>CM077152.1:127372261-127779002 GCA_039583875.1 Platanthera guangdongensis | reverse complement strand
ACATGATTGAGAGTATAGGGTCGCACATAAGAGTGTTTAGAGAAATTGGAGGAAAGATTATGTTGGGCCCACTCATTTGGGATGTGATAAAGAGACCAAATCTATGATAAAACAGATACAGATGGGTTGCGTCGAATGCGTATAGATGAACGCCGAGTGCATATCGATGCACATCGACTTGATGTCGACGCAACCAAGCTCAATGTCGAATCCAGTTCATTATTGACACTATGTTGAGTAGACATCGACACAACGTCAATTTCTACTCAATTCAGGTGCATCGACTGTGTTTTGACGCAATTGCATTTAATGTAGTCAAGTGTATCCCGACCTTACATCGAGTTCTTATCGATGCTTGTTGAGTTTTGGCGGATTTTTATGGAGACTTTCGTCTGTTTGTTTTCTTGGAGTATAAATAGACTTGGAAAATAGTTTTCCAAGTAACTACCGGTATGTGCTTTTGAATCCATCACTAAGCCTAGATATCGTCATGACTTCACCGTATCATCGCCACTCCTGGAGTAAACCTAGCAGTTTGTGGAGACGTAGAGGGCATTCTTTTTTCTATACCAAATCTTGTTGGACAAGGTTTTTGTGTTCTCCTACACTCATGTGGATACCTGTAGAGACACAAATCTATTTATGCATTGACTCAATCTTCTGGACCATCATGGTCCAGTATTGACTCATTCCATCTAAGGTTTTTTGCAATCTCTTTTCTATTTCACTTCCTGATCAATCTTTCATCATAAGATTCAGTTTCTACTTAGGGTTTTTATTGAACTTTATTCCCCTGCGCACAAATGATGTGTTGTTCCACCATATATATAAAAAACCCAACACACCTACCATGCCACACTACTGATACCACACTACATTAGCTCCATATATGTTATTCTGTTGATTTCTGATTACGTTTGGCTCCTGAATTCAGTTGTGATTGTGGGGCATTCAATCTGTTACCACCGAGTGTTGGCATTAGAGCACCATGGTAAGACTTACTAAAGATGGACTTGCTACTACAAATCCTTGCATTAAAATGCAATTTGATAGATGTCTAAGTCTTCAAACACTCTCGCCAATAATAGGTAATATCACCCCATGGTAGGTATCAATTCAGTGCGTGTTATTCATCAATTATCTTCTTTTAATGCATGCTTGTACCTATCTAACCTCCACACCATAAACATACAAAAGTCTAGATAAAAAACATAATGATATTTGTTATTCTCAAACTAAGAGATGCATACTGCATATTATAATAACAACACATTCAAGTGTTGACCTCTCTCCATTCTTTGAAAGGTCATAGGGTTATTGTTATGCTAGCGTTATCACTACTACCCTATATGGGAGGAAGAACCTCAAAGAGATGAGGGATATCTCGGTAGATAAGATGCCCACCGTGGTCATACTAGCGCAGGTGAGAGGCACTATTATGAGCCACTTCATAGGTAGCACGCTCAGGCAGTCCATGAAGGAGATGGAGAGACCTTATGAAGAGCTAAAGTTAAGGTGTTATTTAATAATTTAGAATTTATGAAGAGATACTTTATGAAGAGCTAAAGTTTTGTTCAAAAAGGATTACTTCAAGCCCTGTGATATTGAGAAGGAATATTACATTTTGAATCTCTTCAAGGCAATTTTTGTATTCGTCATGCACAAATTCACTACCTGTATTGATCTAGTCGGAAGAGCTTTACTTGGGGGCCATTGGAGATGTAGAAGTTTTGTTGAGGAGAGAGTGTGAAAGACTTGGTGCTGACTTTATGAGTTTTGTAGCCTATTTAGCCTAAAGTTCTTTTTATTTCTACTTTATTTTTATAAAAAGGAAGTTGAAGAGGCGCACACCTTATTAAGTGATATATCTTAGAATATCATTGAATATGGTGGGTCGATAACCTTCCTTATAAAAGGCAATTTGTTCTTTTGCTTCCCCGTCAAGCCGATATTTTTCCTTTTAAGGCTTATCTCCTACTACTTTATTAAATGCCTAATATTTACTCACTTGCACAACATAATATCTGTATAACACATAATTTGCAGAACTAATTTGCGGTAATTTTTTTTGAAAGGAATTGTCGAGCAAGAAAATTATTCTAAATTAAACAAGTCTAGCTCAATTTTGAAGAAATTGAACTTTTTTCATCTAGAGGCTTGGTGAAAATATCTGTCGCTTGTTTGTCAGTGGGTTAAACTCAAGGAAAATATCTTCTTTCTCAACATGCTCTCTGATGAAGTGATTCATAATCTCAATGTGCTTGGTCCTGCTATGTGACACAAGATTTTTAGAAATTGAGATTGCACTTGATGAATTACAAAATAATTGAGTTCTACTTAGCTGGATGTTGTAATTCTCTAATTGATGTTGTATCCAAAACAATTGGACACAACAACTTCCAACAAAGATATATTCTAATTTAGCTGTTGAGATAGCCACACTAATCTGCTTTTTGGCTCTCCAGGATGAAATATTGTTATTGCTAGCCTAAATCACATAGAGGGGGTGAATAGGTGGTCCAGCAATTTGATTGTCTCTTTTAATTTACAGCAAGAATAAATAAATGTAAAGCACAACAAACCACATAGATCACAACACACTATTTATTGTGGATCCCTAGGGTATGGGTATATCCACTTTCTCCCACCACCTATCTAACAATGTACTATACTTGGAAAACATCTCCAAAAATCAGCTCCAAGAGCTTACAACACATATTCCTCAGAATCTCTCCTCAAGTTTACTTCAATACCCTACCTCAGGCATAACAACCATACCTCAGGCACAACAGTCCTACCTCAGAGTTCTCCAATTCCTATAACTAGGAGATCCAACTGGTCTCCTATCTCAGATCTACAAAGAGATCCTGCCCCAGATTTATCACCAAGTCCTACACTCAGGCTGTGAATTCAACCCTACAACTTAGATCTACCAATAGATCCAACAGATGAATTTTTGTAAGAGATTATAATTAAAGACTCTATAAAATAGACCTTGATGTATCTGAGACTTCAATTGACTTTTTTGTGTAGGAAATCTTCTTAAAACATCCCATGAATAGATAAAGTCTTCATACAGAGTAGATCTAGAGTTCTTCTTCTTAATCTTCTTATTCAGTAGGAAGAAGATATAACTAGAGTTGTGTTGATTAATTCCTCCTTGGACTTTCAGAAACACTTAAGACAGAACTTGCTTAGTAGTAGCAGTTTGCACCGTCTTTGGTTTTTCACTATTCAACATGATTGAGCAAAGATGATGTTCGATTTCCCTACTTTAACCTTTTATATCCTCGATACGTTTCAACGGACGAATGATTAGAAAATGTCCAATCAATGTGTGAGCAAGAATGGAATGATCTAATAAGACTTTATGCATCACCACCAAATTTGAAATCCAGCCAAGCATTTTCTCAACGGTGATAAAAATCATGTCAAACTGATATTGTTTTGAAAATACTTCTTGTAAAATGATTCCTTCCTTTAACGCTGAAATCTGCCTCTTCTGTAGCTTCTCAGAGATATTTTGTAGAGGCAACCCATGATGAAGCCGATATCATGGAGAACAATATGCCATCTCAACGGTATTGTCCTGTAGTTACGGAGATCACTTCTTCTCATGGTTTGGGAAAATACCATCTTGAAGCACGCCTTGTTCAAGATGATACCATTGAGAACACTTCATCTATCTGAACGATATTACTCCAACTGCACCTACTCTTCTCTAAACATGTTTTAGAGACAACAAATATTTCATGCATTAATTTAAAAAAAGATATACCATCAAATACAATAAGTACTTATCATTGTAGGAGATGCTTCTTTAAATCCTAAAATATTGAGGGCAATATTCCCAACAATCTCTCCTATTTGAAGAAGTCAGAATTCCTGACCAATGATAAGATATATAATTAATAAAATAGATTAGCATGAAGTATGCAGTTAAATATAACACAAAGAATAGATCTGTTGGAACAAATAAACACAAAAAATATAATAATGTATACATATAAGTCTAGAGGGTTAAGTTCAATAAAACATATACTACAACACATCTGCAATCTAACCACAGTTCTCAGTTAATCAAGAAACGGGAAATTTGTCAACCAATTTGCTGATGTAATCTTTTGAATTTGAGCTAAACTCTATTTGGATGGGTGCAGTAGATGTTTATCTTGTATCAACTGACCTCTTTCCAGCTCTTTTCTTATCAACCTCCTTCCATGCAAAGTACTTGAAGGGATTGGGAATATACCTGAAAGGGACCCTTATAGGATTCTATCTGTGCATATTTTCTTTGATGGTTTTCTCTCTTAGGTATTTCCTTTCCAGATGCTTGACCCACTCTTCAGAAGGATAGACGTTATCAATATCAAGTCTTATATGTCCATGGCTAATCCAACATCCATGATGATGGTCTTTGAATCATCACTCCAATATTCAAAATCAGGATCCATTCTATTTTTCATTCTGCCTAGCCATATATTCCTCAGGATGCACTGTGACATTTTTCTCTCTTTTCTTTTCTCCCTGAACATCTTCAGGATCATTTCTTCCTTTCTCTTTGATGAACTCATCATTAGGTTTAGTTATGTCTAGTAATGGAAGGTTGAGTGTTAGTCTGGTTCCTTGGAGATTCCAGAGGGATTGGTCAGCTGATACACTCCACTTTTTGGATTCTTAAAATATTTTATTATCTAGATGATTAGTATTTGACAAAAATCTATTAGAGAAAGTCTGAAAGATGTTTTCACGGTCCAACAGAATAGCATCTCAAGACTATTCATTTAGCTATATTACCTGAAGCTGAGTGGAGTACACATATTCTTCAATGTGAACCACACCTTATCTGAGAGTCTCATCAATCTGTCTCACATACTTTTTCAAACTTGTTAAATCCTGAGTAGGTAGTTTTAGACGTTCATCCATTGATCTTAATATCTTTATATTTTGATGGACTGTATGAAAGTGCAACTAGATCTGATATACTCTAGAGGGGGGTGAATAGAGTATATGGTGCTTTAAAAACATTTACAAGCTTTTACAACAATTGTTGTAATATGTGTGAGCAGGGAAGCAATAAAAAATTTAACCACACTACTAAGTTAAATAAAACACTAAGCACAGACAAATCAAGGCCAGAAACAAAAATGAAAGCAAGCAGAACCAGAAGACACAAGGAAATATAGTGGTTCCCCAAACTTGGGTACATCCACTCTTCTACCACCCTAGGTAGGAATCCACTGCAGGATGAGTTGATCAGGTGTCCTGGGCACCAATGAGCTTTTGATAAGGTGCTCAAAAACCAAAGCAGATTTTTTGATTAGGTGTCTTGCCACCAATGAGCTTTTGACAAGGTGCTCAAAAACCAGGTTCAAACTTTTGAAGGGAGTTTGAAAAACCCTTTACAGAGTGGGGGTGAGAGATTGATGGAAGTCTTCTCTTTCTCAAGCAACTGAGAAGACTATGTGGATTGATGTCAAAGCTCCCCCTGAGTCCTTGAGATCTTCAGGAAGAAAAGCTTTGCTGAGGGTGATAGGCCTTCAAAGATAGAACTCCAGCAATAGATGGTTTCAGCAATGGCTGAAATGTTGAGTGTCTGGAGTCTTGAAATGATGTTGGCCTTGAACACTTTGAAAGCTGAAGAGATCTGAAGATTTGAAAACTAGATCTCCTTGGATGAGTGTTCTTCAGAATTCTTTTTGATAGAAGATTTTTGAGTATTTTTCTGTAATCTGTATTCTCTCTCTGTGTATTGTGTGTTTTGTTGTTGTAGATTCAAAAAAACATTCTGTCTTTTATTCTCTGTTCCAGAATAGAATATCATCCTCTGTCAAGGATAGCCGTTAGCCTGCATTGATTGCATCCTTAATTGCATAATCTCTTCTGGAGGAAAGTCCACAGAATTATTCCTTGAAAAGTCCCTTGAAACTTGGTCCATAATTGAATGAAAACGGCTAGCAAATCTCTGAATTAATTGCAGAATAACTCCTAACTGATTTGAATTTGAATTCTAGAAGTTATCTGAAGTCGTCGAACTGAGCTCTGCTATCGTCGAGCTTAGCTCAGCGATCTGGAAATACACAGCAGCAAAATATCGTCGATCTGAGCTCAAAGATCGTCGAACTGAGCTCAGAGATAAAGATCCAAGGCAGAGTCAAAATCGTCGAACTGAGCTCACCGATCGTCGAATGGAGTTCGACGATATTATGAAGTTGAGCTCAGCGATCGTCGAATGGAGTTCGACGATCTGTCGAAGTTGAGCTAGACGATCGTCGACCGGAGTTCGACGAATCGTCGTGCTGAGCTCGACGATCAGACTTAGTCTCCAGACAGAAAAACTTGGTCTTCAGGGCAGCTTCCAAACCTAGACTTCTAACCCTTAGACTCAATTCTAATTGACCTATTAAGCTATACAGAAGGTCAAGCAAAGGTTCCTAGAGACATAGTGATCCTGACCCAAATTAGTAATAGGGTGTTCCAACAATCTCCTCCTATTTGGGTTAGGATTACTATTTACAGACTTTGGAAAATTCAAATAATAACATACAATCAGTAAAACATGAAAACAACAACTAGACATTGCAGAAACATCACAGATATATATATGTCATCCAGATAATCAGAAATTCCAGAAATTGTCACCTTACAATGTCATTTCTTCTCTTTGCCTTTGACAAGTTTAATTTCTCTGTTTGGATTTAGAGCTTCCTTATTGGACCTGGTGTCATCTGCTGCACCCAAATAAGTTTGCTTTGTAGCCCTGGGAACCACAGCAGCAGGATGTAATTCCATATATCTCTCAGCATCAAAGAATTTGCTGGAAGCATATTTCTCTAGTTCTTTTTGTCTTTGCTCAGACATTGTAGAAATGTTGGAAGAATCTAATCCTTGATCTCTGGCCTTCTTAATCTGATCCAGTGCAGCCAATTCCTTCAACCTGGCAGTCCAAGCAGCTGGATTATTTTCAGGGTCCTCAAAAGGTACAGGTGGCTCATACCTGTTGGAAGGATTGTCTTGAGGAGGCCTGATAGACACATTCTCTTTCAGCTTATAGGGGAAAGGACCTGATGATGTATCAGATGAAACATGTACTCCCCTAGAATATGGGTGCTGCCTGGAATACCCTTTGGAATAAACTTGAAAATCTCTCTGATTACCCCTGTATCGTCCTCTCCTAGAATATGAACCCCTGGATTGGCTTTCCCTTTGATAGGATCTGGCATGGGGTTGATAGGGAGCCTGGCTTCTGGCCGGGGCTTGACTTGCAGAGCTTCTACCTGCACCTGCATCAGGAGGAGGTGGTGGAGGAGGATGAGGGTGCTGGAATTGGGAAGAGCCCTTCTCATATTTTCTCTTTTTCTTCATGGCTTTCAGCTGGTTTTTAGAATATTGCATCCAATGTTCAGTGATAGGGCAATTATGAAGGATGTAATAAGGAATGTCATTGTTATCTTTGACTTTTGCAGGAGGAACCCTTTTCATTGCCTTGCTCCTTGGCTTCCTTTTCCTGGCAATAGTAGCAGAAGAATCATCAGAGTCTGTTTTGAACTCATCAGATTCAGAACTCTGGTCATCATATAGAGCATCTATTCTCTTCATCAAGTCTTTCTTCAGCTGAACAGAGGCAGATGAGGCAGAAGCTGAAACAGCAGCAGCATAGATAGCAGCAGATGGAGGAGGTGAGGCAGAAACAACAACAGCAGTAGCAGGAGTGGTGACAGCAGCAGGAGTGGTGACAGCAGCAGTAACAGTCTCACTTACAGCAGAAACAATAGATTCACTAACAACAGCAGATTTACTAACAGCCACAGAAGCTGGAGAGGTGATAGCAGCAACAACTTCATTGATAACAACAGTAACATCATCAAAATCTGCAGCAGGCTCAATTTCAGTGGCCTCTGTCATCAGAATATCCTTGGATATTTGCTCATCAGAAGCAGTTGGAACTTCAGCATCAATATTAACAATCTCAGCAGCAGTATCAACAATCCTTTCTTCAGCATCAGCAGCAGCAGCAACATCTTCAGTAGCAGCAATCACTGAATGTACAAAAGAAGAGATAATGCTAGGGTCACAGCAAGAGAAAGGCACCAGTGCCTTGGATAAGTCTTCTGTGGGCTGGACAGCATTACTCTCTGGCAGACAGCTGAAGAAGGCAGTATCAAAAGCAGATAGCAAAGACCTTAGGTCAATTGCAAGAACTGCAGTAGGAGTCTAACATTCTGGAGGCACAACAATAGGAGCAGAAGGAGCAGCAGACACAGAAACATCATCAGCAGCAGCAGTATCATCAGCAGCAGGAGCAGAAAGAACAAAAACAGCAGCAGCAACAGCATGAAAGCTTGCTTCATATGGCATCTTCCCCTGCCTAGATGCAGATACATCTGGATCAAGGCACACTGCTGGATGTGCTGCCTGAGGAAGGAGGGAGGAAAGCCTGGCAGAGAGGGCTGCCACTGACAGGTGTAGAGGAGCCAAGGAGGTCTCCAAGAGTAGAGAGAGCCTGGGGGCAATTAGCTCATACAACCTGTCAGCTAGGGCTGAGAGGTCTACTTGCTCAACTGCTGGAGCAGAGGTAGATGGAATAGGAGGAGCTGAAGATTCTGGAAGTGGAGGGCTGGAGAGTGGTGGTATGGATGGCTGAGGTGTTGGAATGGTGGATATGGAGGACAGGGGGATGGATATGGATGGAGTGAAAGTTGGTTGAGCAATGATGTGGTGTAGGAGGTCTTGGAAAGAAGTGGAGGAGGAAGGTAATTCAGGAGGAGATGAGGGGGAATCATCCATATAGGAGTCATCCAGAAGAGTGAAGGATGGAATGGATGGTGAAGAGGTGATATCTGGAGGAGGGTATGAGAACAGTGGGTGGTATTAGTGTGTTGGAGGAGGTAGAATGGGGTCTGGAGATGGAGTTGATGTTGGAGATGGGCTGGATATGGTAATGGTGGATGGAGCTGGAATGGTGGATGGTAGGGGAAGGGTTGGAATTGGAGGAGGAGGAGAGGCAGCAACAGCAGCAGCCAGGTCATCTGCAGGGGCAGAGACCTGTGGGAGAGTGACTCCTTGAGTCCTTGTGCCTGAAGGAGCACTTGAGGAGGGCCTGCTATGCTTGCTTATTTGCCTGTCCCACTTGCCAAAGAGGGCACGTGTAAGTCTCTTGGAGGCATTTATGTGAACTCCAGAGGAGACCAGCAAGGCAGGGCACCTGGTCTGCAGAAAAACTCCAAGAATCCTTCCAAAATTAACAAAACCCTTGTTTATTTTCTTCTTGATGAGGTCAAAGAAGACCTCTCCCCAGTTCAAACTTTTCTTATCCACCAGAGCTCCCATGAAGCAGAGCTGATGTCTGGATATAGTATCATGAGCTGAGTGCTTTGCCAGCAGCACTTTCCCTACTACATCTGCCAGGAACCTGTATTCAACAGACAGATTCCTCTTGAATAGCTTGCTAGGGTTTCCCTCTGGATGACCCATCCTGGCAAGTAGTTCAGTATATTCTTCTCCTGATAACTCAGCAATATCTTCTCCATTTCTCAGTCCAAAAACCTCTGTTAAAATTGTGGGGGTCAAGGGTACCTGATTTCTAGCAATAGACCCAACTATTGTGTTGTTGTCTAGATTATGAGCAGTATAAACCCACTCCTTTATCTCATCTGAAGCCAGCTTGATTCTAGTGGTCATGAGGGCAGACAGATTCTGGTCTTTGAACAAACCCAGTATGTCTTGGAAAATCTGATCAGTGGTGCTGAAGGATTCCAGATCAATGTCGAACCCAGCATCGAACTTCATTGCGGCAAGAACTGCAACTGACACAGCCATTGTACCTGCAAAAACTCAACAAACAAAACGACCAAGCGTAGAACTGTTTGGAGGGAAAGAAAATCCTGCAGAGAAATCGAAAGCGCAAGAGAGAATGACGGCAAAAAATGAGTTTTATATTAGGGTTCGACGCAGAATTGGAAAGATCATTGAACTCAGTTCGACGATCGAGGCTTCTAAAGGAATCTGAAGAGACATCAACATCGTCGATCTCCGTTCGACGATCTTGAAGAGCGTCGAGCTCCGTTCGACGATCGTTCAGTGAACAAAATCGTCGAGCGCCGTTCGACGATCGTTGACCGGAAGAGATAGTTCATACTATCTGAGAGGCGCTGAACTCAGTTCGACGATTTTTGGAAATCGTCGATCTCCGTTCGACGATCTTAGGGGAAATCGTCGAGCGCAGTTCAGAGATCAGAAAAATTCTAGACACTAAGAAAAATCAGAATTTTTGCCTAGTCTTGGTCAATTTTGAGCTTTCAAAATCTTGGATATTATTTAAGACTTCCTCCATCTAACATTCCTAACTGATTTAGGAAGAAGGTGTGTTTCTTTTCATCCAAAGGCTTGGTGAAAATATCTCCCCTTTGTAAATCAGTTGGGATATATTGTAATTCAATTTTATTCTTTTCAACATTATCCCTTAAGAAGTGATGCCTAATCTCTATGTGTTTTGTCCTACTATGGAGGACTGGATTTTGAGCTATGGAAATAGCACTTGTGTTATCACAAAAGATTTTAGACTTCTCTAAGTTGTAACCATAGTCTAGGAGTTGGTTTTGAATCCACAATATTTGTGAACAACAACTGCCTGCAGCCATATATTCAGCTTCAGCAGTTGAAGTTGACACAGATGTTTGTTTCTTACAAAACCAAGAGACAAGTCTGTCACCAAGGAACTGACAAGTTCCACTGGTGCTTTTCCTGTCAATTCTGCATCCAGCATAATCAGCATCTGAGAATCCAGTTAAATCAAATGCTGAATATTTTGGATACCAGAGACCTAGATTTGGACAACTCTTAACATACCTGAGAATCCTCTTTACTAAAGTGAGGTGTGACTCTCTAGGGCTTACTTGGAACCTAGCACATATACATGTAGCAAACATTATATCTGGTCTACTAGCTGTAAGATACAGTAAAGAGCCAATCATTGCTCTATATGTGGTCTGATCAACAGGTTTCCCATGTTCATCAGCATCTAATACAGCATTGGTAGGCATGGGAGTTTTCATACAAGATGCCTCAGACATACTAAATTTCTTAACCAGTTCATTTGCATATTTGGTTTCAGAAATAAAGATGCCTTCAGCATGTTGTTTGACGTGCAATCCTAGGAAGAAGGATAGCTCACCCATGCTACTCATCTCAAATTTAGAATGCATCAGGTTAGAAAACCTTCTGCACAATTTTGAGTCAGTAGAACCAAAAATGATATCGTCTACATAAATTTGTACTAGTAGGGTATGGGACTTATGGGTTCTAATAAAAAGAGTTTGGTCTACTCTACCCCTTATAAAACCATTTTCCAAGAGAAAGCATGCTAAAGTCTCATACCATGCTCTAGGAGCTTGCTTGAGACCATATAATGCTTTATTTAATCTAAAAACATAATCAGGAAGAGTTGGAGAGATAAAACCTGGAGGTTGTCTGACATAAACTTCCTCTTTGATGTCTCCATTTAAGAAAGCACTTTTGACATCCATCTGATATACTTTGAAGCCTTTGTGAGCTGCATAAGCTAGAAAAATCCTGATGGCTTCTAATCTTGCAACAGGTGCAAAAGTCTGGTCGTAGTCAATTCCTTCTTCTTGAGAATATCCCTGAGCAACTAGCCTTGCCTTGTTCCTTATAATTACTCCTTGATCATCCAGTTTGTTTCTGAATACACCATTTTGTTCCAACAATGGAATGATCCTTAGGCTTTGGCACTAGTTCCCATACTTTGTTCCTCTCAAATTGATGCAACTCCTCTTGCATTGCAATGATCCAGTGTGGATCTTGCTCTGCATCTTGAATGGACTGAGGTTCAATTTGAGATAGGAAGCAGGTGTGCAACAGGTTTTGGTTGACCTGATTTCTGGTTTGCACACCAGCTGAGATTTCTCCAATTATTTGGGAAATTGGATGGTCTCTTGATGTTACTAAATCAACAGGGGGTGTTGATTGTTCACCAACCTGTGTTGTTGTTTCCTCTTGTGGTACAACAACTGGCTCTTCAGGTTGTGCTTCAATGTGTTGAGCATTCCCTTCATCTTCACTGCTTTCATCCTCTTGAGTAACCTATAACCTGTTCAAGTCTTCAACTAGAGAATGTTCCTGCAAAGGTTCTATGGTAGAAGAAATCTTCTCCTTGAAAGACATGTTAGTTTCATCAAAAGAAACATGAACAGATTCCTCAATTTTCAAAGATGATTTATTATAGACCCTATAGGCCTTGCTGATCATGGAGTATCCCAGAAACACTCCTTCATCAGCTTTGGCTTGAAATTTTGCTAAATATTTCTTGTCATTATTGTGAATATAGCAAATACAACCAAAAACTCTGAAATAGACAACTTTAGGTTTCTTCCCTTTGAGTAATTCATAGGGAGTCTTTCCCTTTAGTTTATGTATCAGACTTCTGTTCAGCACATAGTTGGAGGTGTTTATTGCCTCTGCCCAAAAGGATAGAGGTAGATGAGCATCTGACAACAATGTAGTGGCAGATTCAATAAGGGTTCTATTTTTCCTTTCAGCTACCCCATTTTGTTGAGGAGTTCTAGGAGCTGAGAAAGTATGCCTGATCCCTTCACTCTGACAGAACTCTTGCATAAGAAGAGAATCAAACTCTGTCCCATGATCACTTCTGATCAGGGCAATGTGAGTATTGAACTCAATCTGTATACATTTAAGAAACTCTGTCAGACACTTAAAGTTATCAGACTTCTTCCTTAGAAAGAACACCCAAGTGAATCTAGAGAAGTCATCTACAATTACTAAAGTGTAGGATTTCCCTCCTAGGCTTTGTACTGTGATGGGTCCAAATAGATCCATGTGTAACAGATACAATATCCTAGGTGAATCACTCTTATTAAGTGACTTAAAACTGTTTTTAGTTTGCTTGCCTAATTGACAAGCCCTGCAGAGTCCTTCCTTCTTGTAGGGGCTAGAAGGTAGTCCTCTAACAAGGTTGTCCTTGGATAGCCTAGCAATAGTTCTAAGGTTTAGGTGTCCTAGTCTCTTATGCCATAAAACATTTGGTCTACAGACTGAATTAAACAAGCAGATATCTACATCAGTTGAAAGAAAATCTACTAGGTAGATGTTACCTTTCCTTTTACCTGTCAACACTGTTGTGTTGTCCTCTGACTTGATTTTGCATAAGGTTTTGCTGAAGGTCACCTGGTAGCCTTCATCACACAGCTGACTGATGCTAATTAGGTTGTGCTTCAGTCCTTCTACATAAGCTACCTTCTTGAAGTTTACTGAACCAATCTGGACTGCACCATATCCTTTAGTCTGTCCAAAGTTGGAGTCACCAAAGATAACTTTGGGTCCAAGCTTGGCTCTGAAGGATGTTAGGTTGTCCTTGTTCCCTGTCATGTGCTTAGAGCACCCACTATCCAAGTACCATTGTTGGTTAGATGTTGGATAAGTCTTCACCTGCACATAAAACAATTTACTTGTTTTTGACCCAGTTTACCTTGGGCCTAGGTTGATAACCTCTAAATTCAGAAATGAGAGACATCCCAGGTTGACTCTTATATCCTTCAGGATGATATCTCCTTGGAGGTAAAATCCATTCAGTATAAGGGTTAAAGGTTTGGGATGAAGAAGCCTTAGGATTCAATTTTGATTTGCCTTTAAACAAGTTTCCAGAGCTCTGACCTCTGTTCGACGATCTTGGGGCTGCGTTCGACGATCGTGGGTCAGATCGCCAAGCTCCGTTCGACGGTCGACTATGGGTGAGGTCAGGTATATGAGATCGTCGACCTGCGTTCGACGACTTTGGCTGAGATCGTCGATCAGCGTTCGACGATTTTTCCTGAGATCGTCGAGCTGCGTTCGGCGATCGTCGATCTTCATTCGGCGATCGTCGATCTACGTTCAACGATTTCTGCTGGGACTTGGTTTTCTGAGGCAGATCAGAATTTTTCCTAGCAACCTCTACAACTCCCTTTCCCTTGTCAGAAATAAACTTGATGGGAGTTGTTAGAACAATAGGTTGGCTGGATGAGGCACCCAAGCCCAGTGTACTGTTAAATCTAGAGTTCACTGTGCTTGTGATGTCCATCAGCTTGATGCTTCTCCCATTAAGGGATTCTTCAAGCTTCTTGGCCTCAGAGAGCTCACTTTTCAGTGTAGCTATCTGTTCCCTACAGTTCTCCAACTCCTGAGAGAGTTTGAGGTTTTCTGACTTTAAAACATTGTGTTCAGATAATTGATTTCTGAGAGAGATAATCTCTTTCTCAGACTTTAGCAGGTCTAAACACAGTGCTTTAAATTCAGATTTAAAATCTTCTGAACTAAAATCAAAAGAACTAATTACCTGATCTTCTTCAGGTTGAGTCTCTGAGTCTGACTCTGACTCTTCTTCCTCTGAATTGTGCTGTGAGGCATTAATTGCCATCATGCAGAACTCCTTTTCTTCTGCATCATCCTCATCATCACTGGAGCTGGATGAGGCTTCTGACTCCTCTTCTGTCTCACTCCAGGATTCAGCAACATACCCTTTTCTTGTATGCTTATTTTTGCTTGAAGAAGGTTTGCCATTTCCATTCCCTTTTGGAGTCTTTCTCCTTTCTTCTTTCTTTTCTGTCCCTTCTGTCCTTGGTCTTGTTCTCTGGACAGTCAGGAACTATGTGCCCTGGTTTCCTGCAACCAAAGCAGATAATGTCTTTATTGTTGCTAATGGACTTGTCATACCTTAGCTTGTCCTGCTCCTTGTATGATCTTCTTCTGAAGTCCTTTTTGGCCATCTTGTAGAATCTTTTGGCCAACAAGCTGAGTAGTTCATCATTGCCTGTGCTCTTATCTTCAGGCAGATCCTCAGTTGCCTTAAAGGCTATAGTCTTCTCTTTCCTTGTGACTGGTGAAGCAGCCTTCTGTTCTTCCTCTCTATTCTTGATAAGTAGCTCATAAGATTTGAGCTTACCCAACAAATCTTCAGTGGTGATTTCATTCAGACTTCTGGCATCCTTAATTGGCCAGATTCTTGAATCCCAAGTGCTGGGGAAGCACATTAGGATCTTGTCATTAAGTTCAGTTAGAGAAATCTCTGTCCAATGTCCTTAGTTCACTGACAATTAGACTCAGTCTGTTGTACATGTCTCCCACTGACTCAGTCTCTCCCTTCTTGAAGTTCTCATATTGAGAGATGAGATGGGATCTTCTGTCCTTTCTCTCATCAGCTGAGCCTGAGACTATTTCTGAGAGCTTGTCCCAAATTTCCTTGGCTGAATTGCATTCAGCTACCTTTTGAAATATGTCATCTGACATTGTCTGGGCTAGGATGTTCATAGCCTTGGCATCAGCTACTTTCCATTTTTTGATGTCAGCATCTGTTCCTGATGGAGGTGGAACAGCATTTGTACTTGTATTCTCTAGGGGTCTTGGACACACTGTCAAAACAGAATTAAAAATATCTTCGTTAATGGAATTCATGTAAAGTCTAATCCTTGCCTTCCAAAGTGCAAACTTGGAAAGATTGCACACTGGAGGTCTGGTGCTAGCATAATCTTTGTTTTGGGCCATGATTTGTGCAAACAAAAACTAATAATATACTACAAAGGAAAAATAGATCTAGTTTGGGATCTTTGGGTTCAGGTGTTAGCCTGTACAACCAATCAGGTATGATATGTTTAACCAACCTCCCTCTGATACCAATTGAAAGTGCAACTAGATCTGATATACTCTAGAGGGGGGTGAATAGAGTATATGGTGCTTTAAAAACTTTTACAAGCTTTTACAACAATTGTTGTAATATGTGTGAGCAGGGAAGCAATAAAAAATTTAACCACACTACTAAGTTAAATAAAACACTAAGCACAGACAAATCAAGGCCAGAAATAAAAATGAAATCAAGCAGAACCAGAAGACACAAGGAAATATAGTGGTTCCCCAAACTTGGGTACATCCACTCTTCTACCACCCTAGGTAGGAATCCACTGCAGGATGAGTTGATCAGGTGTCCTGGGCACCAATGAGCTTTTGATAAGGTGCTCAAAAACCAAAGCAGATTTTTTGATCAGGTGTCTTGCCACCAATGAGCTTTTGACAAGGTGCTCAAAAACCAGGTTCAAACTTTTGAAGGGAGTTTGAAAAACCCTTTACAGAGTGGGGGTGAGAGATTGATGGAAGTCTTCTCTTTCTCAAGCAACTGAGAAGACTATGTGGATTGATGTCAAAGCTCCCCCTGAGTCCTTGAGAACTTCAGGAAGAAAAGCTTTGCTGAGGGTGATAGGCCTTCAAAGATAGAACTCCAGCAATAGATGGTTTTAGCAATGGCTGAAATGTTGAGTGTCTAGAGTCTTGAATTGATGTTGGCCTTGAACACTTTGAAAGCTGAAGAGATCTGAAGATTTGAAAACTAGATCTCCTTGGATGAGTGTTCTTCAGAATTCTTTTTGACAGAAGATTTTTGAGTATTTTTCTGTAATCTGTATTCTCTCTCCGTGTATTGTGTGTTTTGTTGTTGTAGATTCAAAAAAACATTCTGTCTTTTATTCTCTGTTCCAGAATAGAATATTATCCTCTGTCAAGGATAGCCGTTAGCCTGCATTGATTGCATCCTTAATTGCATAATCTCTTCTGGAGGAAAGTCCACAGAATTATTCCTTGAAAAGTCCCTTGAAACTTGGTCCAGAATTGAATGAAAACGGCTAGCAAATCTCTGAATTAATTGTAGAATAACTCCTAACTGATTTGAATTTAAATTCTAGAAGTTATCTGAAGTCGTCGAACTGAGCTCTGCTATCGTTGAGCTTAGCTCAGCGATCTGGAAATACACAGCAGCAAAATATCGTCGATCTGAGCTCAAAGATCGTCGAACTGAGCTCAGAGATAAAGATCCAAGGCAGAGTCAAAATCGTCGAACTGAGCTCACCGATCGTCGAATGGAGTTCGACGATATTATGAAGTTGAGCTCAGCGATCGTCGAATGGAGTTCGACGATCTGTCGAAGTTGAGCTAGATGATCGTCGACCGGAGTTCGACGAATCGTCGTGCTGAGCTCGACGATCAGACTTAGTCTGCCAGACAGAAAAACTTGGTCTTCAGGGCAGCTTCCAAACCTAGACTTCTAACCCTTAGACTCAATTCTAATTGACCTATTAAGCTATACAGAAGGTCAAGCAAAGGTTCCTAGAGACATAGTGATCCTGACCCAAATTAGTAATAGGGTGTTCCAACACTGTACTTGCAGCTTTGTTAAACCATTTTGTGATTTCAACATTTATGTGAGTAGTGTCACCTTTCATAAAATCCATATCTTCCATGATTTTTGCATTGACTTTTTGATTTTTTTGTCATAATATCAGCTTTCATTTCCTTTACTGACTCATCTATGTAGGTTTTTAATGAGGCTGATTACTTTTCCAGCATAGCTATCAGTGAGTAGAGGATGGAGCTGTCAGTATTGTATGTGGTTGGTAGAGTGTGAATCACTTAGGGTGTACTTCAGCAATAACTTGATTTATGCTTATCCTCAGATCCTATTGACTAGCCAACTCAGTGTGAGTTGTTGTCTCTGCCTCTAGGGATATTGGCATGGAAACTACCAAGGCAAGGAGCTCAGATAGATGCTCCCCTCAACATTATCATCATCTCCACTGAAGAAATGTTTCAAAGAATAAACTCTCTCCTCTCCAGCAAACTCCCCCTCAGTTGGGGCACCACTTTTCTCTAGATCAATAGTCTTCCCCACAATAATAACTATCATTTCCTTAGGAGCAAATGTCTCAACAGTCTCAACTTGAACTTAAAAACTGACATCCTAAACAAATTCTTTTTGCTCAATTGAGGGAGAAAAGTTGGGGTTGTGGACTTGTTTCATGTCCATATTGTCATATGCACTCTTGCTGTCTGATTTAGACGCAGATTCATTCTCAACAACTACTTTCTTGCCTTTCACTTTGCTCTTGCTCTGTTTCTTTTCAGCTGGCCCTTTGGGCAGATTTTTGGTATATCTTTCCAAAGTCTTGATATCCATTTTTTTATTTAATGGATCTTGGTACCTTACTTCTTATTAAAATGCTCAGGATAAGCATTTATCAGGTACAAAGGAAGTATTCTACCCATGTTGGGCACTTGAAGGCAATCTAGAAGTTTTTGAATTACTATTAAGGCCCAATTGGTCATTTTCGGTAGAATTACTCCTGTTACCAATTCAAACATGGATTTTGAAATCATATAATGGGATCCTGTCATGTATAAGATGGCCTTCCCAATGATATCAACAAGCAACTTTCCTTTCTGATTGAAGTGTTTTCTCTCCAAAGAACCATATCTCTCTTCACTGAATTCACACCAGTCCAGAGCATACACTCTCTCTTGAGGAGAGATTTCCTGATCTTCTTCAAAATTTACAGGTAGAAGGTATAGGAGTTCAGGTACTCCCTCTTAGGACCGATCTCAATCACCATACTTCCAATCTTTCTCGTGATGAAATTCCCAAAGGGTGATACCTTGATATGTGAATAGAATTCCAACACTTCTTCTTTCAGGATGGGACTTGGTTTTGATAGAATGAATTCTAATCCTACGTCATCTATCAGTCGGATAACATGTTGATTCCATCAGATACTTAATGGAATCCAAATCTCATAACTTCACATCCTTCATACAAGATATTTTCAGGTTTTTGCTCCATTTTCATAAGAACCTTGACATCTTGAAGGTTAAGAGATACGAAGTGATGTTGACAATGACGACGGTGTTTTAGAGCTAACTATATAAATTAAAAGCTTGGCTCATTTATATATTTTATTATATTTTATAATTGCAAAAATTGAAGATATGGGTACATGTAGTGATGATGTATTTAAGATCTGATGGTTGAGAATCAATTTGAGATGAAATTGATCGAAAATAACTTGTCAAGACGGTATCATTTTGATCAAGCAGAATTATTCAAAATGATCTCGACGATGTCATTTTGATAGAGCATTGTTTCCTCAAGATGATCGCGATGATATCATCGATATAGACTCGACCAGTCTCCTTTAGACCATTTTAAACCTTCTTTGAATCAAGATGACCCAATCTCTATAATAAGTGAAAGTCAAGTGTCTTGAACATAGTTGACCCAGCAAAATGGTTAGCAACCTAACATACTACCAGATTATACTATCTGGCAGTTAACTATATCAATAATAGAGTGAAAAACATGTGGATAAAATTACTCTATGTTAAGCATTCCTAATTCAATTTTAAAAGAATTAAATTTTGCTTTATCCCGAGGCTTAATAAAGATATCAGTCACTTGTTTGTTTGTTGGGACAAACTCATGGCAGATATCCTTCTTTTCAACATACTCTCTAATAAAATGATACTTAATCTCTATATGTTTAGTCCTGTTGTGTGACATGAGATTCTTAGCTATAGTGATGTCACTGGATGAATCATAATACATGAGAGTATTACTTATCTGGAGGTTATAATCTTGAAGCTGATGTTGAATCCAAATAAGTGCACAATAACTCCCTTTTGAAATATACTCAGACTCAGCTATGGAAATAGCCACACTGGCCTGCTTCTTGCTTCTCCATGAGATCAACCTTCTTCTTAGGAATTCGCATTTCTTGAGGTGCTCTTTCTATCTTCTTCGCAACCTAAAAAATCGGTATTTGAAAAACCAATCATTATTAAATAATTGTTCCAAGGGTACCAAAGGCCAAGTTGTTGTGTGCCCTAAGGTATCTCAAAAATCTCTTTGCAACTGAGTATTGAGATTCCTTAGGGCATGCTTGGTACTTAGCACAAAAACCGGATGCATACATAATATCGGGTTTACTAGTAGTCAAATATAGTAGGGACCCAATAATACATTTGTACATGGACTCATCAAGGGTTTTCCCTTTTCATCCTTATTTAGGGATACATTGGATCTCCTGGGAGTTCTCATGGTAAAGGTTGACTTTATACCAAACTTCTTATTTAGTTTTCTTGTGTACTTTGTATGTGAGATGAAAATTCCATCACCAAACTATTTCAGTTGGAGACCTAAAAAGTACTTGAGCTCTCCCATAATGCACATCTGTTTGGTTCATTGCCCACAATGTTCCCTAGAGTGGATTTGAAGAGGCATCACAAACAACACTAAGATCATAGTTGTATTTGATGTTGTTTAATCTCATCATGTGCAGGATGTTCCATGGAACAAGTCTAGACATATTGTCTATGTGATATGACAAGTGGTTATAAGGCAGAAGGTAGACACCAAGAGAAGATGCTGGAAAGGCAGGAATTTTCCTGTACATAGGCATTGAGTGAGTTAAGATCGCTCAATGCCAGAAGTCAAGGAGGAGTTGAACATGCAGCTAGGTCCATAGGCATTGAGTGAAGTCTATTCACTCAATGCCAGGTAAGCAAAAGAGTTGAATAAAGCTTAGTTAGTCTAAGCCTAACTATTGTCAAGCTGGAAATGTAGCTATGTCCATAGGCGTTGAGTGGAGCTGACTCGCTCAACGCCATATAGCTAAAGGCTGAAATATGACTAATTTGTTTGGCGTTGAGTGATGAATACACACTCAATGCCACCCAGAAAAAATCTTTGAGTTAAACTGAGTTCTGAGTTAGTCAAATGAAGTTCATTATTTGTCGAGCTGAGCTCATCGTTCGTCGAACTAAGCTCAGAGATTGAGAATCTGAGTTAGTCAAACTAAGTTTATAATTTGTTGGGCTGAGCTCATCATTTGTCGAACTATTCTCAAAGGTTGAGAATCTGAGCTAGTGAAATGAGTTCAGAATTCGTCGAGCTGAGTTCAGGATTCGTCGAACTAAGTTCGCTCTCAACGCCTAAGATACAAAATGCTTTTTCTAAAGCAAAACATATTGAGTGATGAAGACACACTCAACGCTCTTAACGCCTATTGAAGATAGAATTTTGTCTAAGGAGTTTGGCATTGAGTGATGCTCACTCACTCAGCGCCAAACAGCAGAATGTTGAGAAAGCAAGTTGGCGTTGATTGAAGTTGAATCACTCAACGCCTAGAAATAGATTTATATTCTAAGTAGTTTGACGTTGAGTGAAGGTAACTCACTCAATGCCAAGAGACAGTAAATCTGTCTAAGAGAATTGGTGTTGAGTTAAGGACCCCCACTCAATGCCTATACTAATGATGCTTGATTTTTGTCTAAGTCCACAGCTGGTGACGTCAGCAAGTCATCAAGTCAACTTATTTCAAATTAGTGGCGGGATGGCTACAGTACGCGACAAATGTTGTCGCAGACCTACTGTACGATAATTGCCACTAAAGTAAGGTTGCTGCTGGCAATTAATGGCATGGGGCCCACTGCTCAAAGAGCCATTGGGTCATAATCAATAAAAGGGAATGACTTTATAGAGGAAGGCATCTTATTTGAGAGGAGCCATCTGGTCATTATTCTTCACCGCCATTATTTTTGTGCTGAAGAACAGGATGCTCAAGTCAGCAAGACGAAGAGCAAGTTAGATGTTGTCTTCTTCATCGACTTCAGCAAGTTTAGAGTTAAACTCCGAAGAAAAGAAAGCACCCAAGGCCTAACCCTAGATACAGGATCTATGATCTAGAGAAAGATAGCTGGTGTTATTCTCACCTGCACCCGCAAGCAGTTCATTATATTTCTCTGAGGAAGGAGGAAGCAGCCAAGGGACGACCCTTATTGTTGGTCCTCCACAGTTCCAACAATACAAGCAATATCCTAAAGATCCTTATCTGGAAGTTGTGTTGAGAAGAAAGCTCGAAGAAGAAGAGATCTAAAAAGAGGTTCAGGGAACTATTCCTTGGGAGTCAAAGTTAGGGCTGAATCACCTCATCCCAGGAAAGAAAGAAGGAGCAGAACATGGTTCTACAAGTTACTTCGAGCTCAAGCATACTTGTGGCTGTGAAGAAGTTGAGCTGAGAAACCTTCAGCTCAGTTTACAGTTATCTGTGCTGCAGTAACTTCACAGCTCTAATAGGAAATTTCCCTGGTGCTGTGGAGAAGATGTTAGGGCTGAGCTTCAGGTTTAGTTCAGAGAAGGGCAGAATATTGTTCTACAAGTCACTTCCAGCACAATTAAATATATAATTATTATAGTGAAAGTTGTTAGGACTAAGTAAATCTTAGTTCAGTAAAGGTATACTCAGGAAATAAATTCTTGTAGTCAAAGTTGTAGCTGAGTCTAACTCAAATGTGGTAGATTGGCACAAATAAATTTCTCTTGTGTCCAATCAAGACTCACCAAACCACTTCCACCTTGTAAGATCCAAGTGTGGATCTGAGTGGTAGGGCAATTGTGCCTGAGATAGTTGAGTAATTAACCACTGAGTTGTACGTGCCTGGAAGGGAACTGGGATAGGTACCTGCTGGGTACTGAGCTGTAGGAGTGTTATAGCACTCTGAGAGTAGGGCTGTATGCCTGAAATTATAGGACTGAGAAGCCTGAGTTGTATGACTTTATGTAAGACTGAGGTAGGTGGCTTGAGGGTCACTTAGTGTAGGAGCACTGCAGAGCTCTGAGGAAGGAACCTGTTGGTTCTGAGGTAGTTGTCCTGAAAAGGATACTGAGTGTAGGAACTTGCTTAGAGTTCTGAGTGTAAGGTTGAGGGCATAGGGTGTAAGTGATGAGTCAAAGTTATATACATATTTTTGGACTTGTTTGAGCTTATTTTGTAACATCCCATTTCCAACTAAACTACTAAGAGTGGTTTTGCAATGACTTGGTCATGATAAAACCCTAGGAAGCCCAAGAATACCAAGTGAGCTTAAGCATGAAGTTGGAAATCACCATGGTCTACAAATAGTAGAAATATAAACAATAGTTTTGGATGACCATAGGGATTCACCATGACTCCTGACCCCATCACAACATACCTAACCCATTAGAGGCTCCATTAGAGCCATATAGTTCCATTCGGGTCAACCCAAAGTAGTCAAATTGACGTAAGACCACCGTAGGCCTAAGTTGGGCGAGGTGCCCTTACTAAGGGAAATTGGCCTCTAATGTGCCCAACCAACCCTACCCAAAACTTCCTAGTCCCTTGGAGAGGTCAATGAGTCACTAAGGACCGATTGGAGTCAACCCAAAGTGGTCAAATTGACCTAAGACCACTATAGGCCTAAAATGGGCAAGGTGCCGTAACTAAGGGCAATTGGCCTCTAATGTGCCCAACCAACCCTACCCAAGTCTTCCTAGACCCTAGTAGAGGCCAATGAGTCACTAAGGACACATTGGAGCTGGGCTGATCAGCTTCCATCAGTCCTCTGGTCCCTTAGAACAACACCTTCATCCGCAACTGGAGAGACTCCATTCAAACTTTCTCATGGCTCAGAGGCCCTCATTCCAGTTGAGTTTGAAGTCCCATCACCCAGAGTTCTGCTTGCAAGGCAAGGCTGTGAGGACTGGCTTGAGCAGAAGAATGAAGAGATGAGATTCAGCCTGGAACACATTGAGGAAATTAGAGATAAAGGAACAATAAGGCAGGAGGAAGTCAAAAGAAGGATGACCCGGTATTTTGACCAGAACGTAAGGATCAAACACTTTCAAGTGGGAGATCTATTTCTTAAGAATGTTGACGCTGCTGCAAGAGCTGGTTTAGTTGGAAAAATTAATCTGAATTGGGCTGGCCCCTTCATTGTCAAAGAAGCGTTAAAGAACGGTGCTTACCGCTTGCAAACATACGAGGGAGAGGATATGCCACATACATGGAGCGGGGATGATCTCAAACGGTTCTGTTCCTGAAATTTCTCTTTTCTATTCTATGTATCCTCTTCAAGAATCATTATGAGTAAAAACTTCTCGCTAACGCTTCTTCAAGTGTTTTATCTATTCAAGCATAATAGTTGGCATACTAAGCAAGAAAGATTCCAAAAATGGTTCCGTCCTTGAACTCTCTTTTCTTTCTTATGCTAGCTTTACAAATACCTTTCATTAGCCAAAGGATTCGTACTGACACTTTTCCCAGTGTTTTCTCTTTCTCTCCCAAACATCAATAACAACTATCTGATACCAGGAGACATCGCCAAGTTCATCAAAACCTCCCCTAGAGTTGTTGTCATTAGCGTAACACCATGAAGACCATGTGTTGCGGGGAGATTTCGCACCGTGTAGTGGGAGCTTGCAGGCTCTAGCGAGGTAGGATTCTGAACTTCGGATCCCGGCTAGTACCTAACCCCACCTCTGCATTATGGAGGGACAAGGTGGGAGTTAAGCTCTTCCATGCCGCAATAGGGATATCGTTACAACTTCGATGATCGCGTGAGGAAAGTTATGCCAGTCCGGCTCACCTGCCCACGGGTCATCTTAGTTTGTAACCCTCGAACACTCCATGGTACCCTCAAGCGGTGCCTGTAGGAGACCCACAACTTGGTTGATCTTGAGGAAAGTTATGACACTCCGGCCACAAACTACCAAAAAGATCAACTTATACTGTACTCCAGGCAAGAGGGCAGAGGACCGTTCCGACAAGTCTGCATCTTGCTCTTCACAGGGAATCTTTTTTGTGCGGACTGCAGTTTCTATATCCGCGCAGTCCGCCGGTTTTCCTTGGGTTGATTTTATAGCTTGTGGCCCGGTGAGAAAAGCAATGCCATCCGCACCTGCCCACCTGGTCGCAAGCTATAGATCATTTCATATATTTAGTGTGGACTGATTTTCTATATCCGCGCAGTCTGCCAGTTTTCCTTGGGTTGATTTTATAACTTGTGGCCCTGTGAGAAAAGCAATATCATCCACACCTGCCCACCTGTTCGCAAGCTATAGATCATTTCATCTATTTAGTGCGGACTGATTTTTTATATCCGCGTAGTTTGCCGGTTTTTTTGGGTTGATTTTATAGCTTGTGGCCGGTGAGAAAAGCAATGCCATCCGCACCTGCCCACCTGGTCGCAAGCTATAGATCATTTCATTTATTTAGTGCGGACTGATTTTCTATATCCGCGCAGTCCGCCGGTTTTCCTTGGGTTGATTTTATAGCTTGTGGCCCGGTGAGAAAAGCAATGCCATCCGCACCTGCCAAGTAGTCGCAAGCCATAGATCATTTCATCTATTTAGTGCGGACTGATTTTCTATATCCGAGCAGTCCGCCGGTTTTCCTTGGGTTGATTTCATAGCTTGTGGCCCGGTGAGAAAAGCAATCCCAACCGCACCTGCCCACCTAGTCGCAAGCTATAGATCATTTCATCTATTTAGTGCGGACTGATTTTCTATATCCGCGCAGTCCGCCTGTTTTCCTTGGGTTGATTTTATAGCTTGTGGCCCGGTCAGAAAAGCAATGTCATCCGCACCTGCCCACCTGGTCGCAAGCTATAGATCATTTCATCTATTTAGTGCAGACTGATTTTCTTTATCCGCTGGTTTTCCTTGGTTTGATTTTATAGCTTGTGGCCCGGTGAGAAAAGTAATGCCATCCGCACCTGCCCACCTGATCGCATGCTATAGATCATTTCTTCTATTTAGTGCGGACTGATTTTCTATATCCGTGCAGTTCGCCGGTTTTCCTTTGGGTTGATCGTATAGCTTGTGGCCCGGTGAGAAAAGCAATGTCTGCCGCACCTGCCCGCTTGGCCGTAAGCTATAGATCATTTCTATTGAAATATGCGCGAGCTATGAAATTATGTCCGCCCAGTCCGCCGGATTGTTTCCCAGCATATATTATCATAAAGTTTAAAAGATTGATAAAGAGAATTGCGGACTCGACAGAATCCGCCTGATATTTTCATCAAGTATTCTCATTATTACGGCAGACAGTGGTCCGATTGATAAATGAAATTTCCTAATCGGCAAGCCGAACTCTCAGTATGGATGTTGTGTATCACGCGGACTGCTAAATCAGATCGAACTTAATCACGTTAAAAGAAGAAAATAAAGAACATTGCAGAAAGCACACTGATGCCAGAATATCCTTTCTATTTGATCAAAAATTTTTTTACATCTTTTCATCTATTCGGCGGACTACAAACTTGAGTCCGCTCCATTTACAAAAAAAAGCAAAGCAAAAATACATTAGTTATCTTCAGCGGTCTTCTGTTTCTTTTCGGCAGGAGGTGCAGGGCTTTGGCCTTCGATATCAATCTCTGGAGAATAGCCCTCCGAGCCGCTTCCACTGCTGCTATCTGATCCAGTGCTTGTCGCGGACTCGCTATGCGAGCTCTTGTCAGCAGAGGAAGATGCAGAGGTGACGGACTCGGTGGACTGTTCTCCGCCTTCCTGGCTTGAGCCAATGTCGTCAGCTGTTGCCTTGACGCCTTCTTCTTCGCCTTCTCTTTCTTCTTCTTCTTCTTCTTCACTTTCCTCTTCCTCCTCGATGATAACATCTTTACCCTTTGCAGCCCGCTCCATTACTGCGACCTGCTCTTTCAGCTCCGGGAAGAGCTCCAGGAAAGGAATGCCATCCACTCCTTCCTTTGAATGCCATCCACTCCTTCCTTTGGAATGCCATCCACTCCTAGGCACCGAGCGGGAGGACGAAGCGGAGGACAACAAAAGGGGTAGCAAAGTGGAAGCAGGTGACTATATCTAACTAGAGTTGTAATAAGTAATGTAGTTCTACTCTAGCAGTTCTAAGTATGGTACAGGTAGTAAGTAAGAGCAGTGCAGTAAAGGAAAGTAAAGAACAGTAGTATGAACAAAAAAATAACTAAACTACCACTATACTATCATCACAAACGTACCCTAACTTATATAAATGCCCATACAAATATATAAGTTAGGATTTCCAAGGCAAAACATGAGCTAACACATGCAAGTGGATTCTCCAACATGCAGTGAACCCAAGGTGCTGGAATTTTTATCATGCACCAAGTATGTCCCCATTGACCTACCACCAAGATTTGGGACCATGGGGAGGTGTAAAACTTCATATATTTCACTTATTTGTATTTTGATATTTTGGCAAAAACTATAGGAAAACTTTCTCTACAAATTGCTAATTTTTGGCAGGGGCTAAGTATGCCCTAATCATGCATGTGCCCAAAATTTGGGGCCATGGTGACTAATGGTTTGACCTGGGCATCCAAATTAATTTCTGCACTACTCTAGGACCAGTCCTAGGAGAAATGTCCTACAGGACTGTACACTACACCAAATCACATCTTTAAGGTGGCAAATTAAAGATAAGACCATCAGCTATAATTTTCATTGAGAGACTAAGTTCTGGAAATGCCTCTAAGAGGCCTAAAAATAACATGCAAAGTGGCTGTAATAATGTGACAGAATCTACACTATTCATCATGTAATAATTAAATCATTTTAATATCATTGCACGAATCTTAAAGCCTAAACCGACGGGATCGGTTCATCGTCCCCAATGAATTGACGGCTGCGATTGCGTTTTCCTGGACGATGTTGGCTGGCGATTTCCGGCCAGCTGAGCCACCACCACCGCCGGCGGATATCGCCACCACCTTCGTTAAGGTGGGGGCTAGCGTTTCCCGGCGGTGGGGCCGCCGGAGTTGGCTCCTCCGGCGAACCCGAGCAAGAAGAAAAAGCCCGGCTTTATCCATTTTCCTCTCATGGCATCGGGCTCGATTGAGCCCGATATCTCCTTAAATGGATCTAGAAATCTAGTACAGGAAGAGGTGAGGTGAAACGCACCTGAATTGGGGCTTGGCTGCGGGTCAGGCGGCGGTTTGCCGTGGTGGTGGTGCGCCGGCGAGCTCCACCCCGAAAACTCGATTCTCCACCATTCTCCATGATCCAGCACTCGATTTCCACTCCCTTCTATCTCCTGAAGCTTCTGGTGACGTCTGTTTGGACTGAACTTGGCTGTACATGAAGATACACCTTAATTGAGCTCGGTTTGAGCTTTGTTTGCTCCGCCCAGCTGCCAAGTGGCACACAGCCCCGGTTTTCTGCTGGAAATGGAGAGGGGAGGTCAGCCACCTGCTTTTGGGCAGTTAAAACCAGCTGATGGGGTGGCCATGTGGCCACCATTTCCTCCCTTTCCATTTTCTCTCTCCTCCTACCCTTAAAATCCCAATTTTGCCCGCTTGCATGTATTCTCTCTCCTGATTTAGAGGGGTAGGACTGGTCTTTTTTACTTAGGCTGGCCATGGGCCAATTTTGGTGGGCTTGGTTCAAGGGAAAATGGCTTGGTCTTCATTTCACTCCTGTAGGTCAATTTGTTGACTTGTTGACTTGGGGAGTTGACTTAGTCAACATGGTGGGTGGGCTGACCCCATTTGTTGGAAATGGGCCTAGTGGCACCACCCAACTTGGGTTGGGTCAAGGGGGTGCCCTACTTAGGCTATTTGGGCTTATGAGTGGGGGGTTTGACCAATTAAGCCCAAGGTTGACTTTGGTCAATTTAGGTCAAAGTGTTGACCTAGTGATATGCCATAGGGTCCACCTAGATTGTCTTTAGGGTTAGGGCAATGTGGTGGGGTCATGGAGTGGCTAGGGTCCCCACTTAGGCTAATTTGACCTAGTTTGACTATGGTCCTATAGTGGCCCCACATGGCTACCACACACTATCTAGGGTCAAACCCAGTTGATCCCCTTAAATTCACCCTAAGCCTAACCCAATCTAAGTTGAGGGGTCCAGAAGTAACATGAGATGTTACAAATTCCAATAAACAAGAAAATAATTTCGTCCCCGAAATTTAAGTTCGGGTCTACGGGGTTCTTACTTGCAAGAATTGTCAAAAAAAAAAATTAAAAGCATAACTTAAAGGTACCTCATGAGAATAGCTCCGGGTGTTGCTCCAGCATCAGATCCCTCGGCTCCCAGGTGTGCTCCTCCCGTCCATGGTTGGACCACAACACCTTCACAAGAGGGACCTTCTTCTTCCGCAACACTCGGATGGCTGTATCGTCAATCCGGATCGGCTCCAATCTCACTGATCTGTCAGGCTCTACCGGTCCGGCTGTAGTAGTAATGTGCTTCTCCGGCCGAAGGAGACCTCTTTGCAAGGAAGAGACATGGAAGACGTCATGTAATGCACCCAACTCCGGTGGCAGCTGCAGTCGGTAAGCCAAGGGGCCGATCCGCTCCAGGATCAGGTATGGCCCCATGTATCGAGGACTGAGCTTCTTGTGCCTCCGTACCCGAGAGACACCGTGTACTGGACGTATCTTCAAGAATACTCTGTCTCCAACCTGGAACTCCACCTTCTGGTGCCGAGCATCATAATACTTTACCTGCCTGCTCTGGGCCTCTAGCAGCCGATCTCTGATCAATCGAATCTGAGCCTCAGTATCCTCTATATAATCAGATCCAAGAGCCCTGGTATCCACATCCTGAACCCATGATAGCGGTGTCCGGCATCTCCTCCCATAAAGTGCCTCATATGGAGCCATCCTGATGCTAGCCTGGTGGCTCTTATTATACGAGAACTCAATCAATGGTAGCAGCCTCTCCCAAGGCTTCCCCGTATCCAATATGCATAGTCTGAGCAGGTCCTCCATGGTCCGGATGGTCCGCTCGGTCTGTCCGTCGGTCTGCGGATGGAAGGCAGTACTAAAAGTAAGCCGAGATCCCAAGTAAGCATGCACGACCCTCCACTCGCTCGAGGTGAACCGACCATCACGGTCCGAAACAATCGTCCTGGGGATGCCATGATATCTGACGTACTGCTCCACAAATAATCTCACCAGAACTGCAACTGGGGCATCCTTTCGAACTGGAATAAACCGTGCTACCTTGGTCAATCTATCCACTATAACCCATATAGAATCATGCCCAGAGTGAGAGCGAGGCAATCCGTGTACAAAGTCCATAGCAATGTCCTCGAACTTCCATTCTGGAACTGGCAGTGGCTGTAGTAAACCTCCCGGGCTCTTGCATTCTGCCTTCACACGCTGGCAGGTCTCGCAATGGGTCATGAAATCCGTGATCTCCCTCTTCATCCCGGGCCAATACATAGACCTCCGCAAATCTGCACACATCTTGGTGATGCCGGGGTGCACTGAATATCTCGAGCAATGTGCCTCTCTGAGTATGTCATCCCGGATACTGCCCCGTGCTGGTATGTAGATGCGCCCACGGAACCGAAGAAGATCATCCTGTAGCGTGTAGTCCTCGATCTTGCCCCTCTCTAGGGCACTGAAAATCGTCTGTAACGCAGCATCCAGCCTCTGATGTGCTCGGATGCGCTCCTGTATATCAATCGGGGCTCCGGTCCAGAAGTGCCGGCCCTCGATGGTTTCCTTCACAAAGGGGAGCATGGCGGCGTGGAAGTTGTTATTCTACAAGTCGTAGGCGACCCGCGCAAAACAAAGGAACAAATATCAGATCGTGGCGGACTTCAAATAGAGACCGCTGCAAATAACTCACCCCAAGCTCCTCCTTCTACTGGGCGACCTTCTTTCCTAACCGCATATTTCTCTCCTTGAGCACCTTGTTATCTTCTTGAAGCTGCTCGTTCTGTCTAAGTAGTTCTCTGGCCAAGGAAGAGACAAAGTGGTTCGTCACCACACTGTTCGTACTAGCCTGGGAGGCTAGCAGTGGGAGATCGGCAGTGGCCACCTTCTTCAGATCGCTCAAGTTGCACTTTCCATAGAGTGTGGATATCGCAACGTGAGCATGACGAGTTATTCTTGAGCTTTTCCACGAAGGAAGCGCAGTGGACAAGCGGACATGCTTGTTCTTATTATGCCAATGGATCATCGGGTTCCCCCTAAGATCCTTCTGGCGGTTGCCAAAGCTTTGCATTGTAAAACTTTCAGAAGAGGAGTAGTCCGCCGCCGGATCCCCTTCCTCTTTCCTCTTCCTTGAAACCTCTTGTTTCCTTTCTCTTTGTGTAGGCGTAAATCCGCTAGGCGTCTGTGGCAGGTTTGCGGGTACAGCTAAGGTCGCTGCAAAAGTAGAAGAGTTAAACACAAAGGTCGCTGCAGACACAAACTTGAGTTCGCAAAAGCTTACTTTCTTCGCGCGAAACGTCCGCCAAGCTCGCCAACAGCGGAACATAGTACTCAATATCGAGCCTAGCATCGGCTAAGAATTTGACGATGGCGGACTCCATCTCGTCCAGCGGGACGCTCTTGAAAGAGGAGTCCGCGCGCACTTGCGGATAAGTGTGCGCGATCCCTAGGTCGCCTTCGAAGATTAATAAGCTGGAGGTCCAGTTGTGGATCTTGTTAGGAAGGCCCACAACCTTCATCCCTCTACAGGAAAAGTAGATCACACCCTTGTAAGGGCGGCCTCCGGATGAGGTTATTGAGCGGACTGAGAACATCTTGCGGAAGATGTTCATGGAGAAAGCGATCTTCTCAGACCGCAAGTAAGAGATGAAGCTGCAAATAGCAGCAAGAGTTTTGGGCGCGAGCTGGCCCGGCACCATTCCATAATGTTCAAAAATTTCAGCGACCTCCCATAGTGGCGATCTGGGTCGCCGTTGAAAAGTTTAGTCTTTCTTCATTAGCTGGAAGGCGGACAAGAAGGTTTGAGTTCACCATCTTATTCTCCGCAAAGGCCTCAAGATCGGCCTTAGTTAGAGTGAACTTTCGGTGGTCGGCTGCGTGGAAAGCAACTGCAGCATCAGTCCTGGCGGACACCATTTTGGCAGGCTGCAGGGTCTTCAGCTTCAACTGTTTTCCTGCATAGAAGAAGCAGCGGGGCAATATTTATAGTAGTGCGGCCTCACAGTTTTTTGGGCCAGGCCGCACAGCTCGCATTTTCAATCTGCATAGTCCGCTATAATCCAATTATTCACGCAGCAAAAATTAAAAATAACGCGGTCACAAACTTTAATTCACATGCCAAGCAAAGTTCAAAGCAGAAAATAAGGCTGACACAGTTTCAGTCCGCCCAGCACACGACATTTCCCACCTGCAGACAAGTTAAATTATGAAAAGCGGACACAACATTAGTCTGCACAGTTCGCCGCAGGTCACAGCAAAAGTTAGCAACATATTTTGCGGATATCTTATTCAGTCCGCATAAATCGTAGCACAGTTCATTGCAATTCACAACATAGAATATTGTTCAAAGCACATAATTATACATCAGACAAATCAAATCATAGTTCGTGGTTTCGCGGACTCAGCGGTCTTTGGCCTCAATCCGCGTTGGCCTTTCGGTCCTATCTCTGCACAAGTGCGCAGCTTGGTCGCTTATTTGGAGGACTTTGTTGTACAAGTGACAGATGTGGTGATGAATAGAGTTGATAGTCCGGTGTATATGAGCAGCCTCCCGGTCTACCCGACTAAGGGGAACCATCGGCTCCATCGCCGGCCTCAACTCCTCATCCGCGGCCTATTGGCCACCACCTGCTGGTGCTGCGACCTCCTTAGCAACGCGATCTGGCAATCGCGGTCTTTGCTCAGCGACCTCAGCAGCCCGCTTCCCCTTTTCTTCCCGCGCCGACGCCAAGTGCTTGCCCTTGTAGAAGCGGACATCATCAGCGAGCCTCTTCTTCTCCCTATCAGACCTCTCCAGCACCCTCGAGATGCTGGCGATCTGGTCCTTTAGGGCTTTCTCGAGCTCCGCGGATGCTTTCTTGCGATCTTCCGCCTTCCTTAACTCCGCTTTAATGTTTTGAATTTCAGCCTGAAATTTCCTTTCTAACTCTCTGATGTCGCTCAGGTTGGGCTGGTCATCTCTTGCGGATTCCTCATGCGAGACCGCATCAACACCAGTACTCGGCGTAACCATAATCTCCCCACTCTCGACGGAGCCCGGTGGAGACTTTCTACGTGCAACAAAGGAGGTCAATTTCACATTGAAATACAGTCCACAGCGGACTCAAAGAAGCAGGAAAAAAGATTACATTTGGACAAAGCAGCAGCGAGTTGCCGACTATCGAGAAGACAGGTCGCCTTGCCCGCTCCGGGTCAAAAACGCTTAACCTCTTCTTCCACTCACGATGGACTTTGACTCTTTGTTCAGCAGCAGAACTTTTTGAAACGACAATGTCGTCAGTTTCAGTGATGATCTTAATTGGACTCGACTTCCGCGGTGGCGACCTGTAAAGCCATTGACGCTTAAAATACTTAGGCGCCGGTTGAAGATTACCTGTCCGCAACAACTCTGCGGCAGTCCGCAGATCCTCAGCATTCTTGTCCGCCACGGCCTGCTTCGAGGACGCCTCGACAGTAGCTACATGAGCATTGATCTGCTTCTTCTGCTCCTCTATCTTCTCCTTCAGTCTCTCCCTCTCTTCTTCCTCAGCAGCGGATAAAGAAGGGAGTTCGCTGCCCTTGACACCAAGGACTTCCACCTCAGGTTGATGCAGAACAACCAACAAGGATTCGTTGATTAGATCAAGTCGATCGACGTCTATGGAATCGAATATCTCATCCGTGGATAAACTGACCGTGGAAAGGGAGTTGTCCCCCTGGATTTAAGCCTCCTGTGTAATCAAGTCGCTGTCGGGAACTTCTTTCTTGCACGGCCTGTACTGCAAGTCCGCATCTCCAGTCCGCTTGGAGATGTTCTTCTCCTTCATCGCCCGCAACTTCTTTTCAACCCTCTCGGCCACGGTCGACCCGTCCCTCTTCCTCTTCTTTCTAGAAGCTCTTTTCTCGGCAGAGACCGCGACAGCCTTTCCTACATCAGGCTGGCTCTCGCGGACCGTCTCAGGGTTCACAGCGATCAATGCCTGCGAAGGCGCGTCTTTCCCAACCTCTTAATCAAGGTTAATGATGGGCTCCTGAGGGTTGGGGGAAGATATTTCGGCCTCATTGTGTTCGCCAACGGTGTCTGCCGAATTCGCGGTTTTCTGGGAAGGGGCAGTGTCCGACAGAGTTAATATCTTCTCACTTCTCAGTGGCTGTTCAGCGTGAGGAACTGCGACATCCTCCTTCTCAAGTACATCAGCTCGGCGGACTTCTTTCTCAGTAGGCTTCTGGCTGTGGGAACTTTCTCCAGTATAGCGAACATGATCCCCTCTCGTCGTTCTCCTTATTATTTTCTTAGTCTTCATAAGCGTTAGTGCCTTCTCTCCTTTTGCAGTTAGACTGGTGAAGAAAGCGCCAAGCCTTGCCATGCCGGACTACAAAGTGGAGATCGTAAGTGGTGAGTAGCGCCCCGTGTCGATTGGAATTTCTAACAGTTCCAGGACCTCCAGCAATATTTATAGCGCTGACGGCATTAATGAGGCTTGTGGACTCGGCAGTTAAGAAAACATTTTTGAAATTTTCTGGAAACTTAAAATTGTGCGGGGATTATGTTAACCCCTCAGTCCGTAACACCCGCAGGATGTCAAGGCCTTGCTCCACTATCCGCGGACACGATTCGGCAGTCCGCCCAGCTCGATAAAGCAGCAGTGATCGACCACCAAGGATGGTCCCCCATCGGCGGACTCAACGCTCTATTTGCCCAGTCCGCCATGCCTTGGAGCTCTGGCTTGATGCCTCTTTGGCGGACGTAGTGTCCAGTCCGCCCAGGCCGCCGTCCTACAACAGGATGGCGCCTAGCAGCAGCAAATGGGAGCTCCAGCCCGCGAGCCCAGTCCGCCCCTTTTGCGCAGACTGGCGTGTTCTTTCTTTTTGCTTCCCGTCACCGCTGCCCGGTTCTCATGTACCCCGGGCAGTCTGTTATTTCAGCCCTGCCCGTTTGGGCAGGCCCCCATCCTATAAATAGGGGGGAGGTGGTGCACCCAAGGCACGTTGACTCGTGCCCAGGAGCCTACTTGTTAAAGGCTGCGGACTCGAATCTCGTGCTTTGTGGACTCCAGCTTGCTCAGCTCTTGCCTTCCTTTTTCATTCACTTGTAACCAAACCCTTCTTCAGTAAAAGGAAAGCCCGTCGCAAGAGAGGCATTCAGGCCACGACGGACGAAGTCTGTTGTTGCCGTGGCTCACGACCCTGCTGTTCTTCTGGCTCTCGTTTGCTTAGTAGATTGCTACTCGCAGTCTCTCCTCTCCCTTCTTTTCCCTTGTGCTCGAACTGTTAGCTGGTGGTGCCTTTGCGTTTTCGTGCATCAACAATGTGAAGGTTAGATGTTGATGGGGTTGGAAGGGTGGCATCTTGCATCATGGTGTCTGATGGTAGGATGTAAGATGGTATGGAAGATAAATGTGGGGGAAGTGGAGACTGTGGTGGTGTAGAAATGTATGTGTCATGAGGGGATTCAGGAGGTGTGTGTGGTTGATTTTCCTGAAGGGAGGAAGATGGAATGTCAGTGATGTGGATTGATAAAGATGGGGTGACTGGGGAGTTTGTTGTTGTTGGAAGGGGGGCTGGAAGAGAAGATGTGGAAGAAATGTTCTCTTCAGCAGGTTGGGGAGTGGCTTTGATAGCCCTTGTGCCTTCAGAAGCTTTGATGGAAGAGGTGGAAGCCTGAGAGGGCTTAGTGATGGTCCTCTCCCATCTGCCAAATAAGGCATATGTCAGCCTTTTACTGGCATTTATGAATATGATCTGGGAGACCAGGGATTCAGCAGCCTTTTCCTGTTGGAAGATTCCTAGAACTCTTCCAAAACATACTTCCTTCTTAATGTTCTTCTTCTTTATCAAATCAAACAGAAGTTGTGCCCAGTTGATTGGCTTCTTGTTGATGATTTCACACATCACCAGAAATTGGTGTTTGGTGATATAATCGTGTGCAATGTGTTTTCCAAATTACACTTTGCCAATCAAGTCTGCTAAAAAATTATAAGGCGCAGACAAGTGTTTCTTCAACAGTTTGTTAGGGTTTTCTCTAGTATAATCCATGAGGCTTAGCATCATATCTGATTACTCTGCTTCAATCTCGAGGTCCTCTTCTCCATTTCTTAATCCAAAGATTTCAGTTAAGATAGCGGGGGTTAAAGAGATGGAGTTACCCGCGATGGTGCCCGTCATGATGTTCTCTTCTGTGGACGACAGTGTGTATACCCATTCCCTGATTTCCATGCTGTGTAGTTTGACCCTTCTCGTCATCAGGGTTTTTAGTTCCTGTTCTTCAAGAAGTTCCAAGATATACAGAAAGATTGGATTAGAGTGCTGAAATGAATCGAAATCCACGTCAAAGCCTGTATCGAACTTCATTCCTGTGAGATTGCTTGCCAGAGCCACCATTGAAATCACCTGCAAGAAAGACACAGAAATGGCGATCAAGTGCAAGGGAACAGAAAGCGCGGGATGGAGGTCGAAGAAAACCAAGATATAAGGTTTTCCAGAATATGAATCGACAAACTCTGTTCCACGAAAATAAAATTAATTCTTCGAACTGAGGTCGACAAAATAGTTTAGGGTTGAATAATTCGTCGAGCTCATCAAAAGAATTGAAGACGGTTCGTCAAACTTAGGTCGACGAATATCTTCTGAAGCAACGTTCGTCGATCGCTGGTCGACAAAAATTTTTTCACTCACAGAGAGTTCGTCGACCTCCGGTCGACGAGTTTCTCTCAAACTTTCCCTAGTTCGTCGAACTCCGTTCGACGAACTCTAGAAAATTCGTCGAATGCAGACAGAACTTAGACTAAGTCTTCTCCATTGATCATTCCCAGCTAATTTAGTAAGAAAGCATGATTTTTCTCATCCAGAGGTTTGGTGAATATATCAGCTTTTTGTAAATCAGTGTAGATGTAGACAAGCTTAATCTTATTTTTGTCTACATACTCCCTAATGAAATGATGTCTTATGTCAATATATTTTGTCCTACTATGGTGAACTGTATTTTGTGCTATGGCTATAGCACTAGTATTATCACAGAATAGAGTTGAATTATTTAAGTTGAACCCATAATCTAGAAGCTGATTCTGTATATAGAGCATCTGTGAACAACAGTTGCCTGCTGCAATATATTCTGCTTCAGCAGTTGAAGTTGACACTGATGTTTGATTTTTAAAGAACCATGATACTAATCTCATACCCAGGAACTGACAAGTTCCTGAAGTACTTTTTCTATCAACCCTGCATCTAGCAAAATTAGCATCAGAGTATCCAGTTAACTCAAACTCTGATTCAACAGGATACCATAGGCCTAGATTAGGACAACTCTTTATATATCTTAAAATCCTTTTTAAGAAAATTAGATGAGATTTTTTAGGGTTCACTTGGAACCTAGCACAAAGGCATGTAGCAAACATAATATCTGGCCTATTTGCTGTGAGATATAATAGGGACCCAATAATACCCCTATAAAGTTTCTGATCTACAGGTTTTCCTGGTATATCAGAGTCCACAACAACATTGATGGCCACCAGTGTTTTTTTAGCGGAGTCATCAGCCATCCCAAACTTCTTTAGAAGTTCTAAAGCATACTTTGCTTGAGAGATGAAGATGTCATCAAGGAGCTATTTCACTTGGACACCAAGGAAATATGAAAGCTCTCCCATGTTACTCATTTCAAATTTAGAATGCATGAGGTCAGAAAACCTCTTGCACAATTTTGAATCTATAGAGCCAAATATAATGTCATCTATATAGATTTGCACTAACAAGATTTGGTCCTTATGATGTCTAGTGAAAAAGGTTTTATCTACAGTTTCTCTTGTAAATTTATGCTCTAATAAGAAACTTGCTAAGGTCTCATACCAAGCTCTTAGAGCTTTCTTTAGACCATAAAAAGCCTTATTTAATTTAAAAACATAAGAGAGATAAGTTGGAGAAACAAAACCTGGAGGTTGTTCTACATAAACCTCTTCTTGTAATACTCCATTTAAGAAAGCACTTTTCACATCCATTTGAAAAACTTTGAACCTTTTGAATGTTGCATAGGCAAGGAAGATCCTTATAGCTTCCAACCTTGCAACAGGTGCAAAGGTCTGATCATAGTCAATTCCTTCCTCTTACATATATCCTTGAGCAACAAGCCTAGCCTTGTTCCTCACAATGACTCCTTGTGCATCAAGCTTATTCCTGAAAACCCATTTGGTTCCAATAACTGGGTAGTTTTGGTGTCTTGGAACCAAATCACAAACTCTACATCTCTCAAATTGGTTTAGTTTCTCTTACATTGCAAGTATCCAGTGAGGATCTTGCTCAGCATCATGAATGGTTAGAGGTTCAACCTGAGAGAGAAAACAGGCATGCATCAAGTCTTGGTTGAGTTGATGCCTTGTATGTACACCTACTGATATGTCTCCAATTACTTGAGATCTGGGGTGATCCCCAAGTGTGACAAAATCAGTGGGTGGAGTTGGTTGTTCAATAGCATTTTGAATAAATTCCTCTTGTGGAAATATATTTGCTGTTGGTTGAGGCTCATGTTCTTCAACTTCATCTTCTTCACTATCTTCAATGACTTGTGGAGAGGGATGTGTGGGAACCTCTTGGGTGAGGTTTAGTCCATCCAATATCTCACACAAGTGGGGTACCTGCAAGTTGCTACTGATAGAAACGTTTTTCTCCTTGCAGTACATGTTAGTTTCATCAACAGAAACATGAATTGACTCTTCTACTTTTAATGTTGATTTAGTAAATACCGTATAAGCCTTGCTTACTTGGGAGTATACTAGAAAAACTCCCACTTCAGCCTTAGCTTCAAACTTTCTAATATATTTCTTGTTGTTATTATGTATATAGCATGTACAACCAAAAACTTTAAAATAGTTTATTTTAGGTTTCTTCCCTTTGAGCAATTCATAGGGAGTCTTGTTCTTCAGTTTGTGAATTAAACTCCTATTCAGGTCATAGTTTGCAGTGCTTACAGCCTCTGCCCAAAAGGTTAGTGGCATTTATGCATCAGTAAGCAATGTACCTGTAGCTTCAATGAGTGTCCTATTTTTCCTTTCAGCTACCCCATTTTGTTGGGGAGTTTTAGGAGCTGAGAAGCAATGCCTGATACCTTCCTTCTCACAGAACTCATGCATAAGAAGAGACTCAAACTCTGTGCCATGATCACTTCTGATCAATGCAACATGAGTAGAGAACTCAATTTTTATGGTCCTGAGAAAATCTGTAAGAACCTTGAATGTATCTGACTTTGTTCTCAGAAAGAGTACCCAACTGAACCTGGAGAAGTTATCCACTATAACTAAAGTGTAAGATTTCCCTCCTAGACTTTGTACAACAATGGGTACAAAAAGATCCAAGTGTAGCAAGTACAAGATCTTAGGTGAATCACTCTTATTAATTGATTTGAAACTTGTTTTAGTTTGCTTGCCTAATTGACAATCCCTGTAGAGACCTTCCTTCTTGTAGGGAGCAGAAGGTAGACCTCTAACAAGGTTGTGCTTAGATAACCTAGCAATGTTTTTCAGGTTTACATGTCCTAATCTTTTGTGTCATAGGTCATTCTGATTACTAGTTAAATTCAGTAAGTAGATATCAGTTGTGGCAGAAAGAAAATTTACTAATTAAATATTTCCTTGTCTACTTTCAGTTAAAACAGTTTGGTTATTTTTATCAATGATAGTGCAAGTAGATGGTTAAAGTATACCTGATAACCATCATCACATAATTGACTTATGTAGATGAGATTATGCTTCAGTCCACTTACATATGTCACCTTTCTGAATGTGACAACTCCTATTTTACTTCTCCCACTCCTTCTGACTGTCCATATTTTGAGTCACCAAAAATAAATTTTGGCCCCAGCTTGGACTTATAGTTGAGTAGGAAGTCCTTGCTGCCAGTCATAAGCTTGGAGCAGCCACTGTCTAGGTACCCAGTTTGATTTTCTCTTGGACAATTTCTCACCTGCAATACAAACAGTTAAAGATTTTTGACCCAGATTACCTTGGGCCCTTTGTATGTCTGATAAGAGAAAATAGAAATAACTGAAAATTCTGGCTGGGATTTATATCCTAGGGGGTGATATCTCCTAGGTGGAATGGTCCAGTCAGCTAATGTATTAAATTGTTTCCTAGAAGTATTAAAGTTTCTGTTGAAGTTATAGTTTTGACTAAGTCTTCCTGGGTTCGACGAATTTATGTAAGTTCGTCGATCAGAGTTCGGCAAATTGGGTTGAGATCATCGATCTCTGCCCAGAGAATGAACATGTTCATTCTCTGTACCCCACGTTCGTCTAGCTATGCTCGACGAACCATATAAAGTTCGTCGATCGCAGTTAGACGAATAATAATAACAATAGTTGGCATTCAGAGTTCGTTGATCGGGGTTCGACTAACTGGCCCCTTTTCGTCGATCTGAGGTCGACGAAAATTGCTGAACTTTGTTTTTATTGGATGTTTTCTGTTTTTCAATTTTATCCTTAGTTTGAATTTGTTCAAGAATTTTATTTACCTTATATACTTGCTCAGTATTCTTCTTTCCTTTCTCAGAAATAAAATTTATGGGTTGTGACAGGTGGTTTTTCTTAATAATAGGTGGTTCACTAGATGATGCACCTAATCCTAACTTACTCCCATTAAATCTAGCATTAGATATGTTAGTGATTACTGCTAGTTATTTGCTTCTTCCATTTAGTGATTCTTCTAGTTGTTTTGCTTTACTTAATTCATCTTTCAGAAGAGTGATTTGATCATTAAACATGTCTATTTCATTTTTTAATTTAGTATTTTCTAAAACTAAGCTATCATAGTTAATTTGTTTATCTCTGAGAAGTTTGATTTCCTTCTCAGAGTTAATTAAATCTAAACACATGATTTTAAAATATGATTTAAAATATTCTGAATTATAATCAAGCCATGATAATACCTGATCAGCTTCTGATTCAGAAGCTTCCTCATTTTTGAATCTCCTTCTTTTGAGTTGCTTCTTGAGCCATCAATTGCCATGAGGCAAACCTCCTTTGCTCTCTCTTCTTGCTCATCTTCACTAGGGCTTGAGGATGTTGACTCTTGTTTAGTCTCACTCCAGGACTCAACTACAAACCCCTTTTCTTTCCTCTTGTGTTTGCTGGAGGAGGGTTTGCTGGTGTACTGTCTCCTAGAATCCTTTCCCTCTTCTCTTCTCTTCTCTTTCTTCTGGTTCTCTGGGCACTCATAGAGAAAGTGTCCAGGCTTCCTGCATCCATAGCACACCACTTCCTTTGTTGGTGTCTTATCATATTTTGGCCTGTCATCTTTTCTTGATGACTTTCTTCTGAAGTCCTTTCTAGCCATCTTGAAAAATCTCTTAGCCAAGAGACTTATAAATTCTTCATTTGATGTTGAAGATTCTGATTCTTCTGAGGCTTTGAAGGCTATGCTCTGTTCTCTTCTAGCTGGTGGAGGTGTTCTTTGTTCAGCAGCCTCCCTTGTCTTTACTAACTGCTCATAAGACTTTAGTTTACCCAATAGAGATTCAGTTGAAATCTCATTTAGGCATCTGGCCTCCTTGATGGGCCAAATTCTTGTGTCCCATGAGATTGGGAAGCACATCAAAATTTTGTCATTCACTTCAGTGAGAGTGATGACTTTGTCTAGAGTTTTTAGATCATTAATAATTGAGCTTAATCTGTTATACATCTCTGACACTGTCTCAGCTTCCTATTTCTTGAAATTCTCATATTGGGATATGAGATTTGATCTCCTATCTTTCCTTTCATCAGCTGATCCATCAACCATTTGGTTTAGGGAATCCCAAATGGCTTTTGCTGATGTACACTCAGCAACCTTCTGGAAAATGTCATCAGACATTGTTTGTGCCAATATGTTCATGGCTTTTGCATCAGCCATCTTGGCTTTCCTGTAAGCATCGTTATAATCTGGAGTAAGTACTGCAATCATATTGGTAGAAGTGCTTGGAGGAGCTGCAGGTGGTTGAGGTACTCCTGTTAAGATGGAAGCAAAAATATCTTCATTAATAGAATTCATATATAGCTTGATTCTTGCCTTCCAGATTCCAAACTTTAGCAACTTGCAAACTGGAGGTCTGGTGCTTGCATAATCTTTATTCTGTGCCATGGATGTGTTTCTAAGTTAAATGTGAATAAAGTGATGTGTAGATTTAACACATGATCTTTGGTTTAAGGGTTAATTTGTCCAACCAAAGGAACCTTGCTTTGATACCAATAGAAAGTGAGGGTTAAGTCTACAATACTCTAGAGGGGGGGGGGGGGGTGAATAGAGTATATTTAAAATTTGTTAGGTCCCAATAAAGGTGCTGTTATAGCTTTTGCTGTAAACTAAAAATATGCAGTAATTAAGAAACTGGAAAACAAAAAATAATAAACTTAATCACAGCCACACAGCAAGAACAAAAAGAAAAAGATAGGCAACTAGACGACACAAGAAATTTATAGTGGTTCCCCAAATCTGGGTAGTCCACTCTTCTACCACCCTTGGTAGGAATCCACTCAGGTTGTTGATCAGGTGCCTGACACCAATGGGTTTTGATCAGGTCCCCAAAAACCAACTCAAGTCTTTTGGTTAGGAGACTTGCAACCAGGAATCACTTTTGAAGGGAGATGACACCCTTTATACAGGAGGGGGTGAGAGAGTGATTTTGTCTTCTCTTTCTCAATAAACTGAGAAGACTTATGTGGATTGATGTTTAGCAAAAGATCCCCCTGAATTATTGAATGATTCAGGAAGATTTGGAAGCTTTGCTATAGGGTGACAAGTCTTCAATCAGAATTCTTGACAAGCAGTGATGCGGGAGCTTCTTGACTGATTTGATATCTGTTGCCTTTGGAAGTCCTGGATAGAATATTGAAGAAGAAGACTCTTGATATAATAGTATGATTGTTCTTCTTCTTCTAAATGAAGATCACTGCCCGTCACTGTGAGCTTCAGTATGATTTGCTTGTGTAAAGCTTTTCTGCTACTGTATGAATTCTTGCAGTCAGTCTGTGTGTGTGTCTCTTTTTCTGACTGAGTATGTTCTTGTTCTCTCGCCAGATTGTCAATCTTCTTTTCTTCTATTTCTTTTCAAAAATTTGAATCCTCTGTAATTAATGCTGAAGCCTTGAGAATAATCAACATTGAATCATTTCCTCAACTGTCCCATGGAAAGTCGGCAAGTAATGTTCCTGAAGAAGACCGTAATCAATGCTCTTTCAAACGGATACATTCAGAGAATGTAGAGCATTAATTACTCAGGAATTTTCGCATTAGAATGGGGACAGAATGCCGGAAATGTCTAAGTCTGGAATCGTCGAACAGTTGGCAGAATTCGTCGAACTGAGATATTTAATTCGTCGACCAGACGACTTCTTGTTCGTCGAGCTGAGTTCTAAGAACGTCGAGCTGATAATAGAACTTGCATGCTTCAGAACCTTTTCCTTTTTTGTCTGAAGTTCGTCGAGCTGAGTTTGTAACTTCGTCGACTGGAGTTCAGCAACCATTCTAGACTTATTCGATTATTTTGTGTTGACTGATATTCTGTGTGTCGACATGAATCTTCTGGTGTCGACACAGGTTTTTTGGTGTCGACATAAGTGGGTGTCGACTGGTTAGTCTAGGTGTCGACACAAATCTTTTGGTGTCGACATAGTTGGCGTCGACACATGCCCTAAGTGTAGACACAAATCTTCTGGTTCCAGAATTCGTCGAGTAGAGTACTTTGAAGTTGACTTCATCGACCTGAGACGTTGTGAACTTGAGATCCAAGTTCGTCGAGCTCAGAATCTTGTCCGTCGACCAAAGTCTGAAGTTGGACTTAGAATAATCTGAAGTTATCCTGACTTCATTTTGTTGAAGTATCCCAGTTTTCGTCAATCAGAGAATGAAGATCGTCGAGCTCAGCTCAGAGAAATATCTCAAGATCGTCGAGCTGAGAACGTCTTTCGTCGACCTGAGTTCGACGAACGTCGAACTCATTTTACTTAGTCTTGAAATCTTCAAAGTCTTGAGTCTCTGATAGTATTGTTGATAGTTAGTCCATCTGATGTTAACTCTAAGGACTTGGCCTAGACTCTAGGACACAACTATGGCCCTGGCTATACATGTTGGGTGACATCATCCTAAGTTAGTGAACCTATTCCAAATCAACTAGGGATCCAACAAATTAGATAAATTATAGGCATAACAAATGATATAACAAATTAGTCAAAATCATAGCAACTAATGAGTCAGACAAATCATAATTATAGCAAATGATATTCTATTTAACATATAGGTAATTAATGTTTATGCAATAATCAAAATGTCATAGCCCTTAGCACTGTAAGAAGAACCTGAAACTTTTCAAGTTTCAGGTTCCCTTATCACAATCCCACTAGCCTTGTGTTTCTTTGCCGGTTTGTCTTCTGGCCTAGCTATCTTCTTCCCCTTTTTGTCTATATCATCAGTACCCTTAGCCTTAGTTGCTTTATCATTTTCACCTTCAGCTTTAGCTTTATCTTTTTGTCTTTGAAAATAGCTGAAGGGCTTGAGGAAGTATTTAGATGGTTCGACAACATTAGGAGTGAGAAGATTGGCCTTTTTGTTCCTCTAGAAAATCCTTCTTTCTGTGTCCCTCTTTTCCATCTTATCCCATTCGGTTTTGTTATAACATTTTCCTCTGTCCGATCTCTAATTCTTGACCTGATCCCAAACAAGCAAGATGATAGATCTGGACTCAGGGCTCCACTGCTCGAAACCAGGCATTTTCTCCATTTTTTCTCTGTATTTTCTCTTTCTCATCCTGACTTCCTCTTCAGTTTCAGCGGTTTTAGCAGTCATTTCTTTTTTCTGTAGTGTCTGGTCTATAGTAGGGTTGAAGGAAGGAATTTCAGCAGTAGTGGCCTGCACTCCCAACTGATTACCTGCACTATCATAATCTTCTATATACACCCAATACTCTTGATTATCTTGAGCAGGTGATCTCTTCAAAGTCCCTAGCACTTGAGCATGCGTCATTGGGACATTGTCACATTGCACTGGCTCTAATCCCAATGAGCCTCTCACATTATTTGTTGCCCAGACCATGTTTTTAGTTGGTCCTTATGGCTTCTCTTTCCCCCTTTTTTACTTCTTCAATTACTTGAATGGTTTGGGAGCTGCAAGCTTTGCTTATTTCTATTTCCAGGTAATTAACTCCTACAGTGACATGATTCTTTACTTCCAGCATATTGTCATCAAGTAGCTTGGTGCGAGCATCCATTTTTGTTAATATTTCTGTGTTCTGTTCATTCCTCAGAATTTTATCATTTTCATGGATTGTAACTGAGTTCTTAGCCTGAATCTGTTGATTTTCTATGATGATGCATATATTTTGTCCTGACACATCCAGATTTTCCATAGTATAGTCTACAATAGGAACAGGTCTTGTAAAGAATTTGATTGTTTCTCCTTTTAGCAGATTTACTTCAAATCTTATATATTTGATCTCTATTGCTAGATCATTTCTAACATCCTTGAGGACTTCATGCACATAAACTTCTAATGCTCTCCTCTGTTCATCCAACAACCCCTTAGCTGGGCTAGGAATGTTGGTGGCAGTTGATCTAGTTTGGCAGATGCGCCTTTATCTTTAGCTTCTTGTACAGGATTTCTCCCTATTCCTTGAGCAGTGTCACTCATGAACTGTTCATTTTCTGGATGTGATGAGGAGTGTGCTTTCTCATGTCTATACTCCTCTTTTTCAGATTCCGAGGAAACTAAATCATGTACTTCATGAGCAGGGAGATCAGATGGTATCTCCCACTCAACCTCTCTCATGCCTTTATTTGCATGCAGGTCAGCATCAGCAACAACAATATCATTATCACCTGCAGCAGTCTGTACTACTGCTAGAGGTACTTGTAGTTTCTCTCCCACAAATAATACTTCTTGCATTATCTCTTTAGTCAGTTGCTCCCCCTCAACTAGAGCATTCTTTTCCTCAGCACTTGGAATTTCCAAGACTTTATCCTGTAGATGCTCATCTTCAGACATAACAGTCTCTTTATCTGAAGATACTTTGATCTCCCCCTCACTCTAAGGCTTAGGAGAATCATCATCATCAGACATAGGCAGATGCCTATCTGCATCATCCAGTTTGAAGGCATCTTACTCCATCCTTTCAGATATCATGTCAACAGCTTCCTTTGAAATTGTTTCAGCTAACTCAGCAGCAGGCTCATCATCTTCAGGGATATCTGACTCTGGTCTGCTTACACGACATAGAGGGGTAAGTTCAGAGGAGGCTGATACCTGAATATTCAAGTCAGCATATGTCTACCTACAGGAGTCCTTTCAGGAAGACATTGCCTTGCCTTTGGCACACAGGGGTTGTGCCAATAGTCTATGGAAAAGTGACCCACTTTGCCACATCACCAACATTCATGGTTGTTGTATCTCCTTTTCTTAACACACCTTGAAGTGTGCATGCCATCTCTGGCTGCCTGTTCAGTGGGGAGAACTGTGGCCTTATTCTTGTTTCATCCAGCAAGATCTTGACCAGTAGTGAGTCTGACAGTAGAGGAGCTTGGCTTACTTTGAACACCATTAGAAATAGCCTTCCTTGTAGTTGGCATGTTCTTAATGGCTTCAGAGGTAGTCAAGACAACCTTACTGACTGAAGCACTATACGATTGAGTTCTGGCTTGAAGAACTTCAGAATGGGCAACATCCTTATCCTTAAATGATGGGGCTGAGGCACTAAATACAAAAGGTCCAGGATGGGCATTTTGGACTTTTACATGGGATCCTTCTGTGCACTCAAGCCCATGACCTCTCTTCTTCTATTGTAAGACACTTTTGTGATCTTACAAGAAAGATTTCCACACCTCCAGTCACCACACTTACAGTCTTGGTCATACTCATTGGATGGGATAACTACCTTGTGAAAGGTTGACTGAGGCTTGACAGGAACTTGGCCTCTTCTCTGAGAATGGATAACATTAGAAATCTAGTCAGATTCAGATTTTCTCTTGATACCATCTATATTAGAGAAATTGGCCACAATCCTCCTCTCCCTTTCAATTTTCTCTTCAAGATCCATGATAATAGAGTCTTTTTATTTTATGGACTCAACATGGATATCTACCATGGTCTTCAGATGAGCTACTTCCCTCTCTTTTAGATATAGCAAAGATACTATTTCATCTTGCTAGGAAGCAGCCAGCTGTAGGGAGACAATTTCCTCTGCTTGTTTCTTAACAAGAAACTTGCTTTTCTTGAAAGCTTTCAGGAGCACAACATGATTTTCAATTAATTGATTGATATCAACTTTTGAGGGAGGGCTCTCATCATCACATGATGAGGATGCATCAGATCCCTAGCAGGATTCATATCAAGACTCTGAGGATGAGCTATGAGGGGAATATACCTGACTTTATCCAGGCTGCTCCTGACAGAATTCTTCTTCTGGTGTTACTGTCAGTTCATAACTTCTGCATTCACCTACCTCAGCTTCATCCTCCTCTGAGTCACTATCTGAATGTGATAAAGGGGCCCTGATCTTTGCTCTTGTTTCTGGATAGACTTTGTCTTCCCAAGAGTTGCCATCAGTCCAATGTTCTTCTTATCATGTTTGCTGACTTGAAGCTCCATTGATATGCACACCTTATGGTTCTATTTTGAACACATAAGTTGAAACCTTTTTAGTTATCCTTTGAGGTCTACTCAGACTGTTAGGTCCTTTTTGAGCAACCCTCCTCTGATACCACTTGAATGTCTTTAATTCAAAGATAGCTAAATCACCTAGAGGGGGGAATAGGTTTCTTAGTCCTTAGTGACTATCTTTGATTCTCTTTTAGTTAGCTGCTTTATTAGTAGATTAAGTTTTGCTTTCAAGACAAGCTACCTGCATAAAAAAACAACATAATAGAATACACACAGATTTATAGTGGATCCCTAATCTTTGGATACATACACTCTCCTCCCACCTTGCCAACTTCCTATTGGTCAAGGCACTTCTCCAAAATAATGCTCCAAAGAGCTTACACCTCAGATCCCTCGGGATCTCTCATTCTCCTGCAAGACTTACAGCTCAGGCACTAGGCCCTACAACTCAGTGATCCAAAGATCACCTACCTCATGACCAAAGGCCCTACAACTCAGGCTAGGAGGATAGCTCTACCTCAGATCCACAGGGGATCCTACCTCAGAGAGAATGACTCTCCTACAGCTCAGACTCAAAGGTCCTACCTCAGATCAAAAAGGATCCTACAGCTCAGGCACAAGTGCCCTACCACTCAGTGACAATGACTCACCTACCTTTGGCTCAAAAGCCCTACAACTCATATCCACTTCTAGATCCTACCTCAGAGCAAATTTGCTCCTACCACTAAGATCCACAAAGGATCCTACAAGATGGAAGTGGGTTGTTGAGGTTCATGATTGGATACAAGAGAAATTTATCTGTGCCAATCTACCTTGACTGAGTTAGACTCAGCCCAATTTTGACTCTAGGAATATTTTCCTGAGTCTACTTTTCAGGACTAAGAACACCTTAGTCCCAACTACTTCACAACAAAAGTATATCCACTTGACCTGGAAGTGACTTGCAGAACACTGTTCTACCCCTTTCTGAACTGAACCTAAAGCTCAGCCCTCTCTTCTTGACAACAAAACTGATGTAGAAGCTTTGTCTTATGCTGTAAGCAACTTGCAGATTAGCTTCTCTGCATCTTTCTGAACTGAACCAACTGCTCAACCCTATCTCCTTCTTCACAGCTCCCCAAGATAATATTTTTTAGGATTTGTTGGTTGGAACTGTGAAGCACCTTCAACAAGGGTCGACCGTAGCTGCTATCTATTTCTCAGTGAATCACCCCGAGCTTCCTGGCTGGTGTAGATGAAGATGGCACTAGCTATCTGGTGCGTGAAAATCAGCAAGCGCACCGGTCGCACAAGTAATAAAATTTGGGAATAAATCCCCGACTGTTGGTATCTTGAGGAATGTAATTAGCATAGAGCGGCAACAGTTGAGAAAATATCATTATGAGGGTTATACACAGAAAAGAGAAAAAAGTGCTTGTGAGATTGTAGTTTTGATCTAATAAACTAATTAAGGCTGTGCGGGTCGAAGGCACCGCTTCGCAAGGTGAGGTGAGTGTATCGGCCGCGATGTCGAACTTCGGTTGGGCGAGCAGAGGGAAAGCTAATGGATGGAAGTGTTCTTGTACGGAGTGCAATCAGGTGAAACAAGTGTATGAAGTGGATGTGGAGTGGGCGAACCGATTCACAACACACAACTCAAAAGCAAATGCAAACCACAATCATCCACTTAGATATATAGTAGAAAATGTAGTTCATTACAATATCAAATCATTCCATACAATGGAGAAAGGGGAAGATGAGTAAACCACTAGAGGGTGAAGGTCCACCGCAGGTCATGGCCGAAATAGCGAGTTGTCATTCCACTTTCGGGCTCAGTCAGAGGAGGCTTCCGGTACCAACGAGCTGTCACCTCGAAGGCCTTTGAGTCTGTTCTCTAGGTCGTTGTCTTCTCCATCTCCGGTGGAAAGCTTGGAGTTGAGCTCATCAATGGCCGGGAGCTTCGCTGGAGGGTTTGGAAAGCTTCGGAATCACCGGCTACGGACTCCCGATGAAGGTGTAGGTGGATGGAGCAGCTGGAGAAGTAGAATGACACTTCCTGCGCACTCCCCGATCGCAGAAATGACACTCGTTACCCTAAATCGTGGAGCAGGCCCTTAAATACGGAGGCAGAATAAGCAAAGCGCACGATCAGTTGCGCACGACTAGTGGTCGTGCGCACTATCGATCGATGATCGTGCACAATTTCCAATTAAACCTGCAACTTGGACAGAAACATCAGCAGATATGCGCACGATCAGTGGCGCACGACCGGTGGTCATGCACACTGAATCCACTGATCGTGCGATTGGCAAAGGCAGAACTGCAGAAAGCAAGAGGTAAACGCGCACGAGCAGTGGTGCACGACCAGTGGTCATGCGCACAATGGTTAGTGCTCGTGCGATTACCCGAGCAGAATTAGGAAAAGGAGAATGTAATGTGCACGATCAGTGGCACACGACCAGTGGTCGTGTGTAGTAAGTCCAGTGATCATGCTCAGTGTTCCTATATCGTCGGGGTCTCCCGAGCGGTTCCGGAGCTCGCACACGACCCATGCACCAGTAGAAGAGGCAGATAGGCCACCAAAAGTGCACACCACATTCTCAAGAAGTAAAACAACAAAAATACAGAAACATCTAAAGCACACAGAAAACGGGCCTAAAGTGCACTTATCATGAAATATGCAAGTAAGCAAATATAAGCAGTTATAACTCTCAAGTGCAGTGCTAAGACGATAAAACTGGCCCAGATGAGTCCAAAAATCAGTGTAATATTTGGACTCATCAAACCCCCAGACTTACCCATTTGCGCGTCCCGCGCAAAACATTACTCTGTGGACTGTAAAAACAGCTAGGTGGCTTAGAAACTTCAAAATAAAGTAGGAGGAGAAATCAAATACATCATGCACATAGAAAATAGAATAGAAAAACTTTTTAATTATACTACGGAGCTTAAATTATTCGACAGAGGTAAATAAATATTGTGTCTACTTAAAATTATAATTCTGGAGAATCGTTACGTCACGTGTATGGAGAAAGTAGACATGCCACTATGGTGAGCATTGCCCAAGATTGGGGCTCGTGATCACCTCCAAAGAAATCCATCAATGTCGGGAACCATAAGCTTGCCCTTTCACACTCTCTCCATAATGATAAGTAGACTCAAATGTGAATCAACAGGACTTGTATGTTTGAATGGGGCTAAGGCTATGTGTGGTAGTCAATGATAAACAAGGAGGCTACGCACAACCAAAGCGAGCAAACAAGAGCTTAACCCAAACAACCACTAGGAATTGCATGTGTGACACACCCCCAGACTTGGCTTGAAAACCGGGTATGCATACGACTATCCCGACCAAAAACTAGCACACAAGATGGGGATTGCAATTCTACTTGTAATAATTTTAAATTTACATTTTTTTCTTTTTATTCATCTTTTGTTTTCATTTTTCATTTTTTTTTTCTTCAGCAATCCCCAAATCTAAAAATTAGCAATTCATGAATTCATCTCCACATCACATGAATCCCAAATATCACAACATATCAAATTTTTGAAATCGATTAAGCTCAAGGTTTTGGTTGCGACAAAAGGGTTGGCTTTGAGGCTTTGGTGAATATAGGTGGAGCTGAAACAAAAGGAGGGTAGCGCAAATTTGGCTTGCAAGGGTCAGCTGCTAGGACTAGGTATAAAAAGGCTAAAACTAGCCAAAATGATGGCCTACCTCACGCTCACTCTCGACTTACCGGGCACCAATGCTTCGAGAGTAGCTTGGGGCAAGTTCTCAGTCCCCAAAAAAGACGATCCTTCCCCCCCCCCCCCCCCCCCCCCCCCCCCCCCCCCCCCGACTCGAGCAATACGAGTCTAGTGACGGCTACACTCATCTCTACACTACCGTTCGATTACTACAGATTCTACAATTTTAAGTAGCACAAACAAAATTTACTTTTGCAGAATAAATTTAAGTCTACGAGCATGAAGAAAAATAAATCCTATACTATTTCTATTCAAATCATGAGTACTCGATAAGGAGCACTGCAGGAGTTTCGAACTACTATATCTCAAAATCCTAAGTCAGCACCACTTTTTAAAGTTTACATAAAAGTAAAACATTTGACCTGAGCCGCGCGCATGGTTAAGTGCACACTCATGTGGGTGATTCAGTGTGTGCAAATAGTGATCATGAATAAATAAATGCAGACTAGTATGCAATAAACTGTGATGTGTAGTGATCACAGGCAACTCCACCCCCAGACTAAAATATGACAATACGAAAAAGTAAAACATGTAAATAAAAATAAAGGGCTAGGGGAAGAAGTACTCATGCTCAAAATTGAGCATACCGGTCATGCAACGAGATTTCCAAGTGCGGCCAAGTTGTCGCGCCTCAAAAATTCCTGCACCTGCGATTTAAATACAAACGCAAAACAAAATATGGATATATATAATATATATATATATATATATATATATATATATATAAAAACCGCTCAAAACACAGCACAGGACCAAATGGTCCAACATAGGTTGTCTCCCAGACGCCACTTTTGTTTACCGTCCTTAAGGTGGATCAAATACCTGTATTTGCAGATCATATAGTATATAAAAAAACATTTGGCACCCAGATGGGCACCCACAAAAATATAATTGTTTCATGTCTAACCCTGTTAAATAAAGTACAAAAATTTCTCCAATTTAATAAAGCACGAAAAACAAGAACAGAAGGCGTGTTAGGCTAGCTCTGTGGTGATCTCCACTCACTCCCCCTCACTATCGTTATCGTGAATCTCGATGGGAGACGGACGAGGAGCAGGCGCCGACGGAGCGACACGAGTAGGTGGTGGTCGAATGTCCAACCCGCCTCTCACCGCTTGCTGATAAATAAAGTCCTGCATCCAAAAATATGAAGCTTCCAGATCAGCAAGGCGCTCAGACAAATATGGGACGCCCCGCTCCTGTGCTGGGCTGAACTGGCAGCTAGATTGCCCCTCATGCTTTACTGGAGGCCTCAGTTGCTGCTGACTCTAATGCGGTGGCACTCCCGCACTCCGCATACCCATAGCGGAAGATTCACCCGGCTCTCCTTCATCTTCCTCCTCATCTCTACCCGCAGGCGCATCACCAGACATGCTGACGATAAACATCCGGCTTACCTTTCTCCCAACCAATCGCAGTAAATGACAACTCACCAGGTTGGCCCTGGAGATCATGGAAGGGGCAGTGACCTGCACCATCGGAGGTAGCTGGCTCCAAACTCCCAAACTTTTAGCGATGCGAGTAATGTAGTAAGCACCCCCGATTGCGCCCGCGAGGCCATAAGTGGCTTCGTGGTGGAAGAAATAGGCCAGCATGTACCCCAGATGGATGGGGTACTACTGCTGCATAGTAAACAGGGAAATCAAATCCAGCCAACCCACCACATTCTTGCTCAGGGCCCATGAGGTGAGTGAGTGACTAAGCAAATGCTGCAAATACCTTAGGGCGGGGGAGACAATCTTCGTCGATTTGGCATGGCGGGCGACGTACTCCTCGTTCCCTCCGATCAGAGAACGCCAAGCGGCACGCAGAGTCACACCCTCTAGAAAATCAATGCATAACTGGGGGAAGTTAATCTGGGATGCCTCCGCCTCGGTATAGACGCTGGCATGAATGACAAGCTCTGACAATGTGATAGTGAAGACGTTTCCCATCATCCGGAATGAACAAGTGGGCAAATAACGGTTGTCCGTCATTGTCTCCCAATCGAATGTAGAAAGGAACTCCAACGCCAGTTCTCGGAATCCATGCTCGTCACACTCGAACAACTTGCTCCAAAAATCGAAGGAGTAGAGGATGAGCTCGGCCTCCGCCAACGCACCATCATCCCCAATTCAACGCAGCTCGTTCCAGTCAACAAGCCGCTGAGATAGGAATTGCTTGTCCTTCAAGGAATTGTAGCACTGAGTATGCTCTGCCTTCGAGAAGGTTCCCATTCTCCCCAAGATCTGAGAAGGGGTTGCCGAAGCATGACCGGAGCGTTGGTAGGCCTTTACCACTTTGTGGCGTCCAGGCTCCATTACGGCACAAGGAGAAAGAGAGATCTGAGATTCCGGGAGCCTACCAGAGGAGAAAGGGTCGGATCGCCGGAGAGGAATCAGAGCGGGAGGAGCGACGAACAATGCATGCGCAGCGGACCAAGCGAGAGATTAGGGCGCACACACAGTGGACGGCCGACTGAAATTTAAGAAAACTGGGCCGGCACACAACCAATGGTCGTGTGATGATAAGTAGTGTGCACGACCATTGGTCGTGCGCAGTGAATTTTTTCGCACGCCCGATTTTTCAGTCAATTTCATACTGCTGACCACGTGGAGCAACATAGAGCTCATCACGCAGCTGGGCTACCACACCATTTCGACAGATAAATTTAACAACAATCTTAAATTAGAGACAAAAATACATACATATATTTAAAACAAAAGAAAGAGTACCCTAGATAACTATTGGGTTTGTTTTCTCCCAACAGGACTTATTAAAAATCTGAGCATTTCCTAACTGATTGGCGTATGAAACTTGAAATTCTCAGGTAGTGGTTCATGTTCACGTTTCGGTAGCGGGTACCGGAACGGAGACAGAATAGAAGCCCCAATTCCTGTATACGTATACCTGTCGTGTGTGTCAGGCATGGGCAAAAAGTAACTTGGGAAGCTCGTTCCCTCCAACTCCACCTGCATCTGGTCACTATAAGTCCTAGGCCGCATTACAGGCCCTTGCACTGATTGGACCAGTTCCACGATGTGGTCCTGCAAGGAAGTAGTCATGAGAGCGGGGTCAAGAAATAAACTAGAAGAATAACATAAAGGAACCTCAATCTTGGGGACGGTCCCGAAGTCATCCCCTGTCGGTGGAATTATGGGTGCTTCCACACAGCTGTCTAGGCTGATGCAAGAATGTTCTAGAGCTGCATTTGCCTCGTCCGCGCATCGGGCATCCTCACATGGGGTAGAGGTCGCAACCTCAGCCACGGAGTCATCCTCCTCGACTGGATCTAACAGAACGCTGGAAATGCTAATTTCCACCTGCGAATCAACCTCAACAGCATTGTTAGAAAACGAAAGAATGCTATGCAAAAAAGAAGGTGAAGTCACAGAGCTCGGTAGGACATCGAGTGCTGGCTCTTCGCAATAAATAGACTCTATGCTAGGTGATGTATGCACTTCAGGAGTATAAATATCCGTGTCGGAATGGGGATAAACACATGTACCGGTGCACATACCTGGGATACCTTCTCCATAACATAGAGATGACAATGGTGCATACCCCGATATAGAAGGGGTGCTACCCAAGGTTGAAGTGGAGACAATCCGACGATCCGGCTGGTCATCCACTTCTAGCTCAACTAGGTAAGAGGCGCAATCCTTCAATGCATGATCCCAGCTTCGACAAAAAAGGCACTGCTTAGCCGGCTTTGGCGGTGCACTGGGTGCTGAAGCCGAATAGAAGTAGTGCGGCAATGGTTCTGCGAGTTGGTAGCTGACAGGCTTATGTCTACAATATGTAGACTCCTGAATTTTCTGGCTACTATACTTTTGAGGGCATCTATCACTAGCATGAGAGATGTCTCCACAATGACGGCAACAGATATTGTAATTGGCCCACATTGCGGAGATTTCAAATATAAAGGATACAACTACTTTGCATAGATTCTGTGTATAAAACTAACAATTCCAACTGACGGAATAACATCACAAGAGAAAAGGGATCAAAACAAAACAAAACAAAATAACTCCTAAAAACTACTTTTAACGATAAATAACTCTTATAACGAAATTTTCAGTCATCCTGAGTCGCTCTATAGTTGCATTCCACGGCAACGGCGCCAAAAACTTGGTGCGTGAAAATCGGCAAGCGCATCGGTCGTACAAGTAATAAAATTTGGGAATAAATCCCCGAGTGTCGGTCTCTTGAGGAATGCAATTAGCATAGAGCGACGATATTTCAAAAAATATCATTATGAGGGTTATACGCAGAAAAGAGAAAAAAAGGGCTTGTGAGATTGTGGTTTTGATCTAATAAACTAATTAAGGTTGTGCGGGTCGAAGGCACCGCTTCGCAAGGTGAGGTGAGTATATCGGTCGCGATGCCGAACTTCAGTTGGGTGAGTGGACGAAAAGCTAATGGATGGAAGTGTTCTTGTGCGGAGTGCAATCGGGTGAAACAAGGGTATGGAGTGGATGTGGAGTGAGCGAGGCGCATTCACAACACACAACTCAAAAGCAAATGCAAACCACAAACATCCACTTAGATATATAGTAGAAAATGTAGTTCATTACAATAGCAAATCATTCCATACAACGGAGAAAGGGGAAGAGGAGTAAACCACTAGAGGGTGAAGGTCCACCGCAGGTCTTGGCCGGAATAGCGAGTTGTCAATCCGCTTCCGGGCTCAGTCCGAGGAGGCTTCCGGTACCAATGAGCTGTCGCCTCGAAGACCTTTGAGTCCATTCTCTAGGCCGTCTTCTTCTCCAACTCTGGTGGAAAGCTTGGAGTTGAGGTCATCAATGGCTTGGAGCTTCGCCGGAGGGTTTGGAATGCTTCGGAATCACCGGCTACGGACTCCCGATGAAGGTGGAGGTGGAAGGAGTAGCTGGAGAAGTAGAATGGCACTTCCCGCGCACTCCCCGATCGCAGAAATGACCCTCGTTTCCCTAAATCGCGGAGCAGGCCCTTAAATACGGAGGCAGAATAAGCAGAGCGCACGATCAGTGGCGCACGACCAGTGGTCGTGCGCACTGTCGATCGATGATCGTGCGCAATTTCCAATTAAACCTGCAACTTGGACAGAAACATCAGCAGATATGCGCACGATCAGTGGCGCACGACCGGTGGTTGTGCGCACTGAATCCACTGATCGTGCGATTGGCAAAGGCAGAACTGCAGAAAACAAGAGGTAAACGCGCACGAGCAGTGGTGCACGACCAGTGGTCGTGCGCACAATGGCTAGTGCTCGTGCGATTACCCGGGCAGAATTAGGAAAAGGAGAATGTAATGCGCACGATCAGTGGTACACGACCAGTGGTCATGCGTAGTAAGTCCAGTGATCGCGCGATGTGTTCCTGTATCGTCGTGGTCTCCCGAGCGGTTCCGAAGCATGCACACGACCCATACACTAGCAGAAGAGGCAGATAGGCCACCAAAAGTGCACACCACATTCTCAAGAAGTAAAATAACAAAAACACAGAAACATCTAAAGCACACAGAAAATGGGTCTAAAGTGCACTTAATCATGAAATAGGCAAGTAAGCAAATATAAGCAGTTGTAGCTCTCAAGTGCAGTGCTAAGATGATAAAAGGGGCCCAGATGAGTCTAAAAATCAGTGTAATATTTGGACTCATCACTATCTTGTTGTTGAAGATGTTAATATCAACATCTAACTTGATATGCCTCTAGAATTGTCTTGGGATCTCTGTTCTTTAGCCACAACCACAACAATGATGATTGGGAAGAACTACTGTAACAACTTCTTTTTTCTGTAAAGAGCTTCTCCTTTTATTTATTGTAACCCAACGACTCTTTTAGAAGTGGGTCCCACACCATTAATGATGGTTGCATCCTTGCTTTAACGCCTAATTGTCATACAGTAGGGCTGTAGTGCCTTTTATCATGTACTGTAGCTTTGCCGCTAAAATTTTTAATAAGGTTGACTTTTTGACTTGCTGACATCAGGACCTGAAAACTTAGTCAAAACTCAAGCATCAGTAGAATAGGCGTTGAGTCAATGATCTTTACGCAACGCCAAAGTACTTAGACAATTTTGTCTATCTAGGCGTTGAAAGCATTGAGTGAGCAAGTCTCACTCAACACCTTTTGACTTAACCCTTTCTGCAGCCTTTTCGGCATGTTTGGCATTGAGAGCGTTGAGTGAGCATACCACGCTCAACGCCTTGTGCCTTAGCCACATTCTGTAATTTTTTGCGTTGATAGCGTTGAGTGAGCTTGCCTCACTTAACCCTTTCTGCCTTAGCCATTTCTACTTATTCAGCATCTTAAGCGTTGAGAGCATTGAGTGTGCTCACTCAACACTTTTTTTGCTTTAACTAATTTTGTATCATAGAGTTAAGAGCGTCGAGTGAGCCGTTGAGTGAGCACGCCTCACTCAACGCTTTGTGCCTTAGCTAGATTTTATGTTTCAGAATTTAATTTGAGTTTGACGAAGTCAAAACTCAATTCGACGAACTCTGAGCTCAGCTCGATGAATAAGTAAAAGCTCAGTTCGACGAATTTAGAGCTTAGTTCGACGAACTCAGAGTTTAGCTCGATGAATAAGTGAAAGCTTAGATCAACGAACTCAGAGCTTAGTTCGACGAACTTTGAGCTCAGCTCCACGAATTTCTATGTCAAGATGAGCACTTCCTTTGATAATTTAGTCAATGCAATATCACATGGCGTTGAGTGAGATTGCCTCACTCAATGCTTGTGGACTTGGGTAAATATTCAGTTTTCCTGTGGCGTTCACTGACTGAGGTATACTCAACGATTATGGAGCTATGACATTGAGTGAATGATCTTCACTCAACGCCTGTGGACTTAGCCACTTTTCAGCCCATTTCTCTTTATGATTTGATTGTATTAGCCCATATCACAGCCTTTTACTGTATGGTATTGAGTGAGTTGAGTTCACTCAATGCCTGTGGACTTAGCCACCTTCTCGGCTTGCCACTTCATGGCTTTGACTAAATAAAGTTCACTCGGTGCTATAGGTCATCTTGCGTTGAGTGAATGATATTCACTCAATGCCTGTGGACTTAGACAGATTTTTTTGTCTTTCCACCACTTATTTAAGGGTTTACCTGACTTAGACACTAAGGCTATCTGTCCCAACATTGCTACTGGGACAACCTGCAATCATTAAACTTGAGCACAAGTTAGATCACCGCATGTGTATACATTGTTTGCTAAGCCTTCTTCAAATCCAGGACATTGGGATCAATGCACCCAACAGTGCACATAGTAAATCTCATAGAAATATGTGATATGACGTATAATATCTGGTATACAAATAACACATAAGGTAGTTATGGTTTGTGGATAATCACCAAAACCACCCTCAAAGGATATAAATAGGACCTTAAGGTCATCCTTCCATTCCATCTTTTCCTCCTCCCTCTTCTCCTCCTACTCCCAAGAGAGCACTGAGGAAATCTTCAAAGTTCTCCTTGCTTCTTCGAAGAATCCTTTGAAGATCTTCGAGCATCTTCGAAGATCTCATGAAGGCCTTCGATCTCCTTTGTGCACCCTTATGCACGTTTCACCGTGCGTGTGTTCCAGCTTGCCAAAATTCTACTCCACACACATTCCACCGAGCGCACGTTCCACCCTACGCACGATCCACCATGCGCTTCTTCCGCCCTGTGCACACACCACCTTGGACACACTTTGCTTCACACCTTTCATGACATGCACATAGGGAACCCTCCAGTCAGCAAAAAGAACTCCAATCAACAACAAGTTGGTGGGTACATTTACCATAATGTCCCAGATTTCAAGAAGGCCCACAAGTCAATAATATACACAAACCTGTATTTGATATATGTCTAAGGCTCTATTTGTTTGGGCGTTTCGGTGCTCCGTTTTGGGAAAACGCCGCCGGAAGGAGGGTAAACAAATGAACCTCCGGCGGCGTTTGCTCCGTTTCCACCCGCCCGCCTTGAGAAACCCCCTAAAAAGCTCCGTTTGGAGCAGCCATCTCCCCCCTCCGTTTCGAACACTCCGTTTCCACCCGCCGGATCAACCCGCCACCGCCGAAACAAATGAAACCTAAGTTAATATGTGCAGGGTATTGGTAATTATGCGATTAGATAGGCTGAGAGTATTAATGAGTACAAATATATAGTCCTTTTAATTATCACATTGGTAATCATGTCCACTATTTTCTACCTCCATTCATTATAATTGCACGAAAATAGTTAAGAATTTCAGTAATCAGGAATAGAAGAGCACAATATAGATTTTCCTTTATTTTCTTTACTTTATTAAGTTATATATTTATTTATTCATTAATCTTCTTAATGCAGGCATTGCAAGTTCTTAGAACAAAAAGTCTTTGAGCAAACAGAGGTGTTCATGGATCCAACATGACTGATGACAAAGGTCTTGGATTGGGCACGCATGGCTAGGGACACGCCCATGTCACTACCCATGTACTTCTCTTGAAAGATCACAAAGCTTTTAAGAAAAGGCATAAAAACATAAAAGAGCACCACACGGGTCGGGACACACCCATGTCACTACCCATGTCCACCACATGGGTAGAGACACGCCCATGTCACTACCCATGTCCACCACACGGGTAGAGACACGCCCATGTCACTACCCAGGTCCACCACACGGGTAGGGGCATGCCCGTGTCAATACCCGTGTCCTTATTGTGAATGATCAGACAAGGAGCCATGAAGAACACACGGCCGTGTTACTAGCCGTGTTAAATGACAGGGCTCACGACCAGGCGTGCCTTTTCATTTAAAAAATGCTCAGACGCACCGTTTTGACCCTACACGGCCTGTGACACGGCCGTGTTGGAACCCCGTGTTCGACATCTCTTTGCATGAAGACTATAATATCCTACACAAAGAAATAGAAGAGGAATTTTTGGATTTAAGGATTTGGAGAACTTCTGGAGGGCAAAGAGTGGATCACTCAAGCGAAGGGGAAATCAAGGGAGGCAATTCGCATGGTTCAAATTTTTATGTATCTCGTTTAATTTTCCCCTTCCCTTAGTGGATCCGAACTTTATTTTACATTTCTCATGAGACTTGTTTTTCTTCTTCAATGCAGTAATCATGTATATTATTTTTCATTTCAGATTCGTGGTACTTTACTCATATGTGTGGTTTAAAACAAGGGGATTGATCATAGATTTGAAGTAAGTTTTTGTTCTATATGAATCTCAAACTTCTAGATTGAAAAATTGGAAGATGGTGATGATGGTCTATAATTTCATTCTCTGGTGTTATTTCTCTTTGTATTTCAAATTTCATGATCGAGAGATATGTTGTTTGGATAATGGCAATGCGGGTAAATGGATTCATGACATCTTAGAGATAGGATTTCATGGATTTATGTATTAGAAAGGGTTACTTGATATTAATAAAAATTTGAGTGTTGTGAATTGTTCGAGAGAAAATTTACCCAACTTAAGTTTAGGTATTGAATTGCTCGAGAGAGAATTCGACAAAGTTTGAACCCTTATAATACAACAAATTTGTTAATAGTATTAATACATGGTTACATAAAATTGAATAAATGAGTGAACATTCTCATGTGATTACTCTTAGACTATTTGCTTTTTGCCATCCTTAATCCTCCAATGTCGCTTGATCCAATTAGTCCTTGTAATATTAATTTTGAATAACAACCAATTGTAAATATAAGTACGATAACAGAGTGAGAGTGAGTATGAGTACTTGAAAAGACCCTAAGGAATATGACATGAGATGTATATTTCTCCAATGCTATGATTGATAGGTGCACTTGCCTGAGATTAAAATCAATCTAGCTTATACAAATCTACATTGTTTATACTAGAGTTGCAAATAAAATCCGCATCATGTTTTTGGCGTCGTTGCCGGGGAACTCGTTTTCAATATTTTGAAAGCTTAAACTCTGTTAATCTACCAATTTTTGATTTCTAACATATAATTGTAAATTAGTTTATTGCATAATTATATCACTTAATCTCTATTTTGTATTCTCTTAGTCTATGACCAGGGGGAGAAATTTTGGGATAACACCATTTATTCTTTTTTTGCATTATCTACAAGTATAAATACTGATTATTCGTGGTTTGCCGACTATGCAAACTATATTGTGGCTAAGATCCTTCTAATAGATTTTTCATATCAACAGAAAAAGAAATTTTTCTCTGACTTGAAATATTACTTTTGGGAGGACCCATATCTTTTTTGAATATGTGCAGATTCCATTATACATAGATGTGTATCAGCGGAGGAGGGCTGGAAAATCTTGGAGCAGTGTAATTCAGGCCCTACAAGTGGTCACTTTAGAGCAAACCGCTCAGCTAAAAAGGTTCTTGATTCCGGTTTTATTGTCCCCTTCTATTCACGGATGCCCAAAGGTATGTACTCTCATGTGATTCTTGTTAAAAATCAGGTAATATCTCTAAATTACATGAAATTCCACAAACATTTATTCCAACGGGCACCGATTAAACTTTTATTATGGAGAGTTTCATCAAGATTTCACTCACCAAGAATCATGCCTCCGTCTAGATATTGATTAAGTGTAATTTAATAAATTTTCTAAGTTTTTATTCTTTGGTAAAATTTTAGTTAAATGTTAGTATAAAAACATTATAAAATCACTTCAGAAGTAATTCCATTTCAGAGAATCACACGGGCTTGCACTTGACCGTGTGCCAAGCCGCGTTCATGAAAAACGAATTTTATCCCAGCCGTGGTCAATTTAAAACCCGAGTAGAAATAATTTCAACAAAGTGGAAAGGAATTATGTTTCCAGAGCACCACACGGGTGGACACCCACCTGTGTGCTTTTTCATGTCGCATTTGCCCCATTTTTCTTGAACTCATACCGAACACCACATGGGTGGATACACACCCGTGTGTGCAGATGTATTTGGGTAATAAGTTTGACGAACACCACACAGGTGGCTACCCAGCCATATGCGCACCTGTGTGTAAGGTATTGAGTTCGACGATACTACACCCCGAGCACTACACGGGTAGATACCCAGCCGTGTGCGCACCCGTGTGTAATGAGCTCGACGATGCTTGCTCGACGATAAAATGTTTGACGATGCAACGTTCCCGAGTAGGATACGGGTCGCTACCCAGCCATGCACCCACCCATGTCTAGGGTAACGAGTTTGACGAAGCACTGTTCCCGAGCAGGACACGGGTCCACACACACCCGTGTTGCAACCCGTGTTTGAAAGTATATGCTACCACTATGCTATCACGGGTGCCACCCGTGGAGATATTATATGCTATCACTTTTTCACATGTTGTACTTCTTATGCTCATCTATTTTATTGATGCTCGGTTGTTTACATATTGTTTTATTTGCTTTATCAGTTCTTTACGTTGCATTCAGGAAACTACAAATTTTTCAGTATGGGGGTGTATATTCTTAAATTATAATATTTAACTACTGGACATGATTACAATTTGTTAAGAAACAGGCCAAAATAAAAAAATTCTAATATTTTTTTTACTCAATATCATTAAACCCCCCTAATAAAATTGTTTTTGCTTCTTTTTAAGCCTTCGTTAATTCACATACTTGGGATTATAACTAGTTAATTTGCTTTGGCAAGTTGATTACAATGAATTAAAATAGACTCATTGAGTGTACAAATTTATTATTAGTAATTATGTATAAATATTCAATAGCTTAATTTTCTCTATATAACTTACTTTTAAGATTAGTCCTCTATATTATTAACTAACAATCACTCTATTTTAGAAAATATAATTATCAATAATAAAGCGAGTCGAAGAGTGTAACATTTTGATAATTTTGTATTAGGGAATCAAAATGAAGAATACTCTGTATTGGTTTCTAGAACATGCCCCCTAGTGATCCTCAAAACATTCGCATAAGTTAATTAGCTAGGGTGGAAATAACTTCGGCCTCCCATTGGATAGCTTGAGTCTTCAAAGCCTAAAACCCTAAACATTATACCCTTGCACACCCAATTTATACCTAATCCCTATATCTTTCGATACACCACTACTAAAATTCACCAAGGCCAAAAATCCTTACCTATTAACATATCTATCATTGAGTTTACAACTTATGCTATGTGAATTACAAAATTTAAACAGATGGTGTAAAGCACTTTGATAAGCTATTTATTGGTGAAGAGAAAAAAAGAGAAAAAATATGAATATGCATCAAAAGATTGAAGAAAGAAAAAAAATAATGCAAAAAGGGGAAGTATAATAATTGTGAAGTCTGGGGGTGCTTTTATAATGTTGATGTATGTTAGGCAATTACATAGAAAGAGGCTCAATCGTGATCTAGATGTGATAAGAACCATCGAATTTATCTTTGATTACCCCACCTATAATCTTTTATCCGAAGCCAGAAAGTTACATCCCAATACAAGTCCTAAGGATCCAACCTTGCTAATCCTAACTAGTGTCGTTGAGAGAGTGTGTAAAGGCAAGTTTATGGCTATAAATATTGATACTTTTAAGTTTGGAAACACTAATGCCTAACCTATTAAGATTTTTATTTTCTCCTTATATTTATTATGGATGATTATAATTTTATTTCTAGGAAAGAGTGCAAGATAGTTAAGTGATATATGGGAGGAATTTTAAGATAAAGGTATATTTAGAAAAGTTAGCTACACTATTTCCTATGCAATTATAACATCAAATTTCTCTTTGAATTCATAGCAACCAGCTTGCGGAAGAAAAATTAACTATTGGTAATCCAAATGCTTGAATTAGTTTGCTTAGGGACAAGCAAACATTTAAGTCTGGGGGTTTTGATGAGTATAAATATATAGTCCTTTTTATTATCATATTTGTAATCGTTTCCACTATTTTCTACCTCCATTCGTTATAATTGCACGACAATAGTTAAGAATTTGAGTAATCATGAATAGAAGAGCGCAATATAGATTTTCCTTTATTTTCTTTACTTTTCAAGTTATATATATATTTATTCATTAATCTTCTTAATGCAGGTATTGCATGTTCTTGGAACAAAAAGTCTTTGAGCAAACAGAGGTGTACACTGATCCAACATCACTGATGGAAAAGGTCTTGGATTGGGCATGCACGAGTAGGGACACGCCCATGTCACTAACCATGTCCTTTTCTTGAAAGATCACAAATCTTGTAAGAAAAGGTGTAAAAACTTAAAAGAGCACCACACTGGTAGGGACACACCCATATCACTACCCATGTCCACCACACGGGTAGGGACACGCCCATGTCACTACCCATGTCCACCACACGGTTAGGTACATGCCCATGTCACTACCCATGTCCACTACACAGGTAGGGACACGCCCGTGTCAGTACCCGTGTTCTTATCGTGATGGATCAGACCTGGAGCCATGAAGAACACACGCCCGTGTTACTAGCCTTGTAAAATGACACGACTGATGACCAGACACGCCTTTTCATTTCAAAACTGCCCAGACACACTATTTAGTCCCTACACGACCTGTGACACGGCCGTGTTGGAACTGATGTTTGATATCTATTTGCATGAAGACTATAAAAACCTGCATAAAGAAATAGAAGAGGACTTTTTGCATCTAAGGATTTTGAGAACTTCTCGAGGAAAAAGAGTGGAGCACTCAAGCGAAGGGAAAATCAAGGGAGACAATCCTTATGGTTCAAATTTTTATGTATCTCGTTTAATTTCCCCCTTCTCTTAGTGGATCCGAACTTTATTTTACATTTCGCATGAGACTTGTTTTTCTTCTTCAATACAATAATTATATATGTTGTTTTTCATTTCAAATTCATGGAATTTTACTCATTTGTGTGGTTTAAAACAAGGAGATTGATCATAGATTTGAAGTTAGTTTTTGTTCTATATGAATCCCAAACTTCTAGATTGAGAAATTGGAAGATGGTGATGATGGTCTATAATTTCATTCTTTGGTGTTATTTCTCTTTATATTTCAAATTTCATGATCAGTAGATATGTTTTTTGGACAATGGAAATGCGGGTAAATGGATTCATGGCATTTTAGAGATAGGATTTCATGGATTTATGTATTAGAAATGGTTACTTGATATTAATACAAATTTGAGTGTTGTGAATTGTTCGAGAGAAAATTTACTCAACTTAAGTATAGGTATTGAATTTCTCGAGAGAGAATTCAATAAAGTTTGAACCCTTGCAATACAACGAATTTGTTAATAGTGTTAATACATGGTTACATAGAATTGAATAAATGAGCGAACATTCTCATGTGATTACTCTTAGACTATTTCCTTTTTACCATCCTTATTCCTCCAATGTCGCTTGATCCAATTAGTCCTTGTAATGTTAATTTATAACAACCAATTTTCAATATAGGTATGATAACATAGTGAGAGTGAGTACGAGTACTTGAAAAGAACATGAGGAATACGACACGAGATGTAGATTTCTCCTATAATATGATTGGTAGGTGCACTTGTCTGAGATTAAAATCAATCTAACTTATACCTATCTACATAGTTTATACTAGAGTTGAAAATAAAATCCGCATCAAGTATCAGAAGTATGGTCGGAAAGAAGTCAGCATGATCAAGGAAGACAAGAAATTGACTAAGTATAAAAGCGCTGAGTGACTACACATCACTCAATGCCAAAGGACAAAATACGTTGTCAGTTTAACTCTCACTCAAAGACTCAGTGGTAAAGCATCAAAATATGACTAAGTACAAATGTGTTGATTGAAGGTCTTACACTCAACGACTTCTTAATGGAAATCTAATTAAGTGCAAATGTGTTGAGTGAAGGACTTAAACTCAACGCCTACTCAAAGAAAATTTATTAAGTACAAAAATATTGAGTGAAAATCTTTCACTCAACGCCTCAGCTTTACACAGAATTTGGCTAAGTACAAAAGCATCGAGTGAAGCACTTACACTCCACGCCATCTCAATAAAAGGTGTTGAAGGACAAAAGCATCGAGTGAAGAACCTTCACTCCACGTCTCAGGGTTAGACAAAATTTGACTAAGTACAAAGGCGTCGAGTGAAGGCCATTCACTCAATGCTTGTGGAGTTAAATTTTAAAAATCTAATTTGTCAAGACATATGGTATCTCACAACTGCTGTAAAGATTCAAAAATTATTCTAAGTCAATTTGCACCGTATCAAGTCTACTGACGCCATTCTTAATTCAAATTGATGCAAATTACACGCTAAAAGATAGAAACTGTCGTATTGATCGGGCAACAATATCATGGGATAAATCAACCATTAAAGCCGGTCATGTTGCTTAACAAAGAGGGCTATAGTCATTGCTGATACTGGGATATAAAAGTAAAGTGGGTGACATTCTTTCAAGAACTTTTAGCGAACAACTTTTGCCAATCCTTCTAAACCCTAATCTCATAAAAGTAGGCTAGCAGAGCAAATCTTATTTCTGGTTGTCTTCAAACCTGCTATACATAACTTTTATCTTTCTCAAGCTTGAAGAATAAGAAGTGATCTGCAAGGATTCAACACAGTACAAATTAAACCAAATCTGAAGAATCAACTTTCTATAGCTGTGGAGAAGAAGATTTGTCTGTTGATTCAGCCATTGAAGAAAACTTAGAAATTTTCTTTTGAGTCGGATTTTTCAAACATTTATTCTATCTTGTAGTGTCTTACTGAGATCTGAGTGTAGGCCTATTTTATAAAGGTTAAGTGTAGGAATGTGAGCAGTCTGAGTTGTAGGAATGTGAAGCATTATGAGTTGTAGGGTCCTGGGAAGGATCTGAGGTAAGGCTTATGCCTGAGGTAGTATTTTGGTGGAAATCTAAGGTAGGAGACCAGCGGGGTCTCTGAGATGTAGGAGTTGGAATGATGTGAGGTATAGGGCTGTCAAGACTGAGGTAGGAGACTGGTGATTGTATTTGAGGTAGAACTGTGATTAATGTGTATTATAGGAGTGAAGAGCACTCTGAGTTGTACGATCTAGGTAGGGATCTGAGGTGTAAGATCTGGTTGATCTGAGTTCTGGGGGAGTTGGCCGAATCTACCTCACTACTAGATAAGTGTAGGGGGAAAGTGGATGTACCCTAGATAAGGGAACCAATATAAATTTTGTGTGTTGTATGTGTTCTTGGAAGCTAACCATATACATAAATACACAACAAGATCAAATAAAAAGGATATAAAAGTTTCAAAAAGAAACTTATTCACCCCCTCTAGGTGTTTAGCTACACTTAAAATATTTTCAAGTGGTATTAGAGGCAGGTTGTTCAATAAAGACTTAACAGTCTGAAGAAGATATCCAAGGGTAGAAGTTGTATGTCATCATAACATCTGGTGAGAACCATAAAGAGCTTAGTTCCATAAAGCTTCCAGTATGCAGGAAAAAAACTTTGGAATATGGAAGGAAAGGGTGAGGCTATTCATGGAAGCCTCAGATCCTAGAATCTTCATTATAGTGGATGAGGGACCTTTCGTTCCTATGAAGGTCTCAGCTATTGATACCAATATCAAGACTCCAAAGAAATATTCAGAAATGACAAAAGATGAGGTGATACTAGCCACTATGGACAAATAGGCCTAGAACATCATAGTGAATGTCATTGGTGACTCAATCTTTCAGACCTTGTTCACTACAAGACTACAAAGGAGATATGTGACTCTTTGATATTCTACATGGAGGGGATTGAAGAAGTAAGGGTTGACATGAAGTCTTTCTTAAACAACTATATGAGGCTTTCAAACAAGACAAGAAGGATTCCATAGAATAATGCTATGAGAACTTCTTCAAGATTGTGAACAATTTGATAACTTATGCAAGACAGTTCTCTAATTATGAGCTGAATGATAAGTTCTCGAGTTCACTTAACAAAGAGTGGGATATCAAGATCTATGACACAAGGAATTTAGGCCACTTCGCCAACACACTGTTATAGAATCTGTTTGGCAAGTTGTTGTCACATGAACTTCAGTTGAACTCTAAAAAGGCTGAAGAGGATACTACCAAGTCTCTCAGCAGAGAAAAAACTATGGCTTTGAAAGTGAAGCATCCTGGAAGAGTAGGGAGAAGACTCCTGTAACACCCCAGTTTCTGTACGTGAGGCTCAAGGAGTTACCGCACGGCGGTAAGTCACTATCACCTGATCGTTGCCTGGCATTGAGTGCGTTGAGTATCAGGCACTGAGTGGAGGCGTCGAGTGGTAGGTGTTGAGTGAATCGACTGCTAGATCGTGTGTTAGCTAGTTACTGCTCAGCGGTAGATTTCAGGTATTGAGTGGATGCATTGAGTGGCAGGCGTTGAGTATGTCGAGTGCTAGCACGTGGAGTTAGCTAGTTACCGCTTGGCGTTAGCCTTTAGGAGTTGAGACAGAAGAGTTGAGTGAGTTACCGCACAATAGAATTTCTACCGCCGGCGGTAGAGCTGCTATATTTTTTCCTGACGGCTCGGGAAGCTAGCGCTGTGCGGTAGGTAGCTACCTCCCAGCGGTATCATGTAGGAGCATATTCATAACGGTTGAGTTTAGGCCGCCTGATCCTTCTTGGGATGTAATCTTATGGACTAGGACACTACGTCCATGGGGCATAAGTAGGGTTGAAACACTCTTTCTCCTAATTTTCTTCTCATTTGAGAGTTGAAGTTAGGGTTTTAGAGAGAGAGGGTTTGGAGGAAGATGAAGAGCATCTTCTGCCTTTGACGAAGCTTCGAAGTTTGTTTCATCGATCTGAGACCAGATCTGTGGAGAGGACTTGAAGGCACACATCTTCATCCATGCAAAGTATGATCTTCATGGTTAGGAAGAGGATTCATAAGGTAACGACACTTCTCCTCTCGGTCTTTAGGATGCATGCATAACATCCATTTTTATTCTTGATTTCTTTCAAGCTTTAGGCACCAGATCTCTCAAATAAGAGGGGTTCGGTTTTTCGTGATTCAAGAGGAGGCACTAGGTCGATTGTTTCCGTCCCCGACATGAGATTGCATTAGGAATCTGCTTTGTTAGTGGATTAGGCATTGTGGGTGAAGCCGTAGTCACGACCGTTTGTCCGACTCGGTGATGTTGCATAACGAGCCATAAGGATTGTGCTAGAAATCCGTTTGCGACAAAATGTCGTGTGTGATGTTTGTCCCCCTTATTTCATGTGAGTATGAATGGTGGATTAGGGTGGGAAAGGATATTGTTTGTGATGTGCGAAGGCGAGGCTTTGTCTTTGTGGTTGGCTGGCTAACCCGTGATATTGCAAATTCATGTGTAGAGAGTGTCAAGGTAAGACGTGACCCCCTTATGTTAAATTGACAAGAATGCCAAGCTTTGGATAAGACCAGACTATGCCAACTAGGTCCCACTAGGTCTCCCTCGGTGGATGTGGTCCCATTTGGAGTCGGGCCTGGGTCATCACGAGCGGGTGGGGTCGAGTAACTTAGCATCATTTTGTTGTTTTTGAGACAGAATCCTGATGTGAGAAGTCAGAGCTTGCAGGCAAGGCCAGGTTTTGAGACCCACGAGCGGGTGGAGCCTTGGCAAGAGTTTCGTGTGTTTGCGGCTTGAATGCCATTAGGGGAAATTGGAAGTACCCGAGTGTTTGCAGCTTGAATGTCATTAGGGTAAATTTGAAGTACCCGTGTCTTTGCGGCTTGAATGCTGATGGAGAAATTGGGAGTACACGTTTGCTGATGTGTGATGATGTGTTAGATTCAAGCGCAATTGGGTGCCTTGGGTGAAATCCAGGATTGCATACATGATGCATTATACACACCTTTATATTACCTGCTCAATATAGAAACATGTTTGTTGTATGAGACATCCAAACCTGTTTTATTGCTTTTTATGTTTATGTACATTTGCATACGAAGTGCTGACCTACAAGGTGATGGAGTGCCCCGGGGTCCGTTAGGGATGGTCGAGAGTAGATGTGTTAGTTACACAGTTGAGGTCAGCCATTGCTGACCCACATTACCATAAATTTTTACAGGGCAAGGATCGCAAATCGGAGCAAGCTCGCCGACCAAAAAAGACTAAGCTTCATGAAGTGAAGTCTCTGTTTAGTAGCTTTTGTTTTTTGAGTGTTATTCTTAGTGCACTATGATTCCGACTTGCATGTCGAGGTTGCGTAGGAGTTCCAAGACACATTACACTGTTTGTGGCTGGACTTTTAAATTATTGTAAGGCCTTATTGTCATTTTGATACTCCTATAATAGTGGATAACCTCTAGCGTTGTTGTATTTTTCCACTGCCTATATTACGAGTTTTGAGTTGGGTAGTTTTTATATCATCTTATAATGCATAAGCTGTGGAGTCTGTATGTTGTGGGGCCCCGGACGAACCCATATTATATAGTCATTACAGGGCAGGTGTTACAATTTAGTATCAAGTGGAGTTTAGTGTCCAAGGTAAGGTTTAGTGGTCGATTTGACTTATCGAATCGCGTAAAGAAGTTATCCACATAGGAGTATCACGGGACCGTGAGTGTCCTTAAGTCTAAGTTTTGCGAATAGAAGTAGTCTTAGTTCGCGACCTTCATGATTAGAAGAGACGCTAAGCTGTGGTGCGTGGGCTATAGTGGCCAACAGTTTCCTGGACTCACCCCGTCCAAAGGAGAGTTCAGGAATGCCTTATTAAAGAAGTATATCCCTTCATCAATGAGGTTAGCTCTTTAGAGGCAGTTTCTGCACTTGGTGCAGCGGGATAATACTGTAGATGAGTACGTTCAAGATTTCACTCGATTGGGTCATTATGCTGGAATGACCATGGCTGATGTTGAGGAGAGGGACAACCTCTTCTACCATTGGTTGAGAGAGAATTTGAGATAACCCCTAATAGCTATGAAGAATGTGGGCTTCAACGAGTTGGTTGAGGCCGCCAGGATGTTGGAAAGTAATTTGGAGCGAACCCAATACCGCATGGGACTTGTAGTGAAATAGGGAGAAGGAAAGCCTTCTAAATCGCAAAGGAAATCTGAGGGGAGTAAGTGGAAGAAGAAGCCCCATACCTTCAGGTATGGTAAAGTTTATGTTTGTTTATTGGCTTTAGAATTTCGAGACATTTGTGTGTGTTGTCTGTGTATTAGGCTTCGTTGTAGTTTCCGGGTACCCTACTAGGGTATTGTTCGATATGAGAGCGTTACACTCCTTTCTTGCGGAAAGCTTTATCTGGAGAATAGTGGTTAAGCCTTTTTCGGCGAACGCAGAGCTTAGGGTGTGCATGCCCTATGGGTCTTTCATGACCACCGAGACAAAATGGCATATTGGTTGTAGTTTAGATGGAGTTGACTTCATGTTGGTAGAAATAGTTCTACCATTAGCTAAGTTTGATGTGATCTTTGGGATGGACTGGCTTGCAGAACAGTGCGCCAGAGTTGACTGCCTATTTATGGTGGTCACCCTGAGGAGCGAAGGAAAGGTAGAGGTCAAGTTTGAGGGCCTTAGGCTCTGTTTGGTTGTATTTTTGCTAATGGTAAGTTGTTGATGGTAAGCTGGTGATAGAAAAAGTGCTGATTCCAGAAAATAGAGTTTTGTTAAAAACTATTTGGGTGAAATGGAGTTTGTAAAATGGAGTTTTCAAAAAGTTGTTTGGAAACAAAATGGAGTTTTTTGTGAAATTTCACTTCGCTATTTTTTTAATTACGAACAATTTAATTTTTGAAATAAACATATATTTTTTAATAAAATAACATCTGTTGGAACCCTAATTATGATTTGGGTAAGGATCACTATTAGGCTTGCTTAGACTGACCCAAAATGTATAGTCAGGGTCATAGGTTTATTTCTTTAGTCTAGGCCAAGAGTCAACATCACATGGATCAGCCTACAACAGCCTGTCAGAGACTCAAGCAGTTGTGTCGACACAGACAATATCAGTCGACACCATAATCAGTTGTGTCGACACTTTGAATAAGCTGTGTCGACACCAGTAGCAAAATTGTGTCGACACAGAGAAAGGCTGTGTCGACACCCAGAAGATTTGTGTCGACACACAGACTATCAGTCGACACATATAATATTAGTCTACACTAGCTCAGTCGACACAAGAAGGATTTGTGTCGACACAGTTCACAGATTATTAGTCGACAGTATCAGTCGACACCAGAAGGACTTGTGTCGACACCTAGAACCATCTGTCAACATAGTTCACAGAAGTCGTTTCAGAAGGATAAGTCAAATTCTCAGGTCGACGAACCAAGTTCTCAGGTCGATGATTTCTGGCTTCTTCAGTATGTCATTCCAGAAAATATTCTAAGTCCAGAAATAATTCTCAGCTCGTTGAATTCCATTCTCAGCTTGACGATCGTCAATCTCCCATCGACGATCTCAGAGTCTTCTACTCTGAACTGAGCTCGAAGATCTACTAGCTCAGGTCAACGATCTTGTGCTTCTCAGCAGTTATCTCAGATCTACGATAGTTGCTCACAGGTCGACGATCTCTTAACCCAGTTCGACGATCTCTGAGCCAAGCTCTGCGATTTTTTACTGCCTTCAGTTATCAGTTCTCTCAGTCCGGACAGAAGTATTTATTTTGGGTATGATAAATCATTTTAAGGCAAATATATTCTGATAATTAATGCTGACATTCTCAAGGCTGATAGTCGTATCTCATGAAGCATTGATTATGGTATTCACAGAATATTTTGTTGTTGGGTACATTGGTTTAAATGTACCTGATTTGAAGAAGCCTCACCCTACTCAATGATATACATCAAAATGTATTTGATGTGTTTTTGAGTTACTTGTGCAGGTTAAGTATTTGCAGGACAGAAGAAAAAATTTCTAAGTCTATGTGTCGACACCCAGAGGGAAAGTGTCGACACTTAAGAAGACTTGTGTCGACACCCAGACAAGCAGTGTCGACACTTGGAGTCATTGTGTCGACACCAGGGATGCTGAGTCGACACCAGACACAATGTGTCGACACAAGGAGCTGTGTCGACACTCAATGAAGAAAGTACAGTAAAGCAGTGTCGACACTTAACAGTAGTGTCGACACCCAGTGAAGTTGTGTCTACACAAGAAAGTGTCGACACTTGGAGCTGTGTCGACACTCAGCAAAAGTCTGCAGAGACTAAGTACAAGTGTCGACACCCAGAACAAAGTGTCGACACACAACAGAAGAGTCAGCACTTGAAGTAAGTGTCGACACCCAGAACAATGTGTCGACACTCAGCTGAAGTCTCTACACTTGAAGAAAGTGTCGACACATGGAGCTGTGTCGACACTTAGCAAAGAACAGCAAGATCAACAAAATATTGTAAGTACAAGTGTCGACACTAAGGGAATGTGTCGACACTCAGCTGAAGTCTCAATAGAAGAATCAAGTGTCGACACAAGGAGCTGTGTCGACACTCAGCAAGTATCAACATTGAAGACTATGTGTCGACACCAAGAAGTAGTGTCGACACTTAACAGATTCAACACAAGAAGTTGTGTCGACACAAATGAGATGTGTCGACACTTAGAAGAATTCAGCAAAAGATAGAAGATCAAGTACTTGTGTCGACACTCAATTTCAGTGTCGACACATGTAGAAGAAACTGTGTCGAGACATAGAATCTACAACACAAGGAGTTGTGTCGACACCTTGTAGACTTGTGTCGAAACTTACACAACTTGTGTCGACACTTGGTCTATAAGTGTCGACACTTAAAGACAGAAAGTCTCGACACTTTCAGACAGTTAGAGAACTTTCAAGAACTGACTGAATGACTTGACAGCTGCCGTTCCAGCCGGTCTACAGCACCTGTCAGAGATGTCAGAAGATAGTTATGAACCGGACCAGCCGGTTACCATGAAGAAGGCCTATAAATAGGCTCATACAGTCTACAGGAACATTGAGGTTGTTGAAGAAGTTGCTGAAGCAATTCAAAAAGTAGTTCACAGAGTTGTTCAAGTTATTTGATCAAGGATCAAATCAAGAAGATCTAGCTGTCCAAGTGCAGATCTAAGAAGTTGGAGAGAGAGGGCTCCATCCAAGAAATCAGCCGTTGGAACTAGGCTGAGAAGAAGGATTCAGATTCATTCTGAGTCTTAAGAAGCAGAGGTCAAGGATCAACTGCAGAAGGAGTCAATCTAATTGAGTTCTACTTTCAAGAAGCTTTGAAGAAAGCTAAGTCAGATTGAATCCAGCTGAGTTCTTCCAAGAACTCATCAAGAAACTCACAACCACCCTCTCTTGTCTTTGGGTTGTTGAGTTAACAATTGTAAATTCATTTTTATCTTGTAGGATCATTTGGATCTGAGTGATTGTAAGCCTGTATTTATAAAGGCTGAGGGTAGGGCTTGAGAGCCTGAGTGTAGGAGATTGAAATCTCTGAGTGTAGGCCTTGGTGGCTGAGTGTAGGCCTTGTTGGCTGAGTGTAGGCTTTGTGGAAAAGCTGAGTTGTAGGGCTTTGGGCCTGAGGTGTAGGAACCAGTTTGGGTTCTGAGACAGTGGTGAAGTTTGGCCGAATCTAGTACACTGCTAGATAGGCGAAGGGGGAAAGTGGATGTACCCAAAGCTTGGGGAACCACTATAAAAATCTGTGTCTGCTGTGCTGTGCTTTGTTGTGTATGTTGTGTAATTGCTATGCAAAAGTAGAGTAGATTCTGTGTTATAACTGTTTGCTGCCATTAAAGTTTAAGAAAAAGAATTAGGTCACCTATTCACCCCCCCTCTAGGTGTTTAGGTACTATATCTTTCAAGTGGTATCAGAGCGAGATTCCTCAAAAAGGACTAACAGTCTAAGGAGATCCTGATTGGCAGATTCAGTCTAAGACAAATTACAGATTCAAGAAAATCAAGAACCATGGGTTCCTCTGAGAATCACAAGGAATTGGGTTCCATGAAATTACCTCTATGCAGGAAAGAGATATTTGGGATCTGGAAGGAAAGGGTAAGGCTGTTTATGGAGGCCTCAGACCCTAGGAGTTACATCACAGTAAAAGAGGGGCCATATGTGCCCATGAAGATATCAGTTCTAGATGCAAATCAGAGAACCCCAAAGGATTTCTCTGAAATGACTAAGGATGAGATTGTCCTAGCCACCATGGACAAAAGGGCACAAAACATTATAGTGAGTGCCATAGATGATGCAACATTTCAGAATCTTATATACTGTAAGACAGCCAAAGAGATGTGGGACACTCTTATTGTGTATATGGAGGGTTCTAAAGAAGTTAGACAAGATAGAAAATCCTTGCTAAATCAGGAGTATGAAAGTTTTAGACAAGGAAAGTGTGATAGCATAACTGAGTGCTATAAGAAGTTCTACAGAACAGTGAATGAACTCATGTCTTATGGAAGAGAGTTCAGCAATTATGAACTAAATGACAAGTTCCTAAGGTCCCTAACTAAAGATTGGGACACAAAGATTTGTGCCATTAGAGAAATGGCTAAGTTGGGAGAAATTCCTCCACCTACACTGTTTGGCAAGTTATTGTCTTATGAAATGCAGTTGACAGTGAGGAAAGAGGAGGAGAAATCAACAAGAACTAAACACAAGGAAAGAACAGTAGCTTTCAAGACAGAAGCCTCCAGAAAGTGCAGGAATAAGTCATCAACTCCACCTCCAAAGGTAGTTGAATCAGAGTCAGATGAGTCTGTCAGCACAAAATCTGAAAGCAGTGAAAGTGATGAAGACTTTGCTGCCTTCACTAGACATTTTCAGAAATTCTTGAAGAAGAAACAGTGGAGGTCAAGGCCTTCTACTTCAAAGGGAAAAGAAGATTTTTATCAGGATAAAAAGGCTTCAAAGAAGGACTGGAAGAGGACTAAATCTAGCAAGGAAACTGTTTCAAAAATAGTGTGCTATTGCTGCAATAGACAAGACCAAGTTGTTGCAGATTGTCCTGAGAAGAGAAAAGAGTCTAGTGACAGGAAGAAGACTCATTTCAAAGCCAAGAAAGAGAAGTCTTTTGTTGCCAAGAAAGAGAAGACTCTATCAGATATCTCTTCTTCAGAAACTGAGTCTGATGCTGAGGCATACATAGGGCTATTTGCTGAAGAAGAAGAAGAAGAATTCATGCAGATAATGGAATCTATTTATGAACAAGAAGACAATCAATGTCAAGGGCTAATGGCATTGACAGAAGGAGATAAAATCCTGGAACAGCCAGGACCCAGTAAGGTACAATGTTCAACTCTAAGTTCAGTTTCTTGTGCCAGTACAGAATCAGATTCATCTTCATCAAGTGATGAGAGTGAATCTGAGTCTGAAGAAGATATTCATCAGCTGATAGATAAATACAAAGTACTGTTGCAAGCTTACAAGAAGAGCAAGTCCTTAGCCAAAAGTCAGGCAAAGGAAATTGCTGATCTAAAAGCTGCTGCAACAGATTCTGAGAAGCTATTTGATCAAAAGCTTAATGAGATAGCCAGGATGAAACACATAACAGTGATTCAGATGGGGACTATCACCTTTAAGAATGATCAAATCAAGAGTCTGGAGATAAATCTTCAGAAGGAGAGAGAGCTTGTTGCTAGGTTTTCCAAACCTAAGTCAGTATTACCCATAATTGATGAATTTGCTCATCACAAGGGTAAAGCTGGACTGGGTTTTATTAAACCTGCAAGGACTGTCAAGTTTAAGTCCAAGGGCAAAGCCCCAACATTCAACAAATCAGCTGTAGATAAGACAGCAAAGACAGTACCTAAGCAAAGGTACAATAAGTTTGAATGTTGGTGTTGTGGCAAGGTTGGCCATTTTGCAATGGATTGTTGGCACAATGCTAGTGCCAAAGTAAGTACCAAACTACCTGTTGGAAAGCCAGTAGGTAGCTTTGTCAAGTTGCAAACTAACAAGTACCAAGGACCCAAGAATTCTTTGGGTTCTAAGGTTCATTAATCTGTTTTGCAGGTGAGTCTAAGTGGCCATACCCCAACATGGTACTTGGACATTGGATGTTCCAGACATATGACTGGAACTAGGGGACTACTAAAGGACTACATTCCAATCAAAGATGGTCCAAAAGTAAGCTTTGGTGGTTCTGAAAAAGGAATCATCAAAGGATTTGGTAACATTTCTAGTAACTTTGTTACCATTACTCAAGTGGCTTATGTTAAAGGGTTGAAACACAACCTAATATGTATAAGTCAATTAAGTGATGTAGGGTATGACATCTCATTTGTTAAAAATGGTTATCATATCAAGAGGTCAACTGATCAAGAGATCATTTTGACTGGCTATAGAAAGAGGAATGTCTATTGCCTAGACATTATGTGTGAGACCAATGGTTCTCATGTGTGTCTTGTAGCTGATGAGACAGTCTCTCATTGTGTCAAATGGCACAAGAGGCTAGCTAATTTAAATTACAAGACAATTGGCAAACTCTTTAGCCAAGAGTTAGTGAGGAATGGTCCTCAAGTTAAGTGTGTTAAAGATGGTATTTGCTCAGCTTGTCAAAAGGGCAAGCAGACTAAATCCACCTTTAGAAGCATATAAAACAAAGATGCTGTGAGGTGTTTATACCTCTTGCACTTGGATCTCTTTGGTCCAATGCCAGTTCACAGCTTAGGTAGGAAGGTCTATACCCTTGTAGTTGTAGATGACTACTCAAGGTTTTCCTGGGTGTTCTTCTTAAGACAGAAATCTGAAACACCTAGTGTCTTCCATAGCTTTGTCAAGCAAATTCAGAATGAACTAAATAGTATAGTGGTCAAGATTAGAAGTGACCATGGTACTGAGTTTCAGTCTGATAGCATGACAAAACTTTGTGAAGACTTAGGGATATTTCAAGAGTTTTCTTCACCAAGAATACCTCAGCAAAATGGCATTGCTGAGAGGAAGAATAGAACCTTGATAGAGGCTGGTAGGACCCTATTAAGTGATACATCACTGCCAGAGTATTTCTGGGCTGAAGCAGTTAACACTGCATGCCATGTTATAAATAGGGCTACTATCACTAAAGGCCTCAACAAGACCCCCTATGAAGTTGTGAAAGGCAGGAAACCAAACCGATCCTATTTCAGGATTTTTGGTTGCAAATGCTTCATACTTAACAATGGAAAGTCTTACTTGACTAAGTTTGCTGCCAAGTCCCAAGAGGGAATTTTTGTTGGGTACAACAACAACAGTAAGGCTTATAGAGTCTACAACTTGACTACACAAGTTGTAGAAGAATCTGTGCATGTAGTTTTTGATGAGACTAAACTTATTAACAGTGAGTTATCTAGTAGTGTATGCAGCCCCACAGGTTTAACAAAGAAGATGGACAAGCTTACTATAGAAGAAATACCTGCTGCAAGACAGCAAGTAGAAGTCAGTGGTTGTTGTCCAGGGGGAGAACTACATGTACCAATTGCTGATGAAGTTCAAGGTATACAGCATGATGGAGATGCTGAAGAGGTTCAACCAGAAGTCAGGATGCCTCCAGCCAATAGGCATCTTAGAGATCATCCAGTTGAGCAGATTATTGGAGATCCAAGACAAGGGGTACAAACAAGGAGCAGAAACCTGAATGCAGCAGTCTACTCCAGTTTTCTATCTCAAGTTGAACCTAAGAAGTTTGAAGAAGCCATACTAGATCCACAATGGACTGAAGCAATGCAAGAAGAGCTTAATCAGTTCAAGAGATGCATGGTCTGTGAATTAGTTCCTAAACCTAAAGACCACAATATAATAGGAACCAAGTGGATCTACAGGAATAAGATGGATGAACAAGGGGTCATCATTAAGAATAAAGCAAGACTGGTTGCTAAAGGATATAGGCAAGAGGAAGGTATTGACTTTGATCAAACCTTTGCTCCAGTAGCCAGACTGGAAGCCATAAAGATGTTCTTAGCCTATGCAACCTATCAAGGATTCAAGGTTTACCAAATGGATGTCAAGTCAGCATTTCTGAATGGTAATCTTAAGGAAGAAGTCTATGTGGAACAGCCTTCAGGTTTTGTTGATCCAACACTACCTCATCATGTCTTTAGACTTAGGAAAGCTTTATATGGGTTAAAGCAAGCCCCTAGGGCTTGGTATGAAACCCTATCTAGTTTCCTCATTGAGAACAAGTTCTCAAGGGGGAAAATAGATAAGACTCTATTCCTTAGGGAATCTAGAGGCAAAGTTATACTAGTCCAAATATATGTAGATGACATTATATTTGGGTCTACTGAAAGCAGCCTTTGCAAAAAGTTTGCAAAGCTGATGCAAGGTCAATTTGAGATGAGTAGTATGGGAGAGCTGAAGTTTTTCTTGGGTCTCCAAGTTAAACAGACTGAGAATGGTTTATCCATTTGCCAGTCTAAGTTCACCCTAGAACTCATAAGGAAGTATGGTATGGATTCATCCAGTACCATGAAGACTCCAATGGGGTCAAGTATGTCTCTTAGCAAGGATGATGCAGGGAAACCTGTGGATGAAACCTTGTATAGAGGGACAGTTGGCTCCCTATTATACTTGACTGCTAGTAGACCAGATATCATGTATGCTACATGTGTCTGTGCAAGGTATCAAGCCTGCCCTAAAGAGTCTCATTTGACTGCAGTCAAGAGAATATTGAGATATCTAAAGGGCACTCCCTATCTAGGCCTCTGGTACCCTAGGAATGGGGATTTTGATCTAACAGGTTATTCAGATGCAGACTTTGCAGGATGCAAAGAAGATAGAAAAAGCACTACTGAAACCTGTCAATTCCTAGGTGGGAGACTAATTTCATGGAGTAGCAAAAAGCAAACCAGTGTGGCTATCTCCACTGCAGAATCAGAGTTTGTGGCTGCAGGAAGTTGCTGTGCTCAACTTCTGTGGATACAACATCAGCTAGAGGACTATGGATTTCAGGTAAGTAGAACTCCACTCTTTTGTGATTCTACTAGTGCTATTTCAATAGCTAATAATCCTGTATCCCATAGTAGAACAAAATATATTGAAATTAAATATCATTTTCTTAGGGAGCATGTAAAAAGAGAAGATATTTTATTAGAATATGTTAAAACTGATAATCAAATAGCTGATATGTATACTAAGCCCCTAGAAGAAGCTAAGTTCAATAGATTTAAAATTGAACTAGGAATGATAAACTTAGAGTAAGTTTACAGAATTGAAATTGGCTAAGTAAAAAGGTGTCGACACATAGACAAGTCTATGTCGACACAGAATAGTAGTGTCGACACTTCAGGAAATAGGTGTCGACACATCTAGGAAGTTGGTGTCGACACTTCAGAATTTTAGTGTCGACATATGCCAAGTAGGTGTCGACACATCCAATGTGGTGTCAACACTTAAGTTTTACTCAAAATTTTCTAAGTAAAGTCTCGACTATGTGTCGAGTTATGTGGTGTCGACACATAAACAAGTGTCGACACATAAAATCTGTTGACTAAACTTGTGTCGACACATATGTGTCGAGACATTATAAGTCAGTGTCGACACTTATTGCCAGTGTCGACACATTTTAAGTTAGCTGTCCCGCCTGTTCATCTTCAAAATTAGAAAGGTATAAATAGGGTTTTGTCTTAGTTTGTCGACACGCTTTCAAAGTTTCGAGACCAAACTTCTGTGTCGACACCTCTCTTTTCTCAAGACAAATTCTACAAACCCTAATGGCACCTAAGCTAGAGGAGAATGTCAACGAAGGTTACGAGCTGGTGCGCGGCGCTTTTGAGGATGCTGAGCAAGAAATCAAGCACGTAATAACCCTAGTTGCCGATTCAGGGTTAAATTATCTCGTTTCAGAACCTACTAAGATATGAAAGAAAGAGGTACTTGAATTCCTCAATGGAGCAAAGGTGGACGAATCTGGATACAAAATCAAATCCAGAGTTCATGGTGAGAAGGTCAAAGTATCACCAAAAAGTCTGAGGAAGATTCTACAGCTTCCAAGAACTCAAGAGGAAGATGAAGTTACAGCTACAAAGACCAGGGAAGCTCTAACCTGGTGTGGACTTGATTCTAAGCTGAAGATTGGTTCTGTTTTCAATAGAAAAGGGATGAACAATCAAGGCAAATTCATGTCTGAGATAGTTGGCAAGGTACTTATAAGCAAGCTAGGAGGGCATGACAGAGTGTCTGCCTCTATGTTCAATATAATGACCAGGATTATCTTCACTTTAAGAACTGATTGGTCAGTTATAGTATTTGAGAAAATCAAAGAAAGCTTGAAGAAGCCTAATCTGGGCAGAATCCTAAGTCTTTACCTAGCTGGTAGCATACCGGAGGTAATGCAACAAGCTGCTGGAAGTAAAATTAATCACATGAGGAAAATGGACATGAGGTTGTTCTCAAGATGGGACAGGGTGTTGACTATGGAGCTGCCAACCCCTGAAAAGATAGTTTCTGAGAAGGAGATTCCACCACAGAAGAAAAGGAAAACTGCTCCAGTGTCACAAGAGTTCACTAGTAGTTCTGACAGTGAAGAACAGGTTGTCTTCACTCCAGATGAGAATGAGGAAGAGCCTGCAGTGAAGTCTCCTGCTCCTCAAGAGGTTGCTGAGATCCAGGGGGAGCTACCTCAAGCTAGCCCCATCCACAAGGATCAAAGCCAGGGGGAGCTTCCAGTTGTAGAAGAACCCACTACACTGGAAAGTGAACAAGCAGCAAACATCATACTAGAGGTAATCACTGAACTAAACACTTTAGATTTTTCTATGGAAAATACTGATTTGTCTGATGATCATCAGCAAACTCAGCTGAATAGTCAAGTTCCAGATGCTGTTATAGAAGACACATCTGCTATTGTTCAAGTGGTTCCTGATCCAGTGGTTGAAGAACCTAGAATTACTCCAGCTCCTTCACCACAAGAATTCACCATGGAAGATTTATTTTTAAATCTGGATCAAGCAGATTTTGCATGGACAAGGCTGGTGCTGAAAGAGATAATGCTGCTATTGAGGGGGAGCAAGTGCAGATTCTGGAAGAGCCTATAAGGCAAGAAACTGAGAAAGCTCCAGATGTGCAACCTGAGAAGCCTCCAAGCCCTAAGGAGAGAGTCGATATAGCAAGCTCCTCAGCATCTGAAGATGAGGAGGCTGACAGGGAAAAGAAAAAGAAACTTTATGTCTTCAAGAGAAGAAGTCAAAGTTATAAGAATGCTCTACAATCTATTGCACCACAGCCTATAGTTCAGCAAACATCATCAGTTGATTATAGTGCTTTAATGGTGGCACTGCAAATTAAACTGGATGAGCATAGGAAGGCAATAGAGAAGTATGTGGATGAAGGGCAGAAATCTTTGCAATTTGATCTGGCCCAAGATATCAAGTCTATATGGTTTGAAATGAACCTTAACAAGAAGGAAATGACAGAATGTTTTCACAAGGGTGGAAATGCAGTGGTGTACTTGGCAACACACCAAGAGAAGATAAAAGCACAAGTGGATGACATATCATTAAAGCAAGGGTATGTTCTTAAAAATCAGCTAAGGATGAATGACAATCTTACTGCTTCCCATAATGCTATTGTCATAGAATTAAAGAACCAGGCTGCTGGACCTTCTACCTCTACTGCTACTGTTAAAGCTGAATTTGACAAGGTATTTCAAGAAGAAATCAATGTTGTTAAGACTGCCATTGAAGACTCCCAGAAGGCCATATATGAACAACTTAAAAAGCTCAAACCTTTCTTTAAAGATGGAGTCAGGTACTTGGATAATCAAATAAGATTTCAGAAGGATGATGTCAGAGATCACATGGCTAGAGAAGTCATAAAGGGGGGAGAGAGTGTTAGTCAAGGCAAGCTCTGACCATGCTAAGTGGATATCAAATTCTATTAGAGCTACACTTGGATATCCTCCTCTGTGTGATGACAATGATGTTGCTGAATCTGGAATTAACCCTGCCTATCTTGGAGTTGAGCAACCAGAAGTAGCTCAAGTCATATATCCTCCTCCAGATTTTGAAATGGTGCATGCTGATGTACAGACCATGTACAGCCCACCTGGGGGCAAGGACAATGTAATTATTGAAAAGGTTGTTCAGCCTATATCTGAAGACATGCAAGAGGCATTGCAAAAAGAAGAAGAGACAAGATTGTCTAAGAAGAGGTTTAGGGAACAAGCTGAACAGAGACAAGATTTTGAGCAATGGAGCCCTACCTCTAGAAACATTATATTAACTGCCTGGAAAGCTGCCAAAGACAACATTCATGACAGGAACAAATGCTTCTCTGAAGCTGAATGGAGAAAACATGAATCTAGACAGGAGGCAATTGTCCAATACAGAAGGAAGGCAAAGATGGGAAAGCTACTTCCTACAGCTTAGGAGCCTAGCAAGTACTTTCCTAAGCCATACCATTATTTTGAGAGGCAGAAGATCAAAGCTGAAGAGCTTAAGAAGAAAGATCTGAAAGGCAAGAAGCCTGCTGATGCTGAAACTGCTGATGCTCCTGTCCAAGCTAAAGTTCAAGCTGACAAAGGCATAGTGATTAAGGAGCCAGAACTGAAATAGAATTAGAATTATCTTGAAGTCTAATGTGTAATCTTTTTGATGTAAAACTGTGAACTTCTGAAACTGTATAAGACAGATATTAGAACAATATATGATTAATCTATTTCATGTTTGTTCTGTGATAATGTCGATGTCTATTTCATATTTGTTCTGTGATGATGAATTTGTATACATGTGAAATTGATACATGTTTATGTTTACCCTGCTGTATATAATCCTGCTTTACATCATTTTGTAATTTAATTATGAATGGTGTATATCATTGACTAAGGGTTATGCCTTCTCCAAATAGGAGGAGATTGTTGGGTACATTGGTTTAAATGTACCTGATTTGAAGAAGCCTCACCCAACTCAATGATATACATCAAAATGTATTTGATGTGTTTTTGAGTTACTTGTGCAGGTTAAGTATTTGAAGGACAGAAGCAAAAATTTCTAAGTCCATGTGTCGACACCCAGAGGGAAAGTGTCGACACTTAAGAAGACTTGTGTCGACACCCAGACAAGCAGTGTCGACACTTAGAGTCATTGTGTCGACACTGGGGATGTTGAGTCGACACCAGACACAAAGTGTCGACACAAGGAGCTGTGTCGACACTCAATGAAGAAAGTACAGTAAAGCAGTGTCGACACTTAACAGCAGTGTCGACACCCAGTGAAGCTGTGTCTACACCAGAAAGTGTCGACACTTGGAGCTGTGTCGACACTCAGCAAAAGTCTGCAGAGACTAAGTACAAGTGTCGACACCCAGAACAAAGTGTCGACACACAACAGAAGAGTCAGCACTTGAAGTAAGTGTCGATACCCAGAACAATGTGTCGACACTCAGCTGAAGACTCTACACTTGAAGAAAGTGTCGACACATGGAGCTGTGTCGACACTTAGCAAAGAACAGCAAGATCAACAAAATATTCTAAGTACAAGTGTCGACACTAAGGGAATGTGTCGACACTCAGCTGAAGTCTCAATAGAAGAATCAAGTGTCGACATAAGGAGCTGTGTCGACACTCAGCAAGTATCAACATTGAAGACTATGTGTCGACACCAAGAAGTAGTGTCGACACTTAACAGATTCAACACAAGAAGTTGTGTCGACACAAAGGAGATGTGTCGACACTTAGAAGAATTCAGCAAAAGATAGAAGATCAAGTACTTGTGTCGACACTCAATTTCAGTGTCGACACATGCAGAAGAAACTTTGTAGAGACATAGAATCTACAACACAAGGAGTTGTGTCGACACCTTGTAGACTTGTGTCGACACTTGGTCTATAAGTGTCGACACTTAAAGACAGAAAGTCTCGACACTTTCAGACAGTTAGAGAACTTTCAAGAACTGACTGAATGACTTGACAGCTGCCGTTCCAGCCGGTCTACAGCACCTGTCAGAGATGTCAGAAGACAGTTATGAACCGGACCAGCCGGTTACCATGAAGAAGGCCTATAAATAGGCTCATACAGTCTACAGGAACGTTGAGGTTGTTGAAGAAGTTGCTGAAGCAATTCAAAAAGTAGTTCACAGAGTTGTTCAAGTTATTTGATCAAGGATCAAATCAAGAAGATCTAGCTGTCCAAGTGCAGATCTAAGAAGTTGGAGAGAGAGGGCTCCATCCAAGAAATCAACCGTTGGAACTAGGCTGAGAAGAAGGATTCAGATTCATTCTGAGTCTTAAGAAGCAGAGGTCAAGGATCAACTGCAGAAGGAGTCAATCTAATTGAGTTCTACTTTCAAGAAGCTTTGAAGAAAGCTAAGTCAGATTGAATCCAGCTGAGTTCTTCCAAGAACTCATCAAGAAACTCACAACCACCCTCTCTTGTCTTTGGGTTGTTGAGTTAACAATTGTAAATTCATTTTTATCTTGTAGGATCCTTTGGATCTGAGTGATTGTAAGCCTGTATTTATAAAGGCTGAGGGTAGGGCTTGAGAGCCTGAGTGTAGGAGATTGAAATCTCTGAGTGTAGGCCTTGGTGGCTGAGTGTAGGCCTTGTTGGCTGAGTGTAGGCCTTTATGGCTGAGTGTAGGGTTTGTGGAAAAGCTGAGTTGTAGGGCTTTGGGTCTGAGGTGTAGGAACCAGTTTGGGTTCTGAGACAGTGGTGAAGTTTGGCCGAATCTAGTACACTGCTAGATAGGCGAAGGGGGAAAGTGGATGTACCCAAAGCTTGGGGAACCACTATAAAACTCTGTGTCTGCTGTGCTGTGCTTTGCTGTGTATGTTGTGTAATTGCTGTGCAAAAGTAGAGTAGATTCTGTGTTATAACTGTTTGCTGCCATTAAAGTTTAAGAAAAAGAATTAGGTCACCTATTCACCCCCCCCCCTCTAGGTGTTTAGGTACTATATCTTTCATTTGTCAAGATAGTTATGGAAGTGCATTTATGATTACCAGCCTTTCTACCCGTTTGGGCTCCTAAATTCTTGCAGAGAATTAAGTACTGTCTGGTAATTCAAATTCAGGAAGTTAGTCATTCCAAAAATATACAGAGAACTTAAAAAGATAGAGACAACAAGAATCACACACAGTCAGTCAGAAAATCAATCTCTTTTTTTCTCTCAAGGTTTCTTGCTTTGCCAAAAATACAAGGAAGAAGAAGAACTTGCTGAACACACAAATCTCTCTAGTCTTCTTCCTTCATCAGGCTTCAACAATCTACAGAGAGCGAGAATCAACATCAATCTGAAGACCTACACTCTGGACAAAGCTTCCATCTTCCTAAAACAACTCAATATCCCAGGGGGAGATTTGGTATCATCAAATCCACATAGTCTTCTAATTATGTTTGAGAAAGAGAAGACTGCCATCTATTTTTCTTTAACCTCTCGTGTACAGGGTTCTTACTCCCTTCAAAAGTAAACTCCTTGGTGATAGGGCACCTGATCAAAAACCTATTGGTTTTTAGGCACCTGATCAAAAGCCTGAAGGGTTTCTAGATCTACCTGAAGTAGATCTTGTGGTGATAGGGCACCTGATCAAAATCCTAAGTGGATTTCTACCAGGGTGGTAGAAGAGTGGATGTACCCAGATTTGGGGAACCACTATAAAATCTCTTGTGTCATCTGGATTGCCTTGTGTTTTCTTTGTGCATTGTTCTGTGATAGTTTCTTGCTTTTACCTTTTTCATATAAGTACCTATATTTTAATTCCACAATATATCTAAACAATTTTTTGTACTCTATTCACCCCCCCTCTAGAGTAAACTGTATCTATCCCTCACTTTCAATTGGTATCAGAGGGTGTGTTTTTAAGGTTGTACAGGCTAACACTTGAACCTAAGATCTCTGATAGATATCTGTTTACCCTATTCTTTGTTATACCATAGCACAGTATAAGGAATTCACAAGCACCAAACCTCCAGTTTGCAACTTGCAAAAGTTTGGAATCTGGAAGGCAAGAATCAGGCTTTATATGAATTCTATTGATGAAGACATTTTTGCTTCTATCTTAACAGGAGTACCTCCACCACCAGCTGCCCCTGCAAGTACTTCCACAAACATGACTGCAGTACCTCCTCCAGACTACAATGATTCATACAAGAGGGCAAAGATTGCTGATGCAAGATCCATGAACATACTGGCACAAACAATGTCTGATGACATATTTCAGAAAGTAGCTGAATGTGAATCAGCCAAGGCCATCTGGGATTCCGTAAACCAGATGCTTGCAGTATCAGCAGATGAAAAGAAGGACAGGAAAGCTCATCTCATCTCCCAGTATGAGAATTTTAAAAAGGAAGAAATTGAGCAAGTTTCTGAGATGTACAATAGACTCAGTCTCATTGTTAATGAGTTGAAAACTCTTGACAAAGACATCTCATTCACAAAAATAAATGACAAGATTCTCATGTGCTTCCCCAGCTCATAGGACTCTAGAATCTGGCCTATTATAGAGACCAGAAACACACATGAGATTACTACAGAATCAGTCTTAGGAAAGCTGAAATCCTATGAACAGCTTCTGAAAATAAGAGAAGCTGAGCAACAAAAGACTGATACACCAACTAGGAAGGAGCAGAATATAGATTTCAAAGCTTCAGAAGAATCAGAAACCTCTCCATCAAATGAAGAATTAACGAGTCTCTTTGCAAAGAGATTCTTCAAGATGGGGAGAAAAGAATTCTGATGGAATCATCAAGGAGTGATGATAAACCAAGTTATGACAAAACCCTTCTAAAGAGATTATCTGTTTTGGTCGCAGGAAACCTGAACATATTCTTCCAGAATGTCCAGAAAACAAGCATAAGTAAAGGAGAAAAGAGAAAGACTCCAAGAAGCACTCCAGAAACCATCCTCCTACAAGCACAAGAAGAAGGAGAGAGGGTTTGTTGCAGAAATATGGAGTGACACTGAAGAATCGTCTTCCTCCAGCTCTAGTGAAGATGAAGAGGAAGCAAAGGCCAAAGAAATTTGCTTAATGGCCATCAATGCTTCAGGGCATGTCTCAGAAGAAGAAGAATCTGAAGAATGTTCAGATTGTGATCAGGTATTGGAAGAATTTGACTTTACCTCTGAAGATTTTAAAATGACTTTAAATCTATGTGTAGTGATCTGATTAGATCTGAGAAGGAAATCAAACCTCTAAGAGATAAACAATTTAATTATGATAGCTTAGTATCAGAAAACATTAAATTAAAAAATGAATAGACATGTATAGTGAACATATCACTTTTCTGAAAGTTGAATTAAGTAAAGCAAAACAGCTAGAGGAATTACTGAATGGAAGAAGCAAATAGTTAGTAGAAATTACCAGCACACTTAATGCTATACTTAATAGAAGTAAGTTAGGATTAGGTGCATCATCCAGTGTGAAAGAGCAGCTAGATCTGATATACTCTAGAGGGGGGGGGGGGTGAATAGAGTATATGGTGCTTTGAAACTTTTTAAAACAATTGTTGTAATAAGAGTGAGCAGGGAAGCAGTTGAATATGTAATCACAGAACTAAGTTAATGAAAAGCTAATCACAGAGAAGTCAAGGCCAGAAACAAAAATGAAAACAAGCAAAACCAGAAGACACAAGGAATTTATAGTGGTTCCCCTAAACTTGGGTACATCCACTCTTCTACCACCCTAGGTAGGAATCCACTGCAGGATGAGTTGATCAGGTGTCCTGGGCACCAATGAGCTTTTGATAAGGTGCTCAAAAACCAAATCAGATTTTTTGATCAGGTGAATTGCCACCAATGAGCTTTTGACAAGGTGCTCAAAAACCAAGCTCAAACTTTTGAAGGGAGTTTGAGAAACCCTTTATAGAGAGGGGGTGAGAGAGTGATGGAAGTCTTCTCTTTCTCAAACAACTAAGAAGACTATGTGGATTGTTGATGTCAAAGATCCCCCTGAATCCTTGAGATCTTCAGGAAGAAAAGCTTTGCTGAGGGTGATAGGCCTTCAAAGATTGAACTCCAGCAATAGATGATTTCAGCAATAGCTGAAATGTTGAATGTCTGGAGTCTTGAAATATGTTGGCCTTGAACACTTTGAAACTAAAGAGATCTGAAGATTTCTGAAAAGATTGATCTCCTTGGATGAGTGTTCTTGAGAATTCTTTGAGACAGAAGATTTTGTTGAAGATTATAGTGTCTGACTGTGTGTCTGTGTATCTATGTAATCTGTCTTAGAGATTCAAATAAAAAATCTTCTCTCTTATTCTCTGGTACTGAACAAAAAATTCTCTGAGAAGAATAGTCGTTGGTCTGCATTAATTGCATCCTTAATTGCAAAATCTCTTCTGGAGGAAAGTCCATTGAAATATTCCTTGAAACTTGGTCCAGAAATTAATGAAAACGGCTAGGAAATCTCTGAATTAATTGCAGAATAACTCCTTAACTGATTTGAATTTGAATCTAGAAACATCCTTGAAGTTATCTGAAATCGTCGAACTGAGCTCTGCTATCGTCGAACTGAGCTCAGCGATCTGGAAATATACAGCAGCAAAATATCGTCGATCTGAGCTCAAAGATCGTCGAACTGAGCTCAGAGATAAAGATCCAAAGCAGAGTCAAAATCGTCGACCTGAGCTCACCGATCTCGAACTGAGTTCGACGATATGATGAAGTTGAGCTCAGCGATCGTCGAATGGAGTTCGACGATCTGTCGAAGTTGAGCTAGACGATCGTCGATCGGAGTTCGACGAATCGTCGTGCTGAGCTCGACGATATAACTTAGTCTCCAAACAGAAAATCCTGGTCTTCAGGGCAGCTTCCAAACCTAGAATTCTAACCCTTAGACTCAATTCTAATTGGCCTATTGAGCTATACAGGAGGTCAAGCATTGATTCCTAGAGACATAGTGATCCTGACCCAAATTAGTAATAGGGTGTTCCAACAATCTCCCCCTATTTGGATTAGGATTACTATTTACAAACTTTGGAAAAATTTAAATAACAACATACAAGCAGCAAAACAGAAAAGCAACAAGCTAGACATTGGCGAACCATAGAGATATATAACATCCAGATAAAGATCAGAAATCACAGAGAATGTCACCCTACATTGTCATTTCTTTTCTTTGCCCTTAACAAGTTTGATCTCTCTGTTAGGATTGAGGGCTTCTTTGTTTGATCTGGTATCATCTGCTGCACCTAAATATGTTTGCTTTTTAGGCCTGGGAACTACAGCTTCAGGATGTAATTCCATATATCTGTCAGAATCAAAGAACTTGCTTGATGCATATCTTTATAGCTCTTTCTGTCTCTGTTCAGACATTGTTGAGATGTTGGATGAATCTTTTCCTTGCTCTCTAGCCTTTTTGATCTGATCCAGTGCAGCTAGTTCTTTTAATCTTGCAGCCCAGGCAGCTGGATTATTCTCAGGATCCTCAAAAGGTACAGGTGGCTCATATCTGTATGAGGGATTGTCTTGAGGAGTCCTGGAAGACACAGTTTCTTTCAGCTTATAGGGAAAAGGACCAGATGTTGTATCAGTTGAAGTTTGTCTTTCCCTGGAATATGGGTGTTGCCTTGAGTACCCTTTGGAGTAGACTTGGAGATCTCTTTGATTTCCTTTGTATCCTCCTCTCCTGGATTGAGATCCCCTGGATTGGCTTCCCATATTATAAGATCTAGCATGAGGCTGATAGGGGGGCTGACTTCTGGCTGGGGGTTGAGCTGCAGAGCTTCCACCTGCACCTGCATCAGGAGGAGGTGGTGGAGGAGGATGAGAGTGTTGGAATTGAGAGGAACCCTTCTCATATTTTCTCTTCTTTTTCATTGCCTTCAGCTGATTCTTGGAGTACTGCATCCAGTGCTCAGTAATAGGGCAGTCATGTAGAATGTTGTATGGAATATCATTATTGTCCTTGACTTTGGCAGGAGGTACTCTCTTCATAGCTTTGCTCCTTGCCTTTCTTTTCCTGGCAATGGTAGCAGAAGAGTCATCAGAGTCTGTTCTAAATTCATCACTTTCAGAACTCTGGTCATCATAAAGAGCATCAATTTTCTTCATCAGATCCTTCTTGAGCTATATAGAAACAGATGAGGCAACAGATGGTGTAGCAGCAGATGTTGAAGCAGAAGCAGAAATGACAGCAGCAGATACAGTAGAGGCAGTAACAACAGCAGCAACAACTATGGGCTCTGGAGAGGTGACAGGAGCAACAACTTCACTAACAACAGCAGAAACAACAGCAAAGAAATCATCAAAAACTGCAGAAGGCTCAAATTCAGGTGCCTCTGACATAAGAATTTCCTTGGAAATTGGTTCAACAGTAATAACAGAAACTTCAGCAGTAGTATCAACATTATCAGCAGCAGTAGAGGCAACAATATCAGAAGCAACAACAATGCTTTCTTCAGAAGAAGCAGCAGCATACACTGAGTTGACAAAGGAGGTGATAATGCTTGGGTCACAGCAATAAAATGGCACAAGGGCCTTGGATAGATCCTCTGGAGGCTGGACAGCATTGACCTCTGGCAGACGGCTGAAGTAAAACTGATCAAAATTTGATAGCAAAGACCTGAGGTCTATTGCAACGACTGCAATAGGAGGACTTTGTGCTTGAGGCACAGCAACAGCAGCAATAGCAGAAGCTGAAGAAGCAGCAATAACAGCAGCAGTAGTAGCAGACAGGCTTACAGAAATAGCAGCAGCAGCAGCATGAAGACTCACTTCATAAGGCATCTCCCCCTGCCTAGATTCAGACAAGGTTGGATCAAGGCACACTGTTGTTGAGGCTGCCAGAGGGAATATGGAAGAGAGCCTGGCAGAGAGGGCTGCCACTGACAGGTGTAGTGGAGCCAAGGAGGTCTCCAGAAGAAGAGATATTCTGGGGGCTAGTAGTTCATACAACCTGGCAGCAAGGGTTGGAAGGTCTACTTGCTCAAGGGTGACTGGAGCAGAGGTAGAAGATAGAGGAGCAGCTGATGGTGAGGGTAGTGGAGAGCTGGTTAATGGTGGAAGGGATGGCTGAGGAGTTAGTAAGGTGGAGATGGAGGACAGTGGGATGGAGATGGATGGGGTGAAAGTGGGTTGGTCAATGATTTGCTGTAGAATGTCTTGATATGAAGTGGAGGATGAGGGTAGCTCAGGAGGAGAGGATGGTGAATCATCCATAAAGGAATCATCAATGAGGGTGAAAGATGGATGAGAGGGTGATGAAGTGACATCTGGTGGAGGGTAGGAGAATAATAGATGAAAGTGGTCTTCTGGTGTGTGAAGAATAGGTACTGGAGATGGTGTAGATGTTGGAGAGGGGCTGGATATGATGATGGTGGATGGAGCTGGAATGGTGGATGGTATGGGAATGGATGGAATTGGAGGAGGAGGAGGAGAGGCAACAACAGCAGGCAGGTCATCTGCAGGGGCAGAGACCTGTGGAGAAGTGACTCTTAGAGTTCTTGTGCCTGAAGGAGTGCTGGAGGAGGGTCTGCTGGGCTTGCTGATTTGTCTGTCCCACTTTCCAAAGAGGGCACAAGACAGTCTCTTGGAAGCATTTATATGGATTCCAGAGAAGACCAGCAAGGCAGGACACCTGTGCTGCAGAAATACCCCAATGATCCTTCCAAAGTTGACAAAGCTTTTGTTGATTTTCTTCTTGATAAGGTCAAAGAACACTTCTCCCCAATTCAGATTTTTCTTGTCTACAAGGGCTCCCATGAGGCAGAGCTGATACCTTGAGATTGTATCATGAGCAGAGTGCTTAGCCAGTAGCACTTTCCCAACAACATCTGCCATAAATCTGTATTCCACAGAAAGGTTCCTTTTGAAGTGCTTGCTAGGGTTGGCCTCTGAATGACCCATTCTGGCAAGCAGGTCAGAATACTCTTCTCCAGACAGGTCAGAAGTATCTTCACCATTTCTCAACTCAAAAACTTCTGTTAAAATTGTTGGGGTTAAGGGTACCTGAGTTCCAGATATAGACCCAATAATGGTGTTGTTATCTTGATTGTGGGCAGTATAGACCCATTCCTTTATCTCATCAGATGCCAGCTTGATCCTGGTGGTCATAATGGCAGTCAAGTTCTGGTCTTTGATAATTCCAAAATATCTTTAAAAAGCCTGGTCAGTTGTGCTGAAGGATTTCCATGTCAATATCGAAACCAGCATCAAACTTCATCGCGGCGAGACAGCAGCAGGACCAGCCATGGGTACCTGCAAAAGTTCAACAAACAAAACGACCAAGTGGAGAACTGTTTGGAGGGAAAGAAAATTCTTGTAGAGAAATCGAAAGTGCAAAGGAGAACGACGGCGAAAAATGAATTTTATATTAGGGTTCGACGTAGAATTGGAAAGATCGTTGAACTCAGTTCGACGATCGAGGCTCATAAAGGAATATGAAGAGTCTTCAACATCGTCGATCTCCGTTCGACGATATTGGAGAGCGTCGAGCTCCGTTCGACGATCGTTCAGAGAACAAAATCGTCGAGCGCCGTTCGACGATCGTTGACCGGAAGAGATAGTTCATACTATCTGAGAGACGCTGAACTCAGTTCAATGATTTCGGAAATCGTCGATCTCCGTTCGACGATCTTGGGGCAAATCGTCGAACGCAGTTCAGAGATCAGAAAAACTCTAGACACTAAGAAAAATCAGAAAGTTTGCCTAGTCTTGGTCAATTTTAAGCTTTCAAAATCTTGGATATTTTAAAGACTTCCTCCATCTAACATTCCTAACTGATTTAGGAAGAAGGTGTGTTTATTTTCATCCAATGGTTTGGTGAAAATATCTCCCCTTTGTAAATCAGTTGGGATATATTGTATTTCAATTTTGTTCTTTCAACATTATCCCTTAAGAATGATGCCTAATCTCTATGTGTTTTGTCCTACTATGAGGACTAGATTTTGAGTTATAGAAATAGCACTGGTGTTATCACAAAAGATTTTAGACTTCTCTAAGTTGTAGCCATAGTCTAGGAGTTGGTTTTGAATCCACAACATTTGTGAACAACAACTGCTTGCAGCCATATATTCAGCTTCAGCAGTTGAAGTTGACACAGATGTTTGTTTCTTAAAAACCAAGAGACAAGTCTATCACCAAGGAACTAACAGTTCCACTGGTGCTTTTCTGTCAATTCTGCATCCAGCATAGTCAGCATCAGAGAAACCAGTTAAATCAAATGCTGAATCTTTTGGATACCAGAGACCTAGATTTGGACAACTTTTAACATACTGAGAATCCTCTTTACTAGTGTTAGGTGTGACTCTCTAGGGCTTCTTGGAACCTAGCACATATACAGTGGCAAACATTATATCTGGTCTACTAGCTGTAAGATACAGTAAAGAGCCAATCATTGCTAGCAACCTCTACAACTCCCTTTCCTTTGTCAAGATGAATTTGATTGGAGTTGTTAGAATTATAGGTTGGCTGGATGAAGCACCTAAGCCAGTGTACTTTTAATCTGGAGTTCACTGTGCTTGTGATGTCCATCAGCTTGATACTTCTCCATTAAGGGTTCTTCAAGCTTCTTGGCCTCAGAGAGCTCACTTTTCAGTGAAGCTATCTGTTCCCTACAACACTCCAACTCCTGAGAGAGTTTGAGGTTTTCTGACTTTAAAGTATTGTGTTCAGATAATTGATTTCTGAGAGAGATAATTTCTTTCTCAGACTTTAGCAGGTCTAAACACAATGCTTTAAATTCAGATTTAAAATCCTCTGAATTAAAATCAAAAGAACTGATTACCTGATCTTCTTCAGGTTGAGTCTCTGAATCTGACTCTGACTCTTCTTCTTCTGAATTATGCTGTGAGGCATTGATTGCCATCATGCAGAACTCTTTTTCTTCTGCATCATCTTCATCATCACTGGAGCTGGATGATGCATCTGACTCTTCTTCAGTCTCACTCCAGGATTCAGCAACAAAGCCCTTTCTTGTATGTTTATTTTTGCTCGAAGAGGGTTTGCCATTGTCATTCCTCTTGGAGTCTTTCTCCTTTCTTCTTTCTTTCCTGTCTCTTCTGTCCTTGTTCTTGTTTTCTGGACAGTCAGGAACTATGTGCCCTGGTTTCCTGCAACCAAAGCAAATAATGTCTTTATTATTATTAATAGACTTGTCATACCTTGGCTTATCCTGCTCCTTGTATGATCTCCTTCTGAATTCCTTTCTGGACATTTTGTAAAATCTTTTGGCCAGCAGATTGAGCAGTTCATCATTGCATGTGGCTTTATCTTCAGGCAGATCTTCAGTTGCCTTGAAGGCTATGGTCTTCTCTTTTCTTGTGGCTGGTGAGGCAGCCTTCTGTTCTTCCTCTCTATTTTTGTGAGTAGCTCATAAGATTTGAGCTTCCCAATAGAGCTTCAGTAGTGATCTCATTCAGACTTCTGCATCCTTAATTGGCCAGATTCTTGAATCCCATGCTAGGGAAGCACATTAGGATCTTGTCATTGAGTTCTGTTAGAGAGATACCTTTGTCCAATGTCCTGAGTTCACTGACAATTAGACTTAGCCTGTTGTACATATCTCCCACTGACTCAGTTTCTCCCTTCTTGAAATTCTCATATTGAGAGATGAGATGGGATCTCCTATCCTTTCTCTCATCAGCTGAGCCTGAGACTATTTCTGAGAGTTTGTCCAAATTTCCTTTGCTGAATTGCATTCAGCCACCTTTTGAAATCTGTCATCAGACATTGTCTGGGCCAAGATGTTCATAGCCTTGGCATCATCTACCTTCCATCTCTTGATATCAGCATCTGTTCCTGATGGAGGTGGAACAGCATTTGTACTTATGTTCTCTAGGGGTCTTGGACACACTGTCAAAACAGAGTTAAAAATATCTTCGTCAATAGAATTCATGTACAGTCTGATCTTGCTTTCCAAGTGCAAACTTGGATAGATTGCACACTGAAGGTCTGGTGCTAGCATAATCTTTGTTTTGGGCCATGATTTGTGAAAACAAAATCTAATAATAAAATACAAAGAAAGCAGATCTAACTTGGGATCTTTGGGTTCAGGTGTTAGCCTGTACAACCAATCAGGTATGGTATGTTTAACCAACTGGCTTTGATACCAATTGAAAGAGCAGCTAGATCTGATATACTCTAGAGGGGGTGAATAGAGTATATGGTGCTTTGAAACTTTTTACAACAATTGTTGTAATAAGAGTGAGCAGGGAAGCAGTTTGTAATTCTGTAATCACAGAACTAAGTTAATGAAAAGCTAATCATAGAGAAATCAAGGCCAGAAACAAAATGAAAACAAGCAAAACCAGAAGACACAAGGAAATTATAGTGGTTCCCCTAAACTTGGGTACATCCACTCTTCTACCACCCTAGGTAGGAATCCACTGCAGGATGAGTTGATCAGGTGTCCTGGGCACCAATGAGCTTTTGATAAGGTGCTCAAAACCAAATCAGATTTTTTGATCAGGTGTCTTGCCACAATGAGCTTTTGACAAGGTGCTCAAAAACCAAGCTCAACTTTTGAAGGGAGTTTGAGAACCCTTTACAGAGGGGGTGAGAGAGTGATGGAAGTCTTCTCTTTCTCAAACAACTGAGAAGACTATGTGGATTGTTGATGTCAAAGCTCCCCCTGAATCCTTGAGATCTTCAGGAAGAAAAGCTTTGCTGAGGGTGATAGGCCTTCAAAGATTGAACTCCAGCAATAGATGATTTCAGCAATAGCTGAAATGTTGAATGTCTGGAGTCTTGAAATATGTTGGCCTTGAACACTTTGAAACTAAGAGATCTGAAGATTTCTGAAAAGATTGATCTCCTTGGATGAGTGTTCTTGAGAATTCTTTGAGACAGAAGATTTTGTTGAAGATTATAGTGTCTGACTGTGTGTCTGTGTATCTATGTAATCTGTCTTAGAGATTCAAATAAAAAATCTTCTCTTTTATTCTCTGGTACTGAACAAAACATTCTCTGAGAAGAATAGCCGTTGGTCTGCATTAATTGCATCCTTAATTGCAAAATCTCTTGGGAGGAAAGTCCATAGAAATATTCCTTGAAACTTGGTCCAGAAAATGAATGAAAACGACTAGAAATCTCTGAATTAATTGCAGAATAACTCCTTAACTGATTTGAATTTGAATCTCGAAAAACATCCTTGAAGTTATCTGAAATCGTCGAACTGAGCTCTGCTATCGTCGAACTGAGCTAAGCGATCTGGAAATATACAGCAGCAAAATATCGTTGATCTGAGCTCAAAGATCATCGATCTGAGCTCAGAGATAAAGATCCAAAGCAAGTCAAAAATCGTCGACCTGAGCTCACCGATCGTCGACTGAGTTCGACGATATGATGAGTTGAGCTCAGCGATCGTCGAATGGAGTTCGCATACGAAAAATAAAGAAATCGATCTGTCGAGTTGAGCTAGACGATCGTCGTCCGGAGTTCGACTAATCGTCGTGCTGGAGCTCGACGATATGACTTAGTCTCCAAACAGAAAATCCTGGTCTTCAGGGCAACTTCCAAACCTAGACTTCTAACCCTTAGACTCAATTCTAATTGACCTATTGAGCTATACAGGAGGTCAAGCATTGATTCCTAGAGACATAGTGATCCTGGCCCAAATTAGTAATAGGGTGTTCCAACACAGTGAACCACCAATTATTAAAAAAAACCACCTTTCACAACCTATAAAGTTTATTTTAGATAAAGGTAAGAAGAATACAGAACAAATTAAAACAGTTAACAAAGTTTTAAAACAAGTTGAGATAAATAAAGAAAAACAAAAAGCTAAGTCTGAACAAAAATCGTCGACCCAAGATCGACGATCTCAGCATTATGCGTCGAACGATGATCGACGATCTCATAACCCAGAGCTTGAGCCTAAACACTCTGCAAATGGGGATCGGCGATATCAGTATGTATCGTCGAATAGGGATCGATGATCGTGGAACCCAGATAATAGCCACTATTATTCTGAGAACCAAGATCGACGATATCAATGCTGGTCGTCGAACGCAGATCGACGATCTGAACTAAAATCGTCGAACTCAAAATAGTTCTATCAAAACTATAATTTCAACAGAAATTTCAATAAGAATTCTAACCTTAAACCTTTCAATCCCTTAACTAACTGGATAATCCCACCTAGGAGATTTCATCCCTTAGGTTATAAAAGTCAACCTGTATACTCTTATATTTCAAGTTTTAAGTATGAAAAGAAGACAGGACCGAAGGTTACCTGGGTCCAAAATATATAAGTTTTCTTTGCAGATAAACACCTATCCTACCATGCAGGATAGGTGGTATTTGGATAGTGGGTGTTCCAAGCACATGATAGGAAACAAGGCCAATCTAAGTAACTATAAGGAAAAGCTAGGTCCAAAGGTTATATTTGGAGACTCAAGCTTTGGTCAGACAGAAGGCTATGGAGAATTTACACTTGGAGCTGTCACTTTCAGGAAAGTGGCTGAAACATAACTTGATATCCATAGGACAGCTATGTGATGCAGGTTATGAGGTATGTTTTACTGAATCTAAATGCAATATTTCTCTAAACAGCATTACTGTGCTATCAGGTATTAGGTTAGGCAATATCTATTTAGTTGATTTTAATTCTACTTGTTCAGAAATCTGTTTATTTAATCAGGTTAGTAATAATAATACTTTGTGGCATAAAAGGCTAGGACATGTAAATCTAAGAAACATTGCTAGGTTATCTAGGAACAACCTTGTTAGAGGATTGTCCTCTTGCCCCTACAAGAAGAAAAGCCTTTGCAAGGCTTGTCAAGAAGGCAAGCAAACTAAAAATAGTTTTAAATCAGTTAATAAGAGTGATTCACCTAGGATTTTGTATCTGCTTCATTTGGACCTTTTTGGACCAATTACTATACAAAGCCTGGGAGGGAAGTCCTATACTTCAGTTATTGTAGATGACTTCTCTAGTTTCTCTTGAGTTTTCTTCTTGAGAAACAAGTCTGATAATTTCAATGTTCTTACAGACTTTCTAAAATGCATAAAGATTGAGTACTCTACTCCAGTTACATTGATCAGAAGTGATCATGACACTGAGTTTGAATCTCTTCCTATGCAAGAATTCTGTGAGAAAGAAGGTATCAGGCACTACTTCTCTGCTCCTATAACTCCTCAACAAAATGGGGTAGTTGAAAGGAAAAACAGAACACTCATTGAAACTGCAGGTATATTTCTTGCTGATGCTCACATGTCTCTATCCTACTGGGCAGAAGCTGTAAGCACAACAAATTATGTCATGAATAGAAGTTTGATACACAAACTTAAAGGCAAGACTCCCTATGAATTATTCAAAAGGAAGAAACCTAAAATAGACTACTTTAGAATTTTTGGTTGTATCAACAAAGATTATCTTAGAAAGTTTGAAGCCAAAGCTACAATGGGAATCTTTCTAGGATATTCCCAAGTTAGCAAGGCATATAGGGTTATCAATAAATCCTCCTTGAAAATTGAAGAGTCAATACATGTTACATTTGATGAAGCTAATATGTTTTACAAGGAGAAGAAAGCTTCTACTAGTGATCATCTGCAGGTACCAAGTCTATGTAATAAGCTGGATGACTTAAATCTCACCCAGAAGGTGATATCTCATCCCTCACCACAAGCAAATGAAGACAGTGAAGAAGACTCTATGGAAGAAACTGAACTTCCTCCAACAGCAGAAGTAATTCCAAAAGAGGAATTCACTCCAATTGCTGTTGCTGAACTAACTCCACCATCTGATTTTGTCACACTTAGGGATCACCCTAGATCTCAAGTAATTGGAGACATATCAGCAGGTGTACAAATAAGGCATCAACTCAACCATGATGTGATGCATGTCTGTTTTCTCTCTCAAATTGAACCTTAATCCATAACTGATGCTGAGTAAGATCCCCATTGGATCATTGAAATGCAAGAGGAACTAAATCAATTTGAAAGATGTAGAGTTTGGGACTTGGTTCCAAGGCCTAAAGGCTATCCAGTAATTGGAACTAAGTGGGTTTTCAGGAATAAGCTTGATGCCCAAGGTGTGATTGTGAGGAACAAGGTTAGGCTTGTTGCTCAAGGATATATGCAAGAGGAAGGAATTGACTATGATCAGACCTTTGCTCCAGTTGCCAGGCTAGAAGCTATAAGGATTTTTCTGGCCTATGCGGCATTCAAGAAGTTCACAGTTTATCAGATGGATGTCAAGAGTGCTTTTCTAAATGGAGTATTACAAGAAGAGGTTTATGTAGAACAACCTCCAGCTATGTGATGATCAGGGTCTGAAGAAGTTCATATCTACACGGATCAAACTATTTGTTGCTGAGATCAAAGAATGGGTTTACTCTTCCTCAACAAATGACTACTCCCCTTCTGCTTCCCTTTCTGCTTCCTCTGTCCCTTCTTCATCTAGGGGCCTGCTTCCAGTTTTCACTGAAACCAGGCAGGGGGAGGTGTCCACTGAAGATGTCGCAGGTTCAGCCTCAGCAGACCTTCAAGCTCAGTCTCCTCCAGCAGTACAGGAAGAAGAAGTGTTTCAGAAATTTTGTGCAGATATAGATGACCAATGTAGCTGTAGCAGTTCCAGCAGTAGCAGCAATTCCAGAAATAGCAGAAGCAGATTATGATGATACAGATTGTAATGACACAGGATTGGGCAAGGTTCAACATCAACAACAGCAGAAGCAAATGCTCCAGTTTATTGCTTTGTATTTTCTTTGTGTTATGTAAATAGTGTCCTCACCCAAATAGGGGGAGATTGTTGGAACCCTAGTTCTGATTTGGGTAAGGATCACTATTAGGCTTGCTTAGACTGACCCAAAATGTATAGTCAAGGTCATAGGTTTATTTCTTTAGTCTATGCCAAGAGTCAACATAAAATGGATCAGCCTACAACAGCCTGTCAGAGACTCAAGCAGTTGTGTCGACACAGACAATATCAGTCGACAACAGAATCAGTTGTGTCGACACTTTGAATAAGCTGTGTCGACACCAGTAGTAAAATTGTGTCGACACACAGAAAGGATGTGTCGACACCCAGAAGATTTGTGTCGACACACAGACTATCAGTCGACATAGATAATATTAGTCGACACTAGCTCAGTCGACAAAAGAAGGATTTGTGTCGACACAGTTCACAGATTATTAGTCGACAGTATCAGTCGACACCAGAAGGACTTGTGTCGACACCCAGAACCATCTGTCGACACAGTTCACAGAAGACGTTTCAGAAGGATAAGTCAAATTCTGAGGTCGACGAACCAAGTTATCAGGTCGACGATTTCTGGCTTCTTCAGTATGTCATTCTAGAAAATATTCTAAGTCCAGAAACAATTCTCAACTCGACGAATTCCATTCTCAGCTCGACGATCGTCGATCTCCCATCGACGATCTCAGAGTCTTCTACTCTGAACTAAGCTCGATGATCTTGAGCTTCTCAGCAGTTATCTCAGATCTACGATAGTTGCTCACAGGTCGACGATCTCTTAACCCAGTTCGACAATCTCTAATCCAAGCTCTACGATTTTTTACTGCCTTCAGTTATCAGTTCTCTCAGTCCGGTCAGAAGTATTTATTTTGGTTATGATAAATCATTTTAAGGCAAATATATTTTGATAATTAATGCTGACATTCTCAAGCCTGATAGCCGTATCTCATGAAGCATTGATTATGGTATTCACAGAATATTTTGTCAAGATAGTTATGGAAGTGCATTTATGATTGCCAGCCTTTCTACCCGTTTGGGCTCCTAAATTCTTGCAGAGAATTAAGTACTGTCTGGGAATTCAAATTCAGGCAGTTAGTCATTCCAAAAATATACAGAGAACTTAAAAAGACAGAGACAACAAGAATCACACACAGTCAGTTAGAAAATCAATCTCTTTTTTGCTCTCAAGGTTTCTTGCTTTGCCAAAAATACAAGGAATAAGAAGAACTTGTGAACACACACATCTCTCTAGTCTTCTTCATTCATCAGGCTTCAACAATCTACAGAGAGCTAGAATCAACATCAATCTGAAGACCTACACCCTGGACAAAGCTTCCGTCTTCCTGAAACTACTCAATATCTCAGGAGGAGCTTTGGCATCATCAAATCCACATAGTCTTCTCATTGTGTTTGAGAAAGAGAAGACTGTCATCTATTTTTCTTTAACCCCTCGTGTACCGGGTTCTTACTCCCTTCAAAAGTAAACTCCTTGGTGATAGGGTACCTGATCAAAAATCTATTGGTTTTTAGGCACCTGATCAAAAGCCTGAAGGGTTTCTAGATCTACCTGAAGCAGATCTTGTGGTGATAGGGCACCTGATCAAAAACCTAAGTGGATTCCTACCAGGGTGGTAGAAGAGTGGATGTACACAGATTTGGAGAACCACTATAAAATCTCTTGTGTCGTCTGGATTGTCTTGTGTTTTCTTTGTGCATTGTGCTGTGATAGTTTCTTGCTTTTACCTTTTTCATGTAAGTACCTATATTTTAATTCCGCAATATATCTAAACAAATTTTTATACTATATTCACCACCCCCCCTCTAGAGTAAACCGTATCTATCCCTCACTTTCAACATCAACTCTCAAAAACTTTTCCATACAAATATTTTATAGTACCAACACCTTTCTTTTTTCTTATGTTCTAGCTTCATACAACTGCTCTACTATGATATTACGTAGCACGATCATCTCCTCTACACCACCTACAGTGTTAGTGCATGTTTCCTGCCTCCCTTGTGAGGTCATCCCATCATCACGATTCTTGTGTTCGCACTCACTAAAATCAATATCCACATGTGAACGGTGCTGACGAATGAAATTATGTAAAGTCATTGTGGCGAGCATAATAGCTACTTGTTTGTCAAAGCGATAACTTGGCATGTCCCGCAGTATGACCCACTTCTTCTTCCAAACCACAAATGAATGTTCTATCAAACTTCTAAGTGATGAATGTGCGTGATTGAATCTCTCGACATCCTTATGCTCGACGACCACCACGAGCAAAGTCAGTTAGATGATACCGTGTATCTTGATACAGTTTCAAGTATCCTCTTTGCAGAGGATAATCAGAATCTACCGAGTAATATTTTCCTGAAAATTATTAAAAAATATTTATCAACAAAATGTTTGTATATTAATAAATAAAAAACAAAATTTAAAAATTACCTTGAGGTGGATGCGGGAAGTTATAACGGGGATCACTTATGGCGATATTGAAAATGCGACTGTGCACTGATCCCTCCCAACCTAGCATAACTAAGGTGAAACACATGTTGAAATCACAAGCAGCCATGACATTTTGAGTTGGGCTGCCATGTCTCCCAATATAAGGTACTTGACTTCCAACTGGTATACACGCGTGAACATGTGTCCCATTTATTGCTCCAATGTAATCTTTAAAAAATTCATGTAACGTCTATCATACAGAATCTCTGGCGGAGTGCTACTGAAAGACCAGTCTGATGGCTAAATCACTTCTTTCGCTAACTACAACAAAGCACAGATACCTCGAGAAAAAAATCAGCTTCAGTCTCCGTTGAATGCTGAAAGCGCTCAATTATTTTTCTCATTGATTCATTATGCAATAATATGTATATTGTCAATGTCAGGATTTATCTGGATGCAGTCCTTCTTGTTTCCTGAAAACCACACTTCTCCTCTAGAGAATGTAATAAGTTCATAAATATTTCTTGACTCATCATGAAAGTGTCATGAAACCTAATCCGTGACGCGCATTGTAGCTCTCCAACCCATTTATCACATGTTTGCTTTGAAGTCATTCGTGGTTCTAGAAAGTGTATCATAGAGGTATATTCAGATACCAAAGATATTGCTGCTACCACATTCTGAGGATAGGCAATCACATAATTTCTTGTATTAATATCTTGTTCTTCACTCAAATTTTCAGAATGATCGCTAGACATTTTTCTGTTTAAAAAATAACTACCAATAATTATTAACATAATAAAATAACAATAGAACAACAAAATAACCAAAATAGAAGATAACATCATAATAGTGTACACAATAATAGCATAAGCATAATAGTCTACAGAGCTACATAAAAACCATAACCAAAATAGAAGATTACAACATAATAGTGCTCATAACTAAACAACATAAAATATCTCATAAGATAACTCCACTACCCTCCACGGAGGAAGCGGTTACACAACCACTTTACGTTATTCTTGTAGGAGATCTTTCTCTGAGTTGTAGGAGTTGTTTTCTCCGAGTTCTTGTAGGAAGTTTTATCTTCCGAGTGTAGATCTAGTTTACAGATCGAGTTGTAGGAACGTTGTTACGAGGTGTAGGATTGTTTTCAATCCAAGATTAGTGGAGTAGCCGAGTCCAGTGCTTTACTAGATCGGTGATTGGAAAGTGGATGTACCCAAGGTTGAGGAACCACTATAACTCTTGGTGTCCTCTGTGATTGTTTGGTTGATTTTTTTGCATAGATCGTTAAAATTTATATTTCGCAAAAGACGCACAACTCACCTATTCACCCCCGTCTAGGTGATTTAGGTAAGACAACTAAACATTTTCAATTGGTATTAGAGAGAGGTTGTTCATAAAAAGGCTAACACCTTGAATTGATCTGCCCCAAAGTTGTTTTCTGAGCTATCCAAGAATGGACAAGGCCAAGAATTTTGCAAAGCTTCCTCTGTGCATAAAGACTAACTTTCTCATTTGGAAAGAAAGGATTAAGTTCTTCATGGAAGCTATGGATTCAAGGATCTTCATGATTGTTGAAGAAGGTCTTTATGTTCCAATGACCATCTCCACTTTAGATCCTACCAAAAAGGTTCCTAAAAAATTAATGGATCTAGATAAAGATGAGATTGCACTTATCTTGTTGGACAAGAAAGCTAAAAATATTATAGCAAGTGCAGTCGATGATTCTATGCTGCGGAATTTGAACCACTGCCAATCTGCTAAGAAAATGTGGCAGTCTCTTATTACCTTAATGGAAAGCACTGAAGAAGTTAGGGATGACAGAAGATCCCTATTGAATCAAAAGTATGAAGCCTTCCGACAATGATCAAAGGATTCAATTGCAGATAACTTTGAAAATTTCTTCTAGATTGTTAACGACCTAAGAGTATATGGCCGAGTCTTCATAAATGGTGAGCTGAATGATAAGTTCATAAGGTCCCTGACTAAGGAGTGCGATAATAAAGTCTGTGCTATCAGGGATTTTTGCAAGCTAGCAGAGACTGATCTTCAGAATCTCGTTAGAAAGCTGATGTCACATGAGCTGCAGATCAATTCTAGAAAAGCTGAAGAAGAGAAGAGCCGGTCATCATCTAAAGAGAAGTCTGTCGCTCTGAAGGCAGACAGCTCAAGAAAGATTAAAGCTACTTCACCTGCTCCTGCACAGGAAGATAATGATGAAGAGACTTCAGAGCCAAGCACCTCAGGCTCAGAATTATCTGAAGCAGAGTTTTCTATACTCTCAAGGCAGTTCAAGAAATTCTTGAACAAGAAGAAGCAATGGAGAGGCAAGGATGCCTCGCACAGAAAATCACATCATGATGGCGATCGACACAGAAAAGGCTCAAGCAGCCATGACAGGTACAATACAAAACATAATAAAAATATTTCTTCTGACATCGTTTGTTATTGCTGTACTAAGCTATGTCACGTCATCGCTGATTGCCCTCACAAGAAGGAGGGTGGAAAGAGAGAGGAAAAGAAATCTTCATATAATAAGAAGAGAACAAAAAGATGCCTCGTAGCCAATATGGGAAAGTCTCTTATCGAATCTGACTCATCAGAGTCAATTGAATAAGAGGAAGCTTACTTCAAGCTAATGGCACAAACTGATGATGAACAAGAACTCCAGTTCACTGGAAAGGTAAATTCTCATACTCCTCTTTTTGAATCTGATATTTCTGATCATGATCATGAGGACAACTCTTCTAACGATGAGTCTTAACTCATGGCCCAGTATAAGGAGTTAATCAAGGCTTTCAACAAATGTTAAAAAGTCTTGAAAACTCAAGTCAAAGAGATAAAGTCTCTGAAGACTAAAGAGAGCACTTTGAGAGAGGAAGTTGCAAAGACAGAGTCACTCAGAGAGAACTTCAATGCTGCTATTGAAGAATATAACAAAGCTCTCGAGCACCTAGTGTAACGCCCCAAAACTCAAAAGAGTGACGGGAGGCGTTTTGAGCCAAGTTTGGAACTTGGTAGGGGTCACATGGCCTGGGACACGGGCATGTCCCAGGGGCGTGTGTGCTCGGGTCGACGATATGGCCGAGAGGTCGATGAATTTTGAGTCGACGATCGTTGAGCAGCGAACACGGCCTGAGATACGGGCGTGTCCTTCTCGGGGTGAAGCCGGGCCGTGGCGGGGGTGATACACGGGGTCAGCACACGGGCCATGTAGGGTAGACATGGGCGTGTCAAAATGCAACACGGGCGTACCCGTGTCCCTTTCGGGCATTTTCGGTCCTGTGTCGATGGAGGAACACGACACACTACACGACCGTGTACTGTATGACACGGGAGTGTCAAGTTTGACACGGGCGTGTTAGGTGCCTGTGTTCTTTTCGAGATGCGTCGGTTTCGACGGCGAATGGGGCACACGGCCTTGGATACGGGCATGTCACAAGCTGTGTTTACCCCAGGTTTTGGATTTTAAGTCCGAATTGTGGTCGTCCGTTTCCTTATTTTAGGATCTAACGGCTTGTGGCTGTTCCTGCTGGGTTTATACTGGGAATAGGGTTTTGAATACTTCATTTCATCCGAGCATTCTCTTTCTAAGCTTCTAGAGAGAGGGGAGAGTAAGGAAGAAGAAGGGAGTTAGATTCGGCCATAGGTGGAGCTTCGGAGCTCCAAATCACGAGCCGACTTCGCTTCTACGAAGGAGAGGACATTGCGATGCTTTTCATCTGCATAGATTTTCATGGCGCCAAGGAAAAATGCTCGGGTAACGATTCTCATCCTAGGACATGTGAAGTCCTCTTTTCTTTGCATAAGAAGCCCGCTCTCGCGAGTTTGCGGTGAGTTTGAGGCGTTCCTTTGGGTAGACATGTATAGTCCCCGTTGTTTAGCATGTAGAGTCCGTATTCGAGAAACAGATAGAGGCATGATGTGTGAAGCCTACCCAGACAAGTTCGTCTGGATCAGTGATGTTGCATTGCATGAATGGCCGGAGAAGACTCCGTGTGATTGTTTGTTTTTCGGGTTTTCTACATTGTAGATTGCAATACGGAGCCTTGGGGACTAACTCCAAGGTGCACAAGGAAAACTGGGCAGATGCGTGTTTTTGCCAACTTGGTGGCCTTGGAGCCAACTTGTACATAAATGGGTTATGTAAAGTGTGGGATCGATTTGGGACTCAGGGAAGCTTGACCCACACAGACGGCTTAAGGTTATGCTGCGGTGTGAGCAACGGGTTAGGCGGAACCGTACCCGCTCTATGTGGTTTGGTTAGAGAGACCTAAAGTACGTGGTACTCGCCATTGACATAGATGGAGGGTCTTAGGCAGTCGCCAGAAAGACGAAATGCTCACGAGATATTGCCGCCCAGGGGGTGGTGGTGAGACCGCGGACTTTGCCCGAGTTCACTGAGAATGTGCCCTGAGAGCACGGGGCATGTGGCCGTGCGAGCCTACGCCTGTGATGATGTGTATTTCTCTATATTATGGCAATGCTAAAAAAGTGCAGGGAAGGAGCATCGCCGGCCCGAATTTCGGGGCGGGGTCGTCATAATTAGGTCAGCATAGCTGACCGTCGCTTTCGTTTGCCACCGTTGCGGTGGATTGTTGCTTGCAGGTGCTGCAGAGCCAAGTGGTAAATAGCGGGAAAAGCCCTTATTGCTGAGTTGGCCCTCGAAGGCCTAATTTGAGTGTTTACTTGTATTATTCATGTGTGACCGACCTGCATGTCGAGGTTTGGAAAACAATTTAATTTGAGTAAACAATTACAAGGCCATAACGCCGTGTACTTGTGTATTGTACGTCATTCCTGTTGGGTTTATTATAGTGGACATTCATGCTCTTTGGCTGTGTTCTTAATTTATAACAGTTAATTTGCTTCCGCTAGAATGTACTCTATGTAGGACATTGGTTATTGGCAAGATGATTTTCATTGAGTAACCTTCCGGTCTGTCTGTGGTATATGGCGTCGGGCCCCGGCCGGACCTACTGCTATATGCTATGCGACGGATAGGAGGTGTTACACCTAGATATGAAGGAGAAGATCATAAAAGGACTGGAAGAACAACTTGCAGCAGAAAAGAAACTTGTTGAAAGTTTCTCAAAGCCCAAGACTGTCCTTCCCTTCATTGCTGAATCCTCAGCTCAGGACAAAGGTGCTGGACTAAGCCATGTTGATGCTCCTAGTAAATCTTCTAGGATAAATAAGGCTCAAAGAAAGAATAAGGCGGGCAAGAAGGATTTGGCCAAGGAGAAGGGGAAAGCTCCTCAAGATCAGACTTATTTTAAGAGGGTTATATTTCCAACGAATGAGTTTGATCTCGATTCATCCTACGGTCACTTTGCTAGGCCTACTTATGTAGAGCACAAGTCTTATTACCATGGATAGACCCGTCCCCGGAACTTTGGTGAGAGTATCTTTAAGACACCTTATGAAGAGATTACCCTTCAGAGCTTTGGCCCTTATAATCATGGTCATAACATCAAGAAAGCACCAAGGGTAAAGCCTATTGTGGAAAATCCACTTAAGGAGAAGAAGTCATGTCATTGCCATCACCATGAAGCTTCTTCCTCCAAGACTGCTGCCCCTACTTGACCACAATCTTAAAAGGTCAAGCAGGAGAATTTCGGGCAAAGATAGAATTGGTTTGACTGTTGGTGCTGCTGCAAAATTGGTCACTTTGACATCGATTGCTGGTTTAATTCCAGAAACTATGTAACTCATCAAGTTAGCAATATGAGAAAGACCACTTATAATGCTAATACTCGTAGGGGGAGTGTTCTAACTAGAGTCCGAGGACCCAAACGTTTTTGGGTTCCTAAGGCAAATTGATTTGTGATTGCAGGTATGTCCAAAGGCCACCAAAAATCCTATCTGGTATTTGGACAGTGGATGCTCTCGGCATATGATCGGGACAAGAAGCCTTCTGCAGAACTATTCTCCAGTCTTGAACGGGCCAAAGGTCATCTTTGGAGGTTCAGACTGAGGAATTACTAAAGGCTATGGTATGATTTCTAATGGTAGTGTATCCTTTTCAGATGTGACTTGTGTTCAAGGATGGGAACACAATCTTATAAGAATAAGCCAGCTTTGCGATAAAGGACACGTAGTTGAATTTCATGCAGACAAGTGCTTGATAAAATTGGTTGAAAATATGTAAACGATTCTATCAAGCACTCGTCGTAGGAATATATTTTGTTTAAATTTCATTTGCATAGGCTCTTCTACACCAGTGTGCTTTTGGCTAAAGATAGTGCGTATCTTGCCGACTAATGACACAATAGACTAGCACATATTAATTTCAAAACTATTAATAAATTTTTTCACGTAATTTAGTACATGATGCCCCAAATGTCAAGTGCGCTAAAGATAGACCCTATCACGCATGTGTGAAAGGCAAGCAAATAAGGGCTACCTTTAAAAGCATTATTGGCAAAGATTCTAATAGATGTTTACATCTACTTCATATAGACTTGTTCGGTCGACTACAAGTTAGAAGTTTGGGAGGTAAGGATTATACATTGGTTATTGTTGATGATTACTCACGCTTTGCGTGGTTGTTATTTCTAAAACACAAGTCAGATACCTTTGACATCTTTACTAATTTTGTCAGTCAGGTCCAGAATGAATACAATTATTCCGTAGTCAAAATCAGAAGTGACAATGGAACAGAGTTCAAGTCTGGGGCCATGATAGAATTTTGTGAAAGCTTAGGTATCTTTCATGAGTTTTCCTCCCCTCGTACTCAACAGAACGGAGTAGCTGAGAGAAGTAATAGATCACTCATAGAGGCCTGCAAGACCATGTTGAGTGATGCCTCACAACCATAATACTTCTGGGCTGAAGCCGTCAAGACTGCATGCACATGCAAAATCGAGAACTCATAAACGAGAACCAAAATAAGACACCTTACGAACTTCTAAAGGGTAGGAAACTGACTGTTTCATATTTTAGAATCTTTGGCTGTAAGTGCTTCATTCTTAACAATGGCGTATCACACTACCAAATTTAGTGAAAAGAGTTTTGAAGGTAATTTTGTAGGGTATAGTGTCCATAGTAGGGCATATAGTATATTTAATAGGAATACTCTGGTTGTAGAAGAATCTATTCATGATGTATTTGATGAGATGAGCTTGCTGCAAGGCGGATCTTCTAGTGTGTTTATTGAAGATGTAGGTTCAAAGCTAAAAGAATTAAACTTGGATGAGCCAATTGAAGAAAAATGTGAAAAGTTCATCAAGATCACCACTCCAACCCCAATTGGAGAGGTTGATGATCAAGATGAAGAAACCATTCAAGTAGATGAAGTCACTCCTATGGTTGAAGAAGCTCCAGATGCAAGGACCTTTGAGCTCAAACATTTGAAGGATCACCCAATGGACCAACTCATAGGAGATCCCTGAGATGCTGTCAGAACTCGTAGAGGTACAGTTAATGAGAATTTATATTTGAGTTTTCTATCATAGGTTGAACTAAAGAAGTTTGAGTAAGCAAACTCAGACGTATCATGGAACAAGATGGATGAGGATGGAACAATCATAAAGAACAAGGCCAGAATCATCGCCAAAGGATACTGACAAGAAGAAGGAATCAACTTCGACCAGACATATGCACCAGCAGCAAGGCTGGCGGGAATTAGGTTGTTCCTAGAATATGCTGCACTTACGGGCTTCACCGTCTATCAGATGGACGTGAAGCCTGTCTTCCTTAATGGTGACATAAAGGAAGAAGTGTATGTGGAATAACCTCCAGATTTTGTTGATTCTAACTTTCCCGATCATGTCTATCTTTTATTTAAAGCATTATTTGGTTTGAAACAAGCTCCTCGAGCTTGGTATGAGACGCGGTCTAACTTTCTTCTTGAGAATAAGTTCACAAGAGGAAAGATAGATAAGACATTATTTCTTAGGGAAATAAAAGGCAAGATTTTGCTAGTGCAATTCTATGTCAATGACATTATATTTGGCTCTACTGACGATAACCTCTGCAAAACGTTTTCCAAACTTATGCAAGGGAAGTTCAAAATAATCACCATGGGAGAGCTGAAGTATTTCTTAGGACTTCAGGTGAAACCATCTGAAGATGGAATTTTCATCTCTCAGATGAAATTCACCAAGGAGTTGATTAAGAAATTCGGAATGAAGAACGCAACCTCTATGCGGACTCCAATGAGTTCAACTATGTCTCTGGAAAAGGATGAGAAAGGGAATCCTTTTGATGAAACCAAGTACAGAAGCATAATTAGATCCTTGCTTTACCTTACTACTAGTAGACCTGATATAATGTTTTCAACATGTGTGTTTGCTAGATTTCAAGTGAACTCTAAGGAATCTCACGACGCTGCTACAATGCCGATTTTGAGATAGCTTAAAGGTACACCAAATCTTGGCTTATGTTACCCAAGAAGTAATGACTACGAACTAATTGGTTTCTCAGATGCAAATTTTGCAGGTAGTAAAGATGATAGAAAGAACACTTCCGGTACTTGCCAATTCCTTGGAAGGAGGCTCATATCATGGAGAAGCAAAAAGCTGAATTGTGTCGCAATTTCAACGACCGAGTCAGAATACATTTCTGCAGGCAGTTGTTGTGCACAATTGTTGTGGATAAAGAATCAGCTGGAAGATTACAACCTGTAAGTCCAAAACATTCATTTATTTTGCGACTCCTCTAGTGTGATTACAATAACCAACAATATAGTCTCTCACAGCCAGACAAAGCATATAGAGATGCGATACCATTTCATCCGGGAGCATGTGTAGCATGGGTACATAGATCTGCAATATGTCCCAACTGACAAGCAAATTATAGATATTTTCATGAAGCCGCTGGACGAGGCCAAGTTCTCAATCTTCTAAACAGAACTTGACATGCTCAACAAGGATGAAGGAGAATGAAGACAAAGGTAACAGACAAGGTTAAGATCTGGTTTTACTTCAAAAATCAGAAAATTTCAAAATCTGGACATCATTTCTCAAGTACAAGTATTCTACTCGAGAACAACAGACTTCCTCTCGAGAACAGCAAAATCATTTCTCGAGTTCAAATAAATTATTTCTCGAGAAGAAGTATTCTACTCGAGAACAAGAAATCTCTTCTTGAGAACAAGGGCCATTCTACTTGAGATCAAACATTTTTATACTCGAGTGCTGATACATTTCTTCTCGAGAACAAGTTGTTCTCCCGAGAAATCTGGTGGATAATTTTTCTTCAAGGTCAATTTTTCATATCGGCACTCAGGCGCTTAACCGCCTCATTCCAGGTATTCTTAATGTTTATTTATATGTTTAATCATTAAAATTAGAGGTAAATATAAATAGAAATAAGTCCACGAAATTTTATTCTCGATTTCAAAACCCTTCTTCTCGAGAAAAGCATTTTCGTCTTCCTCCTTCTTCATCGTCTGCCACCAATCAATTTTCTCTTTCACCGGCCAGCCTAGATCGATTTCACTACAACAATGGCTTCATCCTCAAAGCTAGGGATCGGGAGTGAACTCTATTCTACCGAGATTGCAGAGCTATCAGATGATTTCAGAAATGTCCTCCTTCTGCTAGATACAGCTGGGTTATCTTTTATTCTTGAACATCCATGAAGAATTCTCTCTTCTGAAGTTAAAGAATTCTTCCAGAACACTAAGATTAAGAGGAATGGCAAAATCATGAAGTCTAAGGTTCAAAATTTCAAGGTAAAGATGTCTGCTCTGTCTATTTCTCAACTTCTACAACTTCCAGTAATGGATATGGAAGATGATCTGATAGGCAATGATTATGAGAGAGCCTATAGTTTCTGTGGTATCCCTCAATCATCTAACACCATTGGAAGACAGTTTATGAATGCAGAAAGCAAGATATTGGCTGACATCCTAGGAAAGGTTCTTCTGTGTAAAACCAGTTCTATAAGTTATATTACTCCAGAGTTCTTTGATCTAATGACAGCTGTTATATGTAGAAAGAAATCTCAGTGGGGAATGATGTTTTTTGAGAAGATAAAGACATGCATTAAGAGCCCCAACTATGGAAGAATAATTTCCCTTTATCTAAATCAGATGAACCCAGAAGCTTTTCTATTGAAAAAGGGCATAGCCCTCGATCACATGAAAAAGGTTTCCATTACCTCCATCCAGAGATTGGAGGTAAAATTACAGAAGTCAGATAAAGCTGCGAAGGACATAGAAAATGTGGACAGGACCCCATCTTCTGCTTCACATCAAGTAACCGATTCAGTTATTGAGGGGAAGCCTGCACCATCTTCCTCAGTTCCTCTAGCTCCTGCTGCCTCAGCAATTCCTGCTCAAGATATTTCTGCTACTGCCACAGAATTTCCATCCATAGTTACTCATGTTGTTCTTCATTCAGACCAACAAGAAGCTATTCCACCTCCTGCTATAGATCTTCCATCTACCTTAGCTGCTATTGCCTCTTCCTTATTGATGCATTCAGGCACAAACTTTCTTGCTTCTGAAGAAATTCTAGATTCTGATGCTATGACAGATACCCAGACTCAAGCTCAGATTCTTTCTACTGAAGATGACATAAACAAGATGATAGAGGAACTTACCTCCAAAGAAGCTCCTATCACCATCCCTGAAGATCATCCTCCATCTACATCAACTTCTCCAAAGTCTCCGACACAATCATCTCCTCCACAACTAAAAAAATCTCCAGCTGTAGCACAGTCTCCAGAACATCAAGAATCCTCTCCTCCAGCTGATAAATCTCCAGTACATGAACCTAAAAAATCTCCTGCAAATGCACATTGTTGATGCACGAAAAAGGACAGGGAGTCGGGCACCACCAGCTAACGGTTCGAACACTGGTGGTAGGAAAGGAAAGGAGGAGACTATCGACCAATCGGTTACTAGCGGTCGCAGCTAAAGGACAGGAAAAGAGGTCGCTGGCAGTGGCAACAGCAGAGTTCGCCCGACGCGGCTTAAATGCCACTCTTGCGGCGGGCTTTACTTTACTTAGAATGAGAAACAGTTACACGAAGGAGAAAAAGAGGAAGCCAGCCGGACTACAAGCCGTAAAACACTAGACTTGAGACCGCAGCTCTTAACAGGCGAGCTCCTAGATACAAGTCTGCGTGTCTTGGGGAGTGCACCCTCCCCCTATTTATAGGCTTGGGGGTCTGCCCAAGCGGGCAGGGCTAAAGTTACCGGCTGCCCGGGGTACAAGAGAACCGGGTAGAGGTGAGGGGAAGCAAAAGAGAAAGAAACAAGAAAGGAGGGCAGTCGCGCGGCCTGGCGGATTCCTCCTGGCGAGCTGATGGCTGGGTCCTTGGGCCTTGTCGCTGAGAAGGGTCAGCGTTGGCAGCGGCCTGACATGGAGACCGCCCGACTTGGGAGGCTTGGCGGCTTGAATGATCAGGCCGCCCGGTCTGGAAAGCTGCGCGGACAGGTCGCGGATTCCGGGCTTATCATAATCCCCGCACATTTTTAAGTTTCCAAAAAACTTCGAAAATGTAGAACTAAGCCGGAGACCGCGACTGCCTCATCGTCGTCTATAAAATCCCCTGGCCCTTGTCATTCTTCAAGATTCCTGCCAAACCACGGGTCGCAACTCGCCACTTGCGGTCAGCATTTTGCAAGCCAACACGATTTTTCACAAGATGGATGTTATGTCATCAATGTTAGCCCGCAACAAGAAACTGCCAGAAAAGAAGCAAAGCCGGAGCGAGAACTCAGATGATTCTGCCCGACACCCTGCCAAGAAGATTGGGAAGCCGGTGACTTCAGCGACTTCTGGATCTGAAAAGAGGCCGACCGAGACCGTCGGCGAATCATCGCAGGCTGCAGTAGATCCCAAAGCGGTTTCGAAGACTGCTCCACCGCAAGCCGGAACTGCCAAATCCTTCGACCTGATTTTCTCTCCATCAGGCGAACCACACTTGAAAATAGGTGGGATAGAGGAGAAAAGTGTTGAATCTGGGAAACCGTCCGAATTGCAGGACAAGGTCGACGTAATCGTTGTGGATGAAAACGAGCCGGAGAAGGCGCTGTAGACCGAACGGATTTTGGCTGAACAACGCAAACGGACTAAAAAGGTGTTCGGCTCCTTGAAACGGCGGAAGGAAAGGAGTGAGACCCTTAAAGAAAGGATGAAGAGGAAGATGAGGAAGTTGCACGCCTGAAACTGGAATATTTCCGAAAAGACGGGTGCGGACAGTCTTTAACATAGGCCGCACGAGAAGGTGGTACACGAGAACCCGTCCACACCAGATTTCAAGCCGAGCGAACCGGAGAGTGAGCCTGCGGTTAGCGAGTCGCTTAGAGAGCTCCTCAAGGGCATGGAGACCCTCCAGCAGCAGGATGCGCTTCTGTCGACTCCAGCGGGCTCTGAGGAGGTTGACCGCCCCGAAGTCCTGGTTATTGGGGAGAAGCCTGGCGATCCGGCTTCGGCGGCTTCTGAAGGAGCCGAGAAACTGAATCTTCGAGAGAAGATGGAGGAGATGAAGAAGCTGATCGCCGAGAAGCCGGTGGCGACCACACTTCCATTGCTGCAAGGTAAACACCGGGACGTTAGGCGAATTATTAAATTCTACAAGTCGCGGTCAAGGAATAAGGGGGTGAATATAATATTAAATCCGCCGGCCAGCTTTTTCCTGACCATGGCTCAACTGAAAAGCCGAGCTAAGGAAGCCGAGTGGCTATGGAAATAAAAGCTAAAGAGGATAGATCCTGAATGGCTCAGGCGGCTAGTGATTAAAATCCATACCGCGGCCTCTAGAGGAGATAAACATCAAACCGGCGGTCTTATCCTACCGATTCCCTTGCTAGAACGTCGCAACAATCCGGCTGAACCTGACTGCGGTTTCTCTTCTGCAGGTGTACCGGAGACCGCGATGAAACCAGGCGACTTGACATCATTTATGTCTATGCTGACACCGCCTCCGCCTCCAAGTGTTCGCGAGAAGGAGATGGCCGACTTCCAGAAGGAGGTCGGCACACTGCAGGCGGCTTTGAACACGGCCACCGAAACCCTGCGGATTAGGGAAGAAGAAAAGCGGGTTGCCCAGGAGGCCGCAGAAAAAAGTATCCAAGAGTTGCAAACCATCTTGGATCAAGAGACCGCAAGGCTGCAAACTGCGCTTGAACAGGAGACCATAAGGTTGAAGTCCGCGATGGAGCAAGAGACTGCCAGGCTCCAGACCGCGATGGAAGAAGAGACCTTCAGGCTCCAGACCGTGATGGAAGCCGCTGAGGCGAAGATTGCCGAGATGCAGGTCGCCTTGGAGCAGGAAAGGGCGGAGAAGTATTTGCTGAAGGTCGCGCGGCTAGAAGGAGACAGAGAAGAGATCCCACATGCTGAAGACGGAGAGAACCAAGACCTGCCAGCGGAGACCGGCGGAGAGCAGCGGACTACACTGCCGACCTCCGGACAACTGCCGTTTACTAGCCGTCCGGCCTCCGGTGTGACTTCAAATCCATCGGAGGCCGCAGCGCCTAGACAGGCCGCAGTTTCAAGCGGGCTCGGTGGTCAGGCGATCCCAATGATTCTATTTGAGAGAGTAGAGCGCGATACTGCGCGGTTTCATCAGTCTCTGCATGCGCTTCATAATCTGGTTAGCCAGGTGTACGTTGCGATTGTGTAGACCGGTGAACAAGTCGCGCACATAGGACGAGACAGGTAGGAAGATGACAAGCGAGCCTGAGCGACTTGAGAGAACTAAGCCGCGCGGACAATTGAATATTATGTTGTAATATATATTTTTTCCTCTGGATGTTGAACCATTTGATTGTTGTAAACTGTTGTATTTTATTATGCTGCGAACTGAATGCGGCTTATGCGGTTTGTATTTATAAACCACATGCCTACTGCTTTGGTCTGAAAAATCTAAAGTATAGGATAGTAGCCCGGACGGCAGGTATAGCCGCGCGGACTGCCGGACTAAACTGCGGCTTGGTCGTTAAGCTGATCTGTACTTCCAGCGGGCTTAGGTCGCGCGGCGTGATAACTAGCCGCAATTTGACTTTGGGTACTGTACCTCCACAGATTTTCTATAAATAGAGCTGACCCTGGAGATTTCATCACAAATCACAAAGGATGCGGGCTAAGTCCAAGTCGCTGCGGGCTGACAAGGCCACTGCGGTTAGGACTGACGCGGCCTCCGCTTTCCATTCTGCAGATCATAAAGAATGCCGGCTTACAAAAGCCGAGCTGGAGGATTTCGTAGAGAAGCACATGCAGGGAAGCCCGCTGGTCGCGTGGCTTCCCCTGCAGGACAAGCGGATTAATTATTCCCACGCAAATCAGATCGCGGTCCCCATCGATCACTTTGACCGCGGCTACAGCTTCTCGGTCATGATGGAGACCGTGGCGGTCTTCGCTCATTATAGAGTTGTGTCGGGACAACTACCACCAAATTCGATAGCCGCCATATATAGCTTCATCTCCTACCTGAGGTCGGAAAGAGTCCGCTTCTCTATGAGGCTCTTCCGGGAATGCTTTTCGGTGTGGTCTATCCCGGACTCCGGGACAAAGATCTTCCGGGGGCACCTGTACTTCGGCTGCAGAGGGCTGAAGATAGTAAACTTGGCGAACAAGATCGCCAACTGGTCTGAGCGGTTTCTCATCATCGAGGGAAACCTGGGGTTACTGCCAGTCAACCCGCAAATTCGCGAAGAGGCTGCCTTTAGCAGCGGCGGCTTGGACGGCGTGGAGAAGAAGATCTACAACTTCTTCAAAGGCGAGCGGCTTAATGTAAACCACTACATCCCGCTGCTGCCGTCGTTAGAAGGGATAGAAGCGGAAGATAGTAAGTTCCAAACCGGCCGAACTGAGTTCTTAACCGCACGGCCTGAAAACTAACTTTGCTTTATCTTCGCAGCTGCTGTGGCGGTTCCGCTGAACAAGCCGCAGACTCCTGGCGGCGTGACTCTCACTCAAAGAGAGAAGAGAGCGAGGCGTGCCAAGCCGGTGCGAGTTTTGGAGGAGGAGGAGTCGGCCTCCTCTGGAGAGTTTATGCTACAAGAACGGGCAGCAGCCTGAAGGACGTCCATGGCGATCCGGCCTTGCGGTGGAGCCCGGACGGTAAGTCAGTGACGATCTCCACCACCCTCCCTTACTGGGGGGGGGGAGAAGAAGTAAGCCGCCACGCGAGGGTGGTTGGCGGCGCGCTCTATGGCAAGCGCAACCTGAAGGCGATGCGACGAGTTCCACCAGACGACCTGCCGCGACTAGCCGCGCAAGTCGGGGCAAGGAGCTTCATGGCAAGTCACTTCATGGTCCTTGCCTACAAGCAGCTGATGAAGGAGAATAGCGGCCTGAAGAGGCAGTTAGAGGAACAACAGGAAGAAAACAAGAGACTAAAGGAAAGGGAGGCGGTAAGCCATTACCGATACTCGTGCGGTTAGCATTATGTCACCGCGCGGCCTTACCTCTACTTCTGTTTTGCAAGAAATGTACAACCCGGCCAACCCCATCATCCAAGACAACGTCTTCCCGCAACTCGTCCAGGGGATCGATGGAGCGCTTAACCGCCTCCGGGACCTTGGCGGCTTTGCGACCGACTTCACCGACTTCACTTGTGCCGACATCTACCCCACCCTGAAAGAGCAGGTGGCCGACGTCTACAGGTCAATCAAGGGCAAGGGCAAGGTCAGGGAAGAAGTCGGCGAGGAGGAGGAAGACGTCGAGGAAAAGGGCGGCCAGGGAAGCCGTAGTGCACGCGCATCATCTGAGTCCGGCGGTCAAGAATTTGAGACCGCATGGCCAGACTCGACAACTTCTGGAGGTTCAAGGAGCTCGGCGACTAGTAGCGGGTACTCTGAATCCTCCGTCGATGTCGGTGATGGCAGTGATTTAGATTCCCCTGCGGCTAAGAAGCTTAAACCGGGCGATTAGAAACTCTTTAACTTGTTTTTGTATTTTGAACTTGTTTTGGAAATCGGCGGTATTGTTTTTGTAAACTGCGCGATTAATGCTTTGTAACACTTAATGAAATAGAAATGTAGGCAACTTTACCTTTCTCTTTACTACATCTCACTTTTCTTACTTGTTTAAGTCCGCGTGGTCTCAGTATAACTTTCGATTTAATAGAATGTTAGCATATAAACTGGTCTGAGTCCATACTGCGACTTCAACGATGTTATCCACAAGAGAGGTAGATTTCCTTGCGGTTTATTCCGGAGTGCACGTCGACAATAAGCCGTGCGGCTAACAAATTAAACCATGACCGCTAAGTCGCGCGGCTACCCTTCGCAGTCGCCAAACAACCATAACATTGAAGTATAAGATTGCGGATAGGGCGAACTCTTATACGAATTGCCCCTTTTGATAAAAGAAACAAGAATAGAGAAATACTCTGCGGCATCCGATAATACAGGCCGACATAAGTACATGGAATTCGAATAATTTTATGATGACAGGTCGCTGATTGACTAGTATAATTAATACCATAGAAGTCGGCGGATCAAGGCCAGGAATTAGATGCCAGAAACCGGTCGGCCGATTTCCTGTCCATATGAATAACAAACCGGCAATTGGCATATGAAAACCAAATAAGGTAAACCAGGCCCAGACTTGACTGACAGACGTAAGTCGGCCGAGTTCTCAAATATATGAGTAATAATCCGGCAGGTAGGCACATGGAAGCCAAAATACTTAAGCCGGAAACTGTAACCGCGTGGCCTGTTTAATGAATTATACAATCGGCGCAGGCCGCTTAGTAAAACCACGAGATAGCAGATAAGCTCGTGTTGTCCTGCAAGAATAAATGGAGAAATGCACTTATGTGTCAATGTGGGCAGGTGCGTGTGGCAGTACTTTCCACACAAAGAACACATAAGCGGGGTTGAAATTCTTAATATCTGCGACCGATGTCAAGCGGGACAAGTACGCAATGTCTGCGACTGAAGTCAAGCGGGACAAGTACGCAATGTCTGCGACGAAGGTCAAGCAGAATTTCCACTACATATCTGCGACTGATGTCAAGCCGGATGTGGAGGGCTTAAGAATTCAAAAGGTGCTCTTGCCCCTACACGCATGCATATGGACATTATAAGTAAAGCTAAGAAATAAGCTTCAAATGAAAAGATAACGTTTGTATGATGTTAAGGATGTGGCCAAGGATATATGTTTGAAGTTTTAGCACGCCCCATTAATACCAATTGTGAAGGGGACTTTATATACTATTCTGATCATAAGCATTTCTTATCATATAAAGAAAGAGGAATCCCTGATTGAACCATTGAGTAAGAAATGAAAGAGTGTCTTAGAGAATTACTGAATGACATATTCTTGCAACCTTCCAGCTCTTGCAAGTTGATTAGCTAATTCCCTAAGAGCTATGCAATTTTCTGCTAGATGACCAATATCTTTAGGATACCTGCAAAAAAGCTCCTCGTGCCGATACTTGATTTTCGATTTCAAACGCCAAGGATTCTTGAACTCAGGCATTCCTTGAATGATTATCAAAAGATCTTCCATAGGAATTTTGAACTTAACATACTTACCTGAACCTTTTTCACACTTTGGAGTTTTATCCTGAAGAAGAAGAGGAGAATTGCAATATTCAACTTGCGAAACATCTTGGGAGGAAACAGATTGCTGGTCACCAGAAGTCCCTTGAGATCGTTTAGTTATCTGATTGAGAAATGAGATATAACCTTAGTTTGCTTCTTCGCCTATTATAAATTTATTAACTATATCAATAAGATCTCCATAGCTTTTGGGATACTTTGTAGTGAGCTTAAATTTCAAGGGGCCTTCTTGAAGTGCATTTATGAAAGCACGTAGATAATAGTCTTGATGGACGCTACAAACATCCAGAACCTCCTTTTGAAACCGATCAACTAAATCTGGATTAGACTCGTCAATTCCTTGCTTGATTCGGAAGGGAGCTCCAACGTCTCTTTTTCGCTTACTGTAAATAGTGAATCTAGAAATAAATTGACTTCAAAGATCTTTAAAGCTGGTTACTGATCGAGGTGGGAGACTATAAAACCATTCTCTTGCAATATTGCCAAAAGATATAACAAAGAGTTTGCATTTTACTCCGTTTGACACATTTCTCAGTGAAATAGCTGATTCAAAAGCTTGCAAATGAGAAAACGGATCATCACATCCAGAATACTCCGGGAGATGCGGTACTCTGAAGTCATCAGAGACAGTATCCCACCGAATACGATTAATGAATGGGGAAGGGGCCTCTTCTTCTTCCTTATAAAGAGGTTTATTTGCAACAGTTTCTAGTCCACGCTCAACACTGTTTGCAGAAATTTCTTTATGAGGGTCAACAGACTCACTATTTAAATACGAACAATCCTGCACTTCTGAGAGATCTCTAGTAACTGACATGTGGCTGGATTTATCCTGACCCTTTGCAGGATTCATCTTGAAAAGAGGAAAATAGCCGAACTTTTTCAAGAGACCGCAGAATAGCGGCGGCTTGACATGGCGGCTAGACGGTGCAACAAGCTGACAAGAAGGCCGGTAGGAAAACCGAGTGGGTAGAATGGCAGGTTCTACAGTTCTTGAGGCGGGCTGAAAGCCTTAGCCGGCGAAGTTGCGGCTTGCTTGACAGGCCGCCGAACTCTAGAGGCTAGAGGGATCTGACGGCCTAGACCGCTGATTTCATCGATTAGTCGACATCTGAAGGCCGCGTGTTAACTATTGATGCATGAAAATGGACAGGGAGTCGGGCACCACCAGCTAACGGTTCAAACACCGGGGGTAGGAAAGGAAAGGAGGAGACTGTCGACCAATCGGTTACTAGCGGTCGCAGCTAAAGGACAGGAAAAGAGGCTGCTGGCAGCGGCAACAACAGAGTTTGCCCGCCGCGGCTTAAATGTCACTCTTGCGGCGGGCTTTCCTTTACTTAGAATGAGAAACAGTTACACGAAGGAGAAAAAGAGGAAGCCGGCCGGACTACAAGCCGCAAAACACTAGACTTGAGACCGCAACTCTTAACAGGTGAGCTCCTGGATACAAGTCCGCGTGTCTTGGGGAGTGCACCCTCCCCGTAGTTATAGGCTCGGGGGCCTACCCAAGCGGGCAGGGATAAAGTTACCGGCTGCCCGGGGTACAAGAGAACTGGGCAGAGGTGAGGGGAAGCAAAAGAGAAAGAAACAAGAAAGGAGGGCAGCCGCGCGGCCTGGCGGATTCCTCCTAGCGAGCTGATGGCTGGGTCCTTGGGCCTTGTCGCTGAGAAGGGTCGGCGTTGGCAGCAGCCTGACATGGAGACCGCCCATCTTGGGAGGCTTGGCGGCTTGAATGATCAGGCCGCCCGGTCTGGAAAGCTGCGCGGACAGGTCGCGGATTCCGGGCTTATCATACATGATGATGAAGTAGTCTCAATTCATGATTCAGATGATGAAGTACCAGTTGAAGCTACTGATCCACCCCTTCCAAGTCTTCATTTCCAGATTCCATCCATACTGCCAACAATTAATGAAGATGAAAGCAGCATAGTACAAAGAAGGAAAGCCTCTACTTCTACTATTGTAATTGAAGAAATCCTTCCATGGACTGTTCCTGCTCAGCCTCCTCTAAATACTCAGAAAGAAATCCTCCCTGAAGGTACAATTCTACAAAAAATTAAAGCAGTTCTTGCTGATCAGAGAAAGAACTTTGATGATTCTATGAAGGATGTCACTGATAAAGTAAGTGCTTTAGAAAAAGAAATGAGTCGAGGATTTGCTGAAATCCAAGAGAATACAGATGAGTTTAAAAGACTCCTACAAATAGGTGACAAAGCTATTGATCACACAATTACTAGCATTGGTACTGTTATGAAGCAATCAGTCACTCTATCCAATAATCAAATTCTCCTGGACAAAAGAGGTGATGAAAGAAATTTAAAACTTGTGAAATGTTGGCAAATTCAAAGAAGATGTCATCAACACCCTCTCCCTAGAATTCAGAAAAGGGGGGGGGGATAAAGTGATGGAACTGCTAGAAAAACAAGCTATAACTATGAAAAATCAGTGGGAAGATTAGTTAAAAGAGATTCAGACACCTGTTCTTAAAGAAATCAAAAGTACCAAGTTATACACCTATGATACTTCTATATGGATGCATAATCAGTTTTTTCCTGAACAGGCTATGGATCCTAATGCTCCTCCAACAAAACTAGATGTTAACAGGCCTATATTCTCTCCTCCACCAGAATATTTTGAAGAACCTCCTCCAACACACTTTGAAGGTCCTCCTCCAGATTATTATGAAGGCCCTCTTCTTGATGTGTATGACCAAGTATGGGAATCTGAACAAACAGGAATGCCTCCTCATCCTCCAAAAGTTCAAAAATCCAAAAGAAGGAAGTATGGTGATGGAGCCTTTGCAAGTAGATCAACTCCACATCTAGAAGCTGAAGGGAAGAGAACTCAAGAATATACTGAAGTTTGGAGCCCTACTTCTAAGTCTCTCATTCTTGAAACTTTGAAGCTAGTAGTAGATTTCAATGAAAACAAAAGCTTGCATTACAAGTCAGATGAATGGGAATTATATGAGAAGTCTCTTACAAAGAGAAGGATTTATGATAGAATACATGGCAGAAATAATCCTAAGGCTCCACCTAGACCTCCTAAGTACTTCCCGAAGCCTTTTAGTTATCAAAAGAGACAACATGAGAAGCAAGATAGACAAGGAAAGCAACATTCACAGGAACAGTAAACTGAAGATGTTGAAAGTTCATTTTTAAAATTGTAGAATTCAATTCTCTTGGACAATTTTCTGCTTATATAAACTTCTAATTCTGATCTGATTTTTACATATTATCGTTTTCTCTAAATTTTCATGCTATTAGTATCTTTATGTGTTTTTCTCTTAATGTAATTCACCTTAGTGTAGAGGGTTCTGACTTCTACAAATAGGGGGAGATTGTTGGGTATTGCATCCACAATAGCCCAAATTTGTATGAAGTCACCCTTAAACTAAAATGAAGTAAGTTTTTATTTGATGCTCTTTTTGTTAAGTATTTACATGAATTAATTGCTAAGTGTAGTAGACCAATGTCAGTCTACAATGAGTCTCCAAACACAGGACCATACAATGTAATCCCTCATTGTGTGATCCATGGTGTTGACTTGTGTGTAGCCTCTCTATTGGAACACACTTCCTTTTCAAGCACTAAGGGTAAGAGAAAAGATGGATGCTGATGTTTATGAAGAGTGAATATTTTATGTTTTTCAGAAAAAGTCGAAGTCTTTTTCTCGAGTACTATATTTGTACTCAAGAAGGACTTATGAAATTTCTCGAGTAAGACTTGTCTTCATTTCGAGTGGCAAAAGTTGTTCTCGAGAAAGCTTCATGCTGTTCTCGAGTACTATATGACATTTCTTCTCTGGATGTTTCTTTTCCAGACATATATTTATCTAAGTCTTTTTCTCGAGAATAATGAAATTATTCTCGAGAAGACTATCTTTTGTTCTCGGGATGCAGAAGGTATTTGTCGAGAACTAGAGTATTTTTCTCGAGAGCTTGCTATTTGTTCTCGAGATAATTATTTGTTCTCGAGTAACGGAATGTTTTTTTCTCGAGAACAAAATGTCATTCTTTCTCAAGTACTTATGTCATTCTCGAGACTACAGATTTCCACCTCCACATATATTTCTAAGTATTTTTCTCGAGACAGCCTTTTGTTCTTGAGTACTAAAATATTTCTTCTCGAGAACTATAAGCTATTTTTCTCGAGTACTTTCCTTATTTCCCGAGAATATTGTTTTCTCCCTCCACACTCTTTTTCTCTAAGTCTTTTTCTCGAGAACTTCCTTATTGTTCTCGAGTAACAAAATTCATTTGTTCTCGAGTACTATACTTCTTTTCGAGAACACCCATTCTGTTTTCTAAAAATGTCTAAGTCCAGACAGACGTGTATTTCAAACATAAACGTGTTTGGAAAAACAAAATAACAACATATCCCCTCTTATGATGCTATAAAAACTCCTAAAAAGTGGAAGAAAAGATAAAAGGACGAAAAATTCTACAAAACTAAAAAGTCTAAGTGAAATGAAAATGACAAAACCACTTTAAAATCGTTTTTATAGTTTCATAAGGACGGGTTTTAGAACAAAAACTAAATAACTATTATGAAGATTAAGACATCTACTTAACAATAAAAAGAAGAAATAACATTTTACTCTCATACACACACACACACGTATAAAAAAGAACAAAGAAAACTAAGTTAAAACAAGAAAAGACAATAAGATTGCATAAAGAAGAGTTGCATAGATCCATTCCAAAGCTATTAATAAGAGAAGAAAAACAAATTTTATTAACTAAAAAACACGGGTTACAAAGACACGAAAGTAAAAGCTAAGGAGAGGGGGAGAAATATCCCTTACAAAGACTTTGGAAGCATCCAGGCAGCATTTCCCCTATAAAAAATGGTTCAAAAGGGGAACAGAATTACATACAGCAAGGAGCTTTATATAGGCAAAATTTTACATGGGACACGCCGTCTGACACGGGCGTGTCAGGGGTCGTGTCAGCACTATTCCTGATGGCGGCCGGCGATGTGACTGGAAATTTGACTTCGGGCTGGACACGTGTCGGTCATGCAGTGGTCACGCCCCAGGTCACGGGCGTGACTCCGGGCATGTCAAGAAGGTGGATCTGGGCACGGGTTGCACCGAAAGTCGTCCCGCGGGTCTTGTCGGCCAGGTGGAGAAGTCACGCCCAGGTCACGGGCGTGACTCTGGGCGTGTCGGTTGGTGTCGACACTCGACAAACGTCGAGCGGAAAATGTCGAGTTGAAAATCGTCGAGCGGGAAGAGGTGTCATGCCCTAGGTCACGGGCATGACTCCAAGCGTGTCGAGGGGTCGACGAACGTTGAGCTGAAAATGTCGAGCGGGTGGACACGGGCTTCGGTCACGCCCCGTGTCGGGTTACACGGGCGTGTGGTCGGGCGTGTCGATCAATTTCTTCAGAATTTTGTTGATTTCACGGGTTTTGAACTGTCAAGCCCTGGTCACGGGCGTGAGCAGTAAGTCACGGGCGTGACATGTCAATTTTTGGCAGATTTTTCATTTTTTTTCCTGAAAAATGAAATAAAATAAGTTAGTATAATATTTACAAAAATAGGAGCATTTTATTGAATAAAAACAAATAAAAATGACGAAAATAAATAAAAACAACTAAATTAATGTACAGAAAAATAGGTATATTTACAATTCATCAAATACCCCAATACTTAAGCTTTTGCTATTTCAGAGTAAAAGTTGGAGATGAACTTATAAGGAATAAAAGAAATCCTAAGTTTAGCTACCGCTTGAATTAATTAAAAGTAAGATCAAAATAAACATCCGGGGTTAAAGAATTAAATCCTAATTTATGAAATGTATGAATAGAGGAAGAGTTTCAAAAAGACTTCTAGATAAAATAAAAGAGAAAGCAACAATTTATTTTTGTTAGTTTAATAAAGATGGATTGAAATTATATAAAAAATTTTAGCTTAAAAGAAGTTAAAAGGAAATAATGCAATTTAAAAATTATGCCCTCAAAAAAAAATTAAATTAATTTTAGAATCATTGAAATAGGCTAAGTGTTTTGATGATTTATGAAGAAGGCTTGAATATTGAGGTGTGGTAATTTTTTCTCGAACCTCCAAATTTTTTTTCTTTTTGAATAGTTAGGAAAATGAAATCTTATTTTCCTAACACATAATAATTTTTTTCTTCATAAATTATAAAATAACTCAATGTATATGTGTAGGAGTAATGAATTTTATCCTCTTACTCCATAACATATAATCTTTTTAAATATTGGGTGCCTATGTTTACGGAATGAAATCTTATTCCCATTGACATAAGATCTTTTAAAGGGATAAAGTAGGCGTAAACATGTCAATTAAGACATGAAAAAAATGGAAGTGAGTTTATTTTTCAAAAAGAAAACTAGATTTTAATAAAAAAGTTTTGAGAGCAACCTTTTTAAAATGAACGTTCCTTTATTTCTAAAAACATGAAGTAGAAATAATTGAAATCTACGGATGTTATTTTCTAACATAAAAAACGAGCTTCTATTTATAAAAATTAGAAGTGGTGGTGAAAAACAAGTTCCCTATTATAAGGAAAAGACATAAAAAATTCTTTAAATCTTAACCTCAGACACTTAAATCTATCAAACTTTAATTAATAAACGAATAGTAAGCAAACAATAACTAAAATTTGCATATAAATTAACTCGAAACTAGATTTTTGGGAAAGCAAAAAAAGGTTAAGATATGTTATATTCGAATTATTTTGTTACATAATTTAACAAAAAATATATTTTTTGGATTTTTTAGAGTTTTAATCATTTTTTTGTGTTTTAATTATTATCTTTTAAAGATTTTTAGAGTTATTTTCTTTTTTTCTTTAAGGATTTTTGGTTTTTCTAATTTGTTTTTTGACTTTTAGTGTATTGTGATAAGTTATTTACAAGAAAGAGGAGAGAAAGAAATGTTATTTATAAAAAAGATAGTGAGGAAAGAGAGATTTTTATAAAAAAAGGAGCAAAGTAAAAACTCGAATGTCCGCGAACAAACTCTTATTTGGGTGGTTGGTTCGATGAGTCGACCGTCGCGGGGAAGCAAAATGCGAGTTTTTATAAATAAGAAGGGGGAAGATTTTTACAAAAAATATTTACAAAGTAAAAAAAATTTATTATTTTGTTTTTTTTAATTTTTTGATGTTTTTTTTATGTTTTATGATTTTTTTGAGTTTTTTGATTATAAAAAAAACAAGGAAATTTTTTTTTTAGGTTTTAAGTTTTGTAATTTTTTTTTTGTATTTTTGATGATTTTTTTTTATGACAGAATATAAAAGTGCAGAAATGAAAAAATAAGAAAACACCCCCATACTTAAATCCAACATTGTCCCCAATGTTGCAATATAAGTATGCAGAACAGATAATATACAAATTAAAATATGTACTAAAACAAAAATAAAAAAGAGGGTAGAAGTTTCCCTTAGACGAGTTTGGGATGCCCAATTAAATCCCTGCATTATTGTTAGAAGAAGGAGAAAGAAGCAAAAATATAACAGAAAAAAAATAACGAAAATATAAACTCGGCTAAAAGATTGCGGGCGGTAGGGGGGCAAGTGCGTGGGTGACTCGGAGGGTAGCAAAGGCCTTAGCGACCACTACGTGATAAAAATGTGATCCCCTAACGCGCACAATAATGGAAGCGCGCCGAAACAAAATAAATTAAAATATAATAAGTTAAATTAAATTAAACAAAAAATATACATAATTTTTTTGGTTTTTTTTTAAAAATCAAATTATTAAATTTGTTTTTGTGTTTTTAAGTAGATTTTTAGTTTTTAGTGTTTTTTTCATAATGAAAATATAATTTTTTTTTGTGTTAGGTTTTTTTTCATTTTTTAGATTTTTTTAGTTTTTTTTTGTTTTATATAGTTTTTGTTTTTTTTTTCTTTCATAAAAAGAATGAAAATAAATTTTTTCTTTCTTTTTTTTTATTAAGTTTTTTTGTTTTTCATTTTTTTGTTTTGGGTTTTAGTTTTTTTTTAGTTTTTTTTTTAGTTTTATAGTTTTTTCAAATTTTTTTTTAAATTTTGAAGGTTTTTCAAAAATTTTTAGTTTGGTAAGTTTTTGAAATTTTTTTTTTTATAATTTTGTAATTTTTTTTATAGTTATTATTATTATTATATTTTTTTGTTAGTTGGCCAAACTATTTTTTTGTTATACAAATATATATAGGTAAAATTAATAGATTTCCAGGGTTCAAAATAACAACTCGAAAAATTCCCGGCAACGGCGCCAAAAACTTGATAGTTATTTTCAGTTCCCCGGCAACGGCGCCAAAAACTTGATAGTTAAAACTCCAAAAATTATTTATGAAGCCCCGACGGTTTTATTTGAGAAAAAGGCGGATGTGATTATATTTAGAAAACGGGGCGCGCGTATTTATTTATTTGGATATAAAACGGGTTAGATCGAGTTTTAACGAAATGAGGCAAGTGCACCTATCGTGAGTAGTACAGGATATTCCAGGTGGAATATCGAGGTCGTATTGTTCTCGGGGATGGTTCGATTATTTCTACTCTTCCCTGGAGGGGACTATTATTTTACCGATGATTATCTTGGCGGGATATTTTATATATAATAAAAAGCAGAAAATGGCCGCAAGAAAATGAAAGCAAGAAGGTGGTGCCGATGAAGAGCTTAGCTCGATGGCACTGAAAAAAAACAATTGAACTAAAATAGACATTTAATAAAAAGAGCTCGTAAATTTCTAATTAATTAAGGCGGAGACTTAGCCGTGGAGGCTCCACTAAAATGAGCTCACCTATCTCTAGACCTATCGCTCACCTGAACGCTAAGACTATTCGACCGGGCTCTCGTCCGATGAAGGATTCCTCTTAACGCCCGCATTACGCTAAGAACCCCACTATTGGGTGGGGAACACAATCCGGTAGAGTTGGCACGCCTCCTCTCTCGAGGGCTAGTGCGTAACTCTCTTTGCCAAGGGGTGATCGGTCCATATGCACGGCCTCTCGGCTAGCTAGCATATGGACTACGGAAATAGGTCCCACACATCAATATGTGGTCCTACGCGTCGTTAACCCCGGGCAAACCTTAAGTATTTTTAATTAATTAGAAAAATACGACCTTTAATTATTTTAAGCTATTTTATCTGTCCCAATGCTCTTCGATACCGAGGGCTAAGAACGGTTAGCCACTCATCGGAATGGGGACGGCTTGCGGGAAAAGCAGAAAAGAAAGCAGAAAATGGAAAGCAGGAAATGAAAGCAGTAAAATAAAGCAGTAAAGTTTAGCTGAAAATTGCAAGTCCTACTCAAATGAGTAGGACTGAAGAAAGCTGTAAATTGCGAGTCCCGGCCCATATGCGTGGGCGGGAGAAAGAAAGCGGGTCCTACTCAAATGAGTAGGACAAAATAAATGCAACACACGCACGCACTCTACATAAAATAAAACTCACGCACACACTCTCTCGACATAAAGTAAAGCACACGCACTCTACTGAATTTAAAACTCACACACACAACATAAAGTAAACACACCCACACGACAAAATGTAAAAACTCACACACTCTACTGAATGGAATAAAGCAAAGTGCCATTTAACTCGTAACGAGTAGACGGAAATAAATGCGCACAGACACATGAGCGAAAAAATTAAGAAAAACTAAGTTGACGAAAAATTAAAATAACTGCATTTCTACTGCTAGAATGCAGTAGAAATACGTAAAAAGCTGAAATAAAAATTAATCGGGCAAAAATGTTTGCAAATAAACGCAAAATGAAAATGCCCGAAAAATTAAAACGAATACATTTCTACCGCTAGAATGCGGTAGAAATGCATAAAAAAAGAACGAAAAAATTAAATGAGCAAAAGTTTTGGAAAATAAAGGAAAAATACAAGTGTTTGGAAAAACAAAATAACAACATATCCCATCTTATGATGCTATAAAAACTCCTAAAAAGTGGAAGAAAAGATAAAAGGACGAAAAATTCTACAAAACTAAAAATTCTAAGTGAAATGAAAATGACAAAACCACTTTAAAATCGTTTTTATAGTTTCATAAGGACGGGTTTTAGAACAAAAACTAAATAGCTATTATGAAGATTAAGACATCTACTTAACAATGAAAAGAAGAAATAACATTTTACTCTCATACACACACACACACGTATAAAAAAGAACAAAAAAAACTAAGTTAAAACAAGAAAAGACGATAAGATTGCATAAAGAAGAGTTGCATAGATCCATTGCAAAGCTATTAATAAGAGAAGAAAAACAAATTTTATTAACTAAAAAACACTGCTTACAAAGACACGAAAGTAAAAGCTAAGGAGAGGGGGAGAAATATCCCTTACATAGACTTTGGAATCATCCAGGCAGCATTTACCCTATACAAAATGGTTCAAAAGGGGAACAGAATTACATACAGCAAGGGGCTTTATATAGGCAAAATTTTACATGGGACACGCCCTCTGACACGGGCGTGTTAGGGGGCGTGTCAGCACTATTCCTAATGGCGGCCGGCGATATGACTGGAAATTTGACTTCGGGCTGGACACGTGTCGGTCACGCAGTGGTCACTCCCCAGGTCACGGGCGTGACTCTGGGCGTGTCAAGAACGTGGATCTAGGCGCGGGTTGCGCCGAAAGTCGTCCCGCGGGTCTTGTCGGCCAGGTGGAGAAGTCATGCCCCAGGTCACGGGCGTGACTCTAGGCGTGTCGGTTGGTGTCGACACTCGACAAACGTCGAGCGGAAAATGTCGAGTTGAAAATCGTCGAGCGGGAAGAGGTGTCACGCCCTAGGTCACGGGCGTGACTCCAGGCGTGTCGAGGGGTCGACGAACATTGAGCTGAAAACGTCGAGCGGGTGGACACGGGCTTGGGTCACGCCCCGTGTCGGGTGACACGGGCGTGTGGCCGGGCGTGTCGATCAATTTCTTCAGAATTTTGTTGATTTCACGGGTTTTGAACTGTCAAGCCCTGGTCACGGGCGTGACCAGTAAGTCATGGGCGTGACATGTCAATTTTTGGCAGATATTTCATTTTTTTCCTGAAAAATAAAATAAAATAAGTTAGTATAATATTTAAGAAAATAGGAGCATTTTATTGAATAAAAACAAATAAAAATGACGAAAATAAATGAAAACAACTAAATTAATGTACAGAAAAATAGGTATATTTACAATTCATCAGTTTTCCTGATGACCTTCCTAGTCTTCCCCCCGAGCGGGATGTTGAGTTCGTGATTGATTTGGAACCGGGTACGCGTCCTATTGCTAAGGCGCCGTATCGGATGGCCCCTCGTGAGTTGGAGGAGTTGCGAGTGCAGTTGGATGAGTTGTTGGCTAAAGGTTTTATCCGGCTGAGTTCGTCGCCTTGGGGTGCTCCTGTTCTATTTGTGAAGAAGAAAGATGGGTCGATGAGGCTGTGCATTGATTATAGGGAGCTCAACAAAGTCACCATTAAGAACAGGTACCCTCTGCCGAGGATCGATGACTTATTTGATCAGTTGCATTGTAGCACGGTGTTCACCAAGATCGATCTTCGTTCTGGCTATCATCAGTTCAGGATCCGTGAGGCAGATATTCAACGGACTGCGTTTAGATCAAGGAATGGACACTTCAAGTTTCTAGTGATGTCATTTGGTTTGACCAACGCACCATCAGCTTTCATGGATATGATGAACCGGGTGTTCAAGGACTTTCTAGACAAGTTCGTGGTGGTATTCATCGATGATGTGTTGATCTACTCTCACAGTGCTGAGGAGCATGAGCAGCATCTGCGCTTGGTTCTATCGGAGTTGAGGAACCACAAGTTATTCGCCAAGCTGAGAAAATATGAATTCTGGTTGTCCCAGGTTTCGTTCCTAGGTCATGTGGTGAACAAGGAGAGCATCTCGGTTGACCCGGAAAAGATTTTTGTAGTGATGGATTGGACCAGGCCGGGCATGCCCAAGGAGATTAGAAGCTTCCTAGGGTTGGCCGGCTACTACAGGAGGTTCGTGGAGGGTTTCTCTACCTTGGCGGCACCTTTGACCAGGTTGACTCAAAAGAATGCGGCCTTCATTTGGAGCGAGAAATGCGAGGAGGCCTTTCTGGAGCTAAAGAGGAGGTTGTGCAGTGCTCCTGTTTTGACATTGCCTACGGAGGGCATGGAATATGAAAGTGTAGCTAGATCTGATATACTCTAGAGGGGGGTGAATAGAGTATATGGTGCTTTAAAAGTTTTTACAACAATTGTTGTAATATGAGTGAGCAGGGAAGCAGTAATAAATCTAATCACAGAACTATACTAATCAAAAGCTAATCACAGAATAATCAAGGCCAGAAACAAAAATAAAGACAAGCAAAACCAGAAGACACAAGGAAATATAGTGGTTCACCTAAACTTGGGTACATCCACTCTTCTACCACCCTAGGTAGGAATCCACTGCAGGATGAGTTGATCAGGTGTCCTGGGCACCAATGAGCTTTTGATAAGGTGCTCAAAAACCAAATCAGATTTTTTGATCAGGTGTCTTGCCACCAATGAGCTTTTGACAAGGTGCTCAAAAACCAAAACTCAAACTTTTGAAGGGAGTTTGAGAAACCCTTTACAGAGAGGGGGTGAGAGAGTGATGGAAGTCTTCTCTTTCTCAGATCAACTGAGAAGACTATGTGGATTGATGGTGTCAAAGCTCCCCCTGATTCCTTGAGATCTTTAGGAAAAGAAGCTTTGCTGTAGGGTGATAGGCCTTCAAAAGTTGAACTCCAGCAATAGATGATTTCAGCAATAACTGAAATGTGGGATGTCTGGAGTCTTGAAATATGTTGGCCTTGAACACTTGAAAACTAGAGAGATCTGAAGATTTCAGAAAAAGTTGATCTCCTTGGATGAGTGTTCTTGAGAATTCTTTGAGACAGTATATTTTTTGTTCTTGTTCTGAAGAATACTGATGTCTGTCTATATATCTTTGTAATCTGTGTGTCTATCTCAGAGATTCAAAAATTCTTCTCTTTCATTCTCTGGTACTGAATGGAAAGACATTCTCTGAGAAGAATAGCCGTTGGTCTGCATTAATGACATCCTTAATTGCAAAAACTCTTCTGGAGGAAAGTCCATAGAAATATTCCTTGAAAATCCCTTGAAACTTGGTCCAGAAATGAATGAAAACGGCTAGGAAATCTTCAGAATTAATTGCAGAATAACTCCTTAACTGATTTGAATTTGAATATAGAAACATCCTTAAAGTTATCTGAAAACGTCGAACTGAGCTCTGTTATCGTCGGACTGAGCCCAGCGATATGGACTTATACAACAGCAAAATATCGTCGATCTGAGCTCAAAGATCGTCGAACTGAGCTCAGAGATAGAAATCCAAAGCTGAGTCAAGATCGTCGAACTGAGCTCACCGATCGTCGAATGGAGTTCGACGATATGATGAAGTTGAGCTCAGCGATCGTCGAATGGACTTCAACGATCTGTCGAAGTTGAGCTAGATGATCGTCGATCGGAGTTCGACGAATCGTCGTGCTGAGCTCGACGATATGACTTGGTCTCTAAACAGAAAATCTTGGTCTTGAGGGCAGCTTCCAAACCTAGACTTCTAACCCTTAGACTCAATTCTAATTGACCTTTTGATCTATACAGGAGGTCAAACATTTGTTTCCTAGAGACATAGTGATCCTGACCCAAATTAGTAATAGGGTGTTCCAACAATCTCCCCCTATTTGGGTTAGGATTACTATTTACAGACTTTGGAAAAATTTAATTAACAATATACAAGCAGCAATACAGAAAAACAATAAGAAAAACTGGACAGCAGAACCACAGAGATATATATATATATCATCCCAGATAATAATCAGAAATCACAGAGATTGTCACCTTACATTATCATTTCCTTTCCTTGCCCTTAACAAGTTTGATTTCTCTGTTGGGATTGAGGGCTTCCTTCTTTGATCTGGTATCATCTCCTGCACCTAAAGATGTTTGTTGTTTAGGCCTGTGAACCACAGCTTCAGGATGCAGTTCTATGTACCTGTCAGAATCAAAAACTTTACTTGATGCATATCTTTCTAGCTCTTTCTGTCTCTGTTCAGACATTGTAGAGATATTAGAGGAATCTCTTCCTTGCTCTTTAGCCTTTTTGATCTGATCCAGTGCAGCAAGTTCTTTCATTCTTACAATACAAGCAGCTGGATTGTTCTTAGGGTCCTCAAAAGGTACTGGTGGCTCATATCTGTTAGAAGGATTGTCCTGAGGAGGCCTGGAAGACACAGTTTCCCTTAATTTATAGGGAAAAGGACCAGATGTGGTATCAGTTGAAATTTGTCCCCCCCTGGAGTATGGGTGTTGCCTTGAGTATCCTTTGGAGTAGACCTGGAAATCTCTTTGGTTGCCTCTGTATCCTCCTCTCCTAGATTGAGAATCCCTGGATTGGCTTCCCCTATGGTAAGATCTAGCATGAGGCTGATAGGGGGCCTGACTTCTGGCTGGGGGTTGAGCTGCAGAACTTCCACTTGCACCTACATCAGGAGGAGGTGGTGGAGCAGGATGAGAGTGTTGGAATTGTGAAGACCCCTTTTCATATTTCCTCTTCTTTTTCATTGCTTTCAGTTGGTTCTTAGAGTACTGCATCCAGTGTTCAGTGATAGGGCAATCATGAAGAATATAGTATGGAATATTATTGTTATCTTTGACCTTGGCAGGAGGTACTCTCTTCATGGCTTTGCTCCTTGACTTTCTTTTCCTGGCAATGGTAGCAGAAGAATCATCAGAGTCTGTTCTGTAATCATCACTTTCAGAACTCTGGTCATCATACAGGGCATCAATTTTCTTCATCAAATCCTTCTTGAGATGTACAGAAGCAGATGAGGCAACAGAGGGTGTAGCAGCAGATGTTAAAGCAGTAGCAGAAATGATAGCAGCAGATACAGAAGGTGTTGCAATTGAAGTAGAAGCAGTAACAACAGCAGCAGATATTGCAGGTTCAGGAGAAGTGACAACAACAGAAACAACAGTTTCTGGAGAAGTAACAGCAGCAGTAATAGTTTCACTCACAGCAACATCAACAGTAGAAATATCATCAGAAATTACAGAAGGTTCAAACTTAGGTGCCTCTGACATAAGAATTTCCTTAGAGATTGGTGCAACAGCCATAACAGAAATATCAGCAGCAGTAGGGGCAGCAACATCAGAAACAACAACAATGCTTTCATCAGAAGAAGCAGCAGCATATACTGGGTGAACAAAAGAGGTGATGATACTGGGGTCACAGCAAGAGAATGGCACAAGTGCCTTGGATAGATCCTCTGGGGGCTGGACAGCAACTAGCTCTGACAGACATCTGAAATATAACTGATCAAAATTTGAAAGCAAAGACCTGAGGTCTATTGCAAAGACTGCAGTAGGAGGAATTTGTTCTTGAGATACAACAGCAGCAGCAAGAACAGGAGCTGAAGAAGCAGCAATAGCAGCAGCAGCAGACAAGCTCATAGAAACAGCAGCAACAGCAGCAGCAGGAAGACTTACTTCATAGGGCATCTCCCCCTGCCTAGATTCAGACAAGGCTGGATCAAGGCACACTGCTATAGGGGCTGCCTGAGGTAATAGAGATGAGAGCCTGACAGAGAGTGCTGCCACTGACATGTGTAATGGAGCCAAGGAGGTCTCCAAAAGAAGAAATAGCCTGGGGGCTAGCAATTCATACAGCCTGTCAGCAAGGGCTGGAATGTCTACTTGCTCAAGGGTGACTAGAGCAGAGGTAGAAGAAAGAGGAGCAGCTGTGGGTGATGGTATTGGAGAGCTGGAGTAGTGGGGCAGGGATGGCTGAGGTGTGGGTAAGGTGGATATGGAGGATAGTGGGATAGAGATAGATGGGGTGAATGTGGGTTGGTCAATGATCTCTTGTAGAAGATCTTGACAGGAAGTTGAGGATGAGGGTGGCTCAGGAGGAGAGGATGGTGAATCATCCATAAAGGAATCATCAATGAGGGTGAAGGAGGGAATGGAGGGTGATGAAGTGGCATCTGGTTGAGGGTAGGAGAATAAGGGATGGAATTATTCCTCTGTGAGTGGAAGAGTAGGTACTGGAGATGGTGTGGATGTTGGAGAGGGGCTGGAGATGATGATGAGTGGATGGAGTTGGAATGGTAGATGGTATGGGAAGAGAGGGAATTGGAGGAGGAGGAGGAGAGGCAACATCAGCAGGCAGGTCAGCTGCAGGGGCAGAGACCTGTGGAGAAGTGACTCTAAGAGTTCTTGTGCCTGAAGGAGTGCTGGAGGAGGGCCTGCTGGGCTTGCTGATTTGTCTGTCCCATTTTCCAAAGAGGGCACAAGACAGTCTCTTGGATGCATTGATATGGATTCCAGAAGAGACCAGCAAAGCAGGGCACCTATGCTGCAGAAACACCCCTAAGAAACACCCCTAAGTTGACAAAACTTTTGTTGATCTTCTTCTTGATAAGGTCAAATAATACTTCTCCCCAATTCAAATTCTTCCTGTCTACAAGGGCTCTCATTAGGCAGAGCTGATACCTTGAGATTGTATCATGAGTAGAGTGCTTAGCTAGTAGCACTTTCCCAACAACATCTGCCATGAATCTGTATTCCACAGACAGGTTCTTTTTCAAGAGCTTGCTAGGGTTAGCGTCTAAATGACCCATTCTGGCAAGCAGTTCAATATACACTTCTCCAGACAAGTCAGTAGTATCTTCACCATTTCTCAACTCAAAAACCTCTGATAAAATTGCTGGGGTTAGAGGTACTTGTGTTCCAGATATTGACCCAACAATGGTGGAGTTGTCTTGATTGTGGGCAGTGTAGACCCATTCCTTAATCTCATCAGATGCAAGCTTGATCCTTGTAGTCATGATTGCTGTAAGGTTCTGCTCTTTGAATAACCCCAAAATATCCTGAAAAACCTGGTCAGTTGTGCTGAAGGATTCCATGTCAATGTCGAAGCCAGCATCAAACTTCATGGCGGCCAGAACAGCAACAGACACAGCCATGGGTACCTGTAAAAATTCAACAAACAAAACGACCAAGTGCAGAACTGTTTGGAGGGAAATAAAGTTCTTGTAGAGAAATCGAAAGCACAAAGGAGAACGACGATGAAAAATGAATTTTATATTAGGGTTCGACGCAGAATTGGAAAGATCGTTGAACTCAGTTCGACGATTGAGGCTTCTAAAGGAATCTGAAGAGACTTCAACATCGTCGATCTCTGTTCGACGATATTGGAGAGCGTCGAGCTCTGTTCGACGATCGTTCAAAGAACAAAATCGTCGAGCGCTGTTCGACGATCGTTGACCGGAAGAGATAGTTCATACTATCTGAGAAACGCTGAACTCAGTTCGACAATTTCGGAAATCGTCGATCTCCGTTCGACGATCTGGGGGAAAATCGTCGAGCGCAGTTCAGAGATCAGAAAGGCTCTAGACACTAAGAAAAATCAGGATGTTTGCCTAGTCTTGGTCAATTTTTAAGCTTTCAAAATCTTTCCATATTATTTAAGACTTCCTCCATCTAACATTCCTAACTGATTTAGGAAGAAGGTGTGTTTCTTTTCATCCAAGGGCTTGGTGAAAATATCTCCCCTTTGTAAATCAGTTGGGATATATTGTAGTTCAATTTTATTCTTTTCAACATTATCCCTTAAGAAATGATGCCTAATCTCTATGTGTTTTGTCCTACTATGGAGGACTGGATTTTGAGCTATAGAAATAGCACTGGTGTTATCACAAAAGATTTTAGACTTCTCTAAGTTGTAGAAATAGTCTAGGAGTTGGGTTTGAATCCACAAGATTTGTGAGCAACAACTGCCTGCAGCCATATATTCAGCTTCAGCAGTTGAAGTTGACACAGAAGTCTATTTCTTACAAAACCAAGAGACAAGTCTGTCACCAAGGAACTGACAAGTTCCACTGGTGCTTTTCTTGTCAATTCTGCATCCAGCATAATCAACATCAGAAAATCCAGTTAAATCAAATGCTGAATCTTTTGGATACCAGAGACCTAGATTTGGACAACTTTTAACATACCTGAGAATCCTCTTTACTAGTGTTAGGTGTGACTCTCTAGGGCTTACTTGGAACCTAGCACATATACATGTAGCAAAAATTATATCTGGTCTACTAGCTGTAAGATACAGTAAAGAGCCAATCATTGCTCTATATGTTGTCTGATCAACAGGTTTCCCATGTTCATCAGCATCGAATACAACATTAGTTGGCATGGGTGTTTTCATACAAGATGCTTCAGACATACCAAATTTCTTAACCAATTCATTTGCATATTTGGTTTGAGAAATAAAGATGCCTTCAGCATGTTGCTTGACTTGCAATCCTAGGAAGAAGGATAGCTCACCCATGCTACTCATCTCAAATTTGGAATGCATTAGGTTGAAAAACCTTCTGCACAATTTGGAGTCAGTAGAACCAAAAATAATATCGTCTACATAAATCTATACTAGTAGGGTATGGTACTTATGGGTTCTAATGAAAAGAGTTTGGTCTACACTACCCCTTATAAATCCATTTTCCAAGAGAAAGCATGCTAGGGTCTCATACCATACTCTAGGAGCTTGCTTGAGACCATATAATGCTTTATTCAATCTAAAAACATAATCAGGATAAGTTGGAGAGATAAAACCTGGAGGTTGTCTGACATATACTTCCTCTTTGATGTCTCCATTTAGAAATGCACTTTTGACATCCATCTGATATACCTTGAAGCCTTTATGTGCTGTATAAGATAAAAATATTCTGATGGCTTCCAATCTTGCAACTGGTGCAAAAGTCTGGTCGTAGTCTATTCCTTCTTCTTGAGAGTATCCCTGAGCAACTAGCCGTGCCTTATTCCTTATAATTACTCCTTGATCATCCAGTTTGTTTCTGAATACCCACTTTGTTCCAACAATGGAGTGATCCTTGGGCTTTGGCACTAGTTCCCATACTTTGTTCCTCTCAAATTGATGAAACTCTTCTTGCATTGCAATGATCCAGTGTGGATCTTGCTCTGCATCTTGAATGGACTGAGGTTCAATTTGAGATAGGAAACAAGTGTGCAACAGGTTTTGGTTGACCTGATTTCTGGTTTGCACACCAGCTGAGATGTCTCCAATTATTTGGGAAATTGGATGGTCTCTTGATGTTACTAAATCAACAGGGGATGTTGATTGTTCACCAACCTGTGTTGTTGTTTCCTCTTGTGGTACAACAACTGACTCTTCAAGTTGTTCTTCAATATGTTGATCACTTTCTTCATCTTCACTGCTTTCATCCCTTTGAGTAACCTGTAACTTGTTCAAGTCTTCAACTAGAGAATGTTCCTGCAAGGGTTCTATGGTAGAAGAGATCTTCTCCTTGAAAGACATGTTAGATTCATCAAATGATATATGAACAGATTCCTCAATTTTTAGAGATGATTTATTATAAACCCTATAAGCCTTGCTGATCATGGAGTATCCCAGAAACACTCCTTCATCAGCTTTAGCTTGAAATTTTGTTAAATATTTCTTGTCATTGTTATGTATATAACAAATACAACCAAAGACTCTAAAATAATCAAATTTAGGTTTCTTCCCTTTGAGTAATTCATAGGGAGTCTTTCCCTTTAGTTTATGTATCAAACTTCTATTCAGCACATAGTTGGAGGTGTTCACTGCCTTTGCCCAAAAGGATAGAGGTAGATGAGCATCTGACAACAATGTAGTGGCAGATTCAATAAGGGTTCTATTTTTCCTTTCAGCTACCCCATTTTGTTGAGGAGTTCTAGGAGCTGAGAAAGTATGTCTGATCCCTTCACTCTGACAGAACTCTTGCATAAGAAGAGAATCAAACTCTATCCCATGATCACTTCTGATCAGGGTAATGTGAGTATTGAACTCAATCTGTATACATTTGAGAAACTCTGTCAGACACTTAACGTTATCAGACTTCTTCCTTGGAAAGAACACCCAAGTGAATCTAGAGAAGTCATCTACAACTACTAAAGTGTAGGATTTCCCTCCTAGGCTTTGTACTGTGATGGGTCCAAAAAGATCCATGTGTAACAGATACAATATCTTAGGTGAATCACTCTTATTAAGTGACTTAAAGCTGTTTTAGTTTGCTTGCCTAATTGACAAGCCCTGCAGAGTCCTTCCTTCTTGTGGGGGCCAGAAGGTAGTCCTCTAACAAGGTTGTCCTTGGATAGCCTAGCAATAGTTCTAAGGTTTAGGTGTCCTACTCTCTTATGCCATAAAATGTTTGGTCTACAGACAGAATTAAACAGGCAAATATCTACATCAGTTGAAAGAAAATCTACTAGATAGATGTTACCTTTCCTTTTACCTGTCAACACAGTTGTGTTGTCCTCTGACTTGATTTTGCATAAGGCTTTGCTGAAGGTCACCTGGTAGCCTTCATCACACAGCTGACTGATGCTTATTAAGTTGTGCTTCAGCCCTTCCACATAAGCTACCTTCTTGAAAGTTACTGATCCAATCTGGACTGCACCATATCCTTTAGTCTGTCCAAAGTTTGAATCACCAAAGATAACTTTGGGTCCAAGCTTGGCTCTAAAGGATGTGAGGTTGTCCTTATTCCCTGTCATGTGCTTAGAGCACCCACTATCCAAGTACCATTGCTGGTTAGATGTTGGATAGGTCTTCACCTGCACATAAGAAAATTCATTTGTTTTTGACCCAGTTTACCTTGGGCCTAGGTTGATAACCTTTAAATTCTGAAATGAAAGACATCTCAGGTTGACTCTTATATCCTTCAGGATGATATCTCCTTGGAGGTATAATCCATTCAGTATAAGGGTTAAAGATTTGGGATGAAGGACCCTTAGGATTGAATTTTGATTTGCCTTTGAAAAAGTTTCCAGAGCTCTGACCTCTGTTCAACGATCTTGGAGCTACGTTCGACGATCTTGGGTCAGATCGTCGAGCTCCGTTCGACGGTCGACTATGGATGAGTTTAGGTACTTGAGATCGTCGACCTGCATTCGACGATTTTGGCTGAGATCGTCGATCTGCGTTCGGCGATCGTCGATCTTCATTCGGCGATCGTCGATCTCCGTTCAACGATTTCAACTGGGACTTGGTTTTCTTGGGCAGATCAGAATTTTTCCTAGCAACCTCTACAACTCCCTTTCCTTTGTCAGAAATGAATTTGATTGGGGTTGTTAGAACTATGGGTTGGCTGGATGAAGCACCCAAGCCCAGTGTACTGTTAAATCTGGAGTTCACTGTGCTTGTGATGTCCATCAGCTTGATGCTTCTCCCATTAAGGGATTCTTCAAGCTTCTTGGCCTCAGAGAGCTCACTTTTTAGTGAAGATATCTGTTCCCTACAGCACTCCAACTCCTGAGAGAGTTTAAGGTTTTCTGACTTTAAAGTATTGTGTTCAGATAATTGATTTCTGAGAGAGATAATTTCTTTCTCTGATTTTAGCAGGTCTAAACACAATGCTTTAAATTCAGATTTAAAGTCCTCTAAATTAAAATCAAAAGAACCAATTACCTGATCTTCTTCAGGTTGAGTCTCTGAGTCTGGCTCTGACTCCACTTCTTCTGAATTGTGTTGTGAGACATTGATTGCCCTCATGCAGAACTCTTTTTCTTTTGCATCATCTTCATCATCACTGGAGCTGGATGAGGCTTCTGACGTCTCTTCAGTCTCACTCCAGGATTCAGCAACAAACCCCTTTCTTGTATGTTTGTTTTTGCTTGATGAGGGTTTGCCATTGTCATTCCTTTTGGAGTCTTTCTCCTTTCTTCTTTCTTTCCTGTCCCTTCTATCCTTGTTTTTGTTCTCTGGACAGTCAGGAACTATGTGCCCTGGTTTCCTGTAACCAAAGCAAACAATTTCTTTATTATTATGAATGGACTTATCATACCTTGGCTTATCATGCTCCTTATATGATCTCCTTCTGAAGTCCTTTCTGGCCATTTTGTAAAATCTTTTGGCCAACAGACTGAGCAGTTCATCATTGCCTGTGACTTTGTCTTCAGGCAGATCTTCAATTGCCTTGAAGGCTATGGTCTTCTCTTTTCTTGTGGCTGGTGAGGCAGCCTTCTGTTCTTCCTCTCTATTTTTGATGAGTAGCTCATAAGATTTGAGCTTACCCAATAGAGCTTCAGTGGTGATCTCATTCAAACTTCTGGCATCCTTAATTGGCCAGATTCTTGAATCTCAAGTACTAGGGAAGAACATTAGAACTTTGTCATTGAGTTCAGTTAGAGAGATCTCTTTATCCAATGTCCTGAGTTCACTGACAATTAGACTGAGCCTGTTGTACATATCTCCCACTGACACAGTTTCTCCCTTCTTGAAATTCTCATATTAAGATATGAGGTGGGATCTCCTATCCTTTCTCTCATCAGCTGAGCCTGAGACTATTTCTGAGAGTTTGTCCCAAATTTCCTTTGCTGAATTGCATTCAACCACCTTTTGAAATATGTCATCAGACATTGTCTGGGCTAAGATGTTCATTGCCTTGGCATCAGCTACCTTCCATCTCTTGATGTCAGCATCTGTTCCTGATGGAGGTGGAACAGCATTTATACTGGAGTTCTCTGGAGGTCTTGGACATACTGTCAAAACAGAGTTAAAAATATCTTCGTCAATAGAATTCATGTACAGTCTGATCCTTGCTTTCCAAAGTGCAAACTTGGATAGATTGCACACTGGAGGTCTGGTGCTAGCATAATCTTTGTTTTGGGCCATGATTTGTGAAAACAAAATCTAATAATGAACTACAAAAGCAAACAGATCTAACTAGAGATCTTTGGGTTCAGGTGTTAGCCTGTGCAACCACCAAGGTGTGGTATGTTTAACCAACCTCGCTTTGATACCAATTGAAAGTGCAGCTAGATCTGATATACTCTAGAGGGGGGTGAATAGAGTATATGGTGCTTTAAAAGTTTTTTCCAACAATTGTTGTAATATGAGTGAGCAGGGAAGCAGTAATAAATCTAATCACAGAACTATACTAATCAAAAGCTAATCACAGAATAAAAGGCCAGAAACAAAAATAAAGACAAGCAAAACCAGAAGACACAAGGAAATATAGTGGTTCCCCTAAACTTGGGTACATCCACTCTTCTACCACCCTAGGTAGGAATCCACTGCAGGATGAGTTGATCAGGTGTCCTGGGCACCAATGAGCTTTTGATAAGGTGCTCAAATACCAAATCAGATTTTTTAATCAGGTGTCTTGCCACCAATGAGCTTTTGACAAGGTGCTCAAAAACCAAACTCAAACTTTTGAAGGGAGTTTGAGAAACCCTTTACAGAGAGGGGGTGAGAGAGTGATGGAAGTCTTCTCTTTCTCAGATCAACTGAGAAGACTATGTGGATTGATGGTGTCAAAGCTCCCCCTGAGTCCTTGAGATCTTCAGGAAAAGAATCTTTGTTGTAGGGTGATAGGCCTTCAAAAGTTGAACTCCAGCAATAGATGATTTCAGCAATAACTAAAATGTTGGATGTCTGGAGTCTTGAAATATGTTGGCCTTGAACACCTGAAAACTAGAGAGATCTGAAGATTTCAGAAAAAGTTGATCTCCTTGGATGAGTGTTCTTGAGAATTCTTTGAGACAGTATATTTTTTGTTCTTATTCTGAAGAATACTGATGTTTGTCTATGTATCTCTGTAATCTGTGTGTCTATCTCAGAGATCCAAAAATTCTTCTCTTTTATTCTCTGGTACTGAATGGAAAGACATTCTCTGAGAAGAATAGCCGTTGGTCTGCATTAATGGCATCCTTAATTGCAAAAACTCTTTTGGAGGAAAGTCCATAGAACTATTCCTTGAAAATCCCTTGAAACTTGGTCCAGAAATGAATTAAAACGGCTAGGAAATCTTCAGAATTAATTGCAGAATAACTCCTTAACTGATTTGAATTTGAATATAGAAACATCCTTGAAGTTATCTGAAAACGTCGAACTGAGCTCTGCTATCATCGGACTGAGCTCAGCGATATGAACTTATACAGCAGCAAAATATCGTCGATCTGAGCTCAAAGATCGTCGAACTGAGCTCAGAGATAGAAATACAAAGCTGAGTCAAGATCGTCGAACTGAGCTCACCGATCGTCGAATGGAGTTCGACGATATGATGAAGTTGAGCTCAGCGATCGTCGAATGGAGTTCGACGATCTGTCGAAGTTGAGCTAGACGATCGTCGATCGGAGTTCGACGAATCGTCGTGCTGAGCTCGACGATATGACTTGGTCTCTAAACAGAAAATCCTGGTCTTGAGGGCAGCTTCCAAACATAGACTTCTAACCCTTAGACTCAATTCTAATTGACCTTTTGATCTATACAAGAGGTCAAACATTTGTTTCCTAGAGACATAGTGATCCTGACCCAAATTAGTAATAGGGTGTTCCAACAGACTATGATGTGTATGCGGATGCCTTGCAAGTTGGGCTCGGAGGTGTGTTGATGCAAGAAGGGAAGCTGATTGCATATGGGTCGAGGCAATTGAAGACTCATGAGAGGAACTACCCCATGCATGATCTTGAGTTCGCATCAGTGATCTTTGCCCTGAATCTGTGGAGACATTTACTTTATGGTGCGCAGTGCAAGATCTTCACAGATCATAACAGCCTAAAGTATGTGTTCACACAGAAGGAGTTGAATCTGCGCCAATGGTGGTGGCTAGAGTATGTGGCCGATTATGATGTGGATTTACAGTATCATCCGGGCAAGGCCAATGTGGTGGCCGACGCCCTAAGCCGGATGACGAGGAAGATCTTTAATCTCACCGCTGATCGTTTAGTGGAAGAGTTCCTCCTGATGGATATCTCCGTGGGAGGCTGTGACATGCATAGCAGTTTGGCAGTGGCAGAGCCGTCTTGGATTTCACTTACCAGGTTACACCAGAAGGATGATCCAGATCTTCTGCACTTATACCTCAGGACTGAGAGAGGGAAGTTGCCGGATTTTTCTATCGATGATGCGGGTACTTTGAAGTACCGCGGCAGGTTTGCATCCCCGCTATTGGAGACATCAGGGTTATATTATGCAGAGAGGCTCATGGATCCAGTGTTGCCTACTATCCAGGATCTATAAAGATGTATCATGAATTGAAGCAGATTGCCTAGTGGTATGGGATGAAGGGTGATATAGCCCGATTTGTGGCTGAGTGCCACACTTGCAAGCATGTGAAGGTCGATCATGGAAGGCCTGGTGGCAAGTTGACTCCGTTGGAGATCCCTACTTGGAAGTGGGAAAGTATTTCTATGGACTTCATTACGGGCTTGCCGAGATCTCCAAGGGGATTTGATTCTGTTTGGGTTATAGTGGACAGACTGACAAAGTGTGCTTACTTCGTGCCATATAAGATTGACTATCTGATGAAAAAGATAGCAGAGTTGTATCTGAATGAAGTCATCAGATTACACGGTGTGCTAGTTAGCATCATTTCGGATCGAGACTCCCGTTTTACATCTCGCTTCTGGAGGAGTCTGCAAGAGGGTTTGGTTACAGATTTGAGGTATTCTACAGCTTAGCACCCACAGACCAATGGCCAGACTGAGCGGGTGAACCAGATAGTTGAGGATATGATCAGGTGCTACATCTTGGACCACTGTGGAGCGTGGGATGAGCGTTTGCGGCTTATGGAATTTGCATATAATAACAGTTACAAGGAGAGCTTGCAAATGGCTCCGTTTGAAGCTTTGTATGGGAGGCGCTGCAGAACTCCCTTGTTTTGGACCGAGGTCGGTGAGAGGACTGTGCTGGGTCCTGATGCGCTCGAGGAAATGGAAGTTGCAGTGAAGCTTATTCGAGAAAAGCTTCGTATAGCTCAGGAGAGATATGAGAAGAACACCAACCGGCGTAGGTCTGACTTGGAATTTTTTGTAGGGGACCTTGTGTTTCTTAAGGTTTCCCCGATGGTTGGTGTTAAGAGGTTCGGTAAGAACCGGAAATTGGATCCGAGCTATGTGGGCCCGTTTAAGATTGTTGAACGGATTGGCGTGTCGGCATATAGATTGGATTTGCCAGTAAATTTCCCAGATATTCATAATGTATTTCATGTAAGCCAATTACGGAAGTGTGTGCGAAGCAGTGGGCAAGTATTGGATGTTGTGCCCCAGTTGGAGCCTAATCTTTCATATGTTGAGGTGCCGGTCCGCATCTTGGATACTCAAGATCGGGTGCTGCGGACGAAGTCTATCCCGATGGTTAAAGTTCTATGGAAGAATCAGGATTTGGAAAGCGCAACTTGGGAGCTAGAGTCGGCTATGAGGGAGGCTCACCCTTATCTGTTCCCTTGATTTGATTGATACGTTTTCTTTCTAGTAACTCTTGTTTTGTTACTTTCCTTCTATAGTAGAAGTAGTGTATATAAAGTTTCGGGACAAAACTTTCTTTTAGGGGGAGTGACTGTAACGCCCCCGATTTTTCTACGATTATTTAATTCTCGTCTGGCGTTACGTTGATGCGTTTCTGGCATGTGACGTTTGTTAGAGCGTGGTCTTAGCTCTTTAGGTTCCTTGTGTGGTTGTTTGTAGCCTTTTTGGCAAGATCCCCTAGCAAGCCGGGTCTGTTTTGGTGACCGGTGAGGCCTCTCGGGGGATGCTTGTGTTTTGGCTTCGGGTAGTGATAACCCGAGTTTTGTTCGTCGAAAGTTGATTTCGACTTTGCCATTGCGATCGTAGCGGGGGTATTTAGCTATGGTGTGAATTTCGTCGGATTCCGAGGTGGTTCGGTTTTCGTGTCGTTTTGATGTGTTAATAATAATGGATGTAAATGATTAATTATTGAAACTTGAATTGAATCCAGTGGCTTTTAGGTGGCGGTTAGGACTGATAAGATGTGTCCATGAATATATATATAGCCTTAAGACAAAATCAAGACTTTTCATTATCTCCTTCTATGAGTGTATAACAGTCGCCTGCTCGAGAGGAAGAAAAACCGCCAACCCTACTACCCTTCAGATGCCGATTCTGGGAGCGTTAGTGGACGAAATTCGATTCCGAAAGCTGATTTGGATTACTCTCGCCTAGACCTTCATTCATATGATAAGAGATTCAATTTTCGTGGTGTTTCTAGGGGTCTCGAAATTTCTGGTTTGATCCCTTTCCGCCATTAAAACTCTAAAATTCCTGTTTAGGTGCTGTTGCGGCTGGAGCTGAGAGAGAGAGGAAGGGATGTGCAAGATAAATTCTGGATTTTAGGAAAGTGATGCTCCTACCCTTGCCAAGTTTGCTTCTCCTTTTCATGGACATTTTTGCTGTAATCATTCATGTTTTCCCGAGATTGTTTATTTTGCTCTGTTTTCCGTCAAAATCATGTGGAACTTAAACCAGAAATGCTCCTTTACGTTTCTTTTTGCATTTCCTCAAGTTCTAAAAACTCCAAGTTTTTGGCCGGGTTGCTGTAGTCTTGCTTCTTTTTATTATCAAATTGTTCCCTGTTGATCTCGGATTGGGTGCTATTTAGCCTTTCAGCCTTAGAACTAGTAGCAGTGGGGTTTCATATTTATATTACGAGTAATAGGATCGAATTAGTCTAAGAAGATTGGTCGGAAACGAAGTTGGGGGTACAGGATTATTGTGCACTCAATGCAGCCAGTTCGACGATTATGGTCGAGCTGAGCTCGACGATTTTCCTTAGTTCTGGGTCCGACGAAAATTGTCGAACGGAGTTCGACGATTCTCCCGTGGACAGTGTTCGACGTAAGGAAAATCGTCGAACGTCGTTAGATGATTTTTCCCGTGACCTTTGTTCGACGAATGGAAAATCGTCGAACGGCGTTCGACGATTTTTCCCGTGTCCTGTGTTCGACTAAAGGAAAATCGTCGAACGGAGTTCGACGATTTCCCGTGGCCTGTGTTCGGCGAAAATTGTCGAGCTGCGTTCGACGATTTTCCTGCATTCGACGATTTTTCCCGCGCTCGACCAAAATCGTCGAGCTGCGTTCGACGATTCCTGTATCTGTGATCGTTTATCCCTGTAAGCTGGGATTTAGTCCTTTTCAGTTTCTTTTCTTCCCGAGTGATTACCTCCTAGGCGGGATGTCTTGTTGGCCTTTCGTTCTTCCTTTATTTTGAGGGCCGAATCGTGGGTTATGGAAGGTAGTGGTATTTTGATGCTCTAAAGGAGCGAGATGTTTTGTGTGTGAGCCGTGGCCGCCACTTTTTAGTCCCAGGTACGGGCTAGGTATTGCTGTGGCCGCCACCCTTTTTATCCCAGTTACGGGCTGGTTTTGAGGTGGTTTTCTTCTGACACAGTGAAATTTTATTTTTAGTTGCAACTGTTTTGTTTGGGGGACTGTTTTTGGTCACCAACTCAGGTCCATGTTGTTTACTACTGCCATTTACTCACAAATTAGGATTGTTTGGTGTTTCTTCCTTGTAGAATGCATCATACTTTGTCAAGTTTTCTAGTCTTTTGCCTTGTTGCCTCTGTATGATTTGGGCAGGGCTTGTTGTTGTTACCTGGTACTTGGTTTACTTTGCCTTACTTGGGACAGTGTTTGCTTTTACTGTCATGATTACTTACTCTCTTTTGTCCCATTTTGATTTAACGCTCTAATTCTGATTTCCTTGTTTTACTTGCTAGGGTGTTCTTTTCTTTTCTGAATGCCTCAGGTTCTGATTAGTAGCCCGGTAGGCGGCTAGTTTTGCTGTGGTGTTGCTTGTGATCCCTTGAGTTGTAGGGATCTTTCTCTTCCTGTTGTGAGGTAGTTTTTGTTTTTCTTACATACATACATGCTTGCCAGTGGGTTCGTGTCAGTTTGTTGGCGCTCACTGGTATTTTTACCTTATGATACTAGATATGTTTCTTTTACTGCTACCTTTCTGGAGATAGTCTACTTGCTCTTTGGAATATTTATGCTAGGTTGCTAGTTATTTTTATACCTAAAAACACTATAACAAATAAATCTCATGATCAGCTTGTTTTATAAAACTCATACACTACTTTCCAAGTAACGTATAAAGATCGTTTTCCTACTTATAATATAAAATAAATCTAGAGTCTTCCATAGAATACGTGGACCTCGGGGGACACTTATGCACTCTCATAGGATGTCAAATATAAAAAAAGTATTTTTCGCTGCGTATAAGTATAGTTTTTAAACCGTGGACTAGATGATCCACCGAGCCGAGGGATACGACCTCTAAAATATAACTGATTTTTTTTTAATCATTAAACTTATGAAATTTCATAGTCTAGTTAGATGGTGTTCGCATGAGCGTCGACAGTTATCCCCTGCTCGACGTGGCATTACGACGCGTGTTTTCTCAAACTCTAATACTTCCTAAATTCGGAGAAAATGCGGGTTGTGACAAAGTCACCCTTCTGGAACTGCCTGACCCTTATATGTTTATCAAAATATCTCACCATCCAGCACTTGACTTCTTCCTGCCAGATCGATGCTAATTACCTGAGCTCTTCCACTAGATCAAGATAGAGTTTCTACTCCTCATTCTCTATCTGCCATCCTTCATCTCCTTTCTTCGCAGCGGCTACTCTTGGAGATTTGACTTCGAATTATATAGTTATAACGGCCGCCGAGCCATGGGAGAGTTTAAATGGAGTCTCTTCTGTGGCGGTGTTTGGTGTGGTCCTCAAAGCCCAGAGAACTGAAGGAAGTTATTCTACCCAACTTACCCTCAATTTCTCCACCTTCTTCTTTAAAATATTCATGATAATCTTGTTTGGCGCTTCCACCTATCCATTGCATCGAGGATGATGAACTGAGGTGAAACGGAGGTCTATGCCTAGCAGGACACAGAAGTCCACGAATTTCGTACTAGCGAATTGCGATCCATTATCAGTGACGATGGCCAACAGAAGAACATGTCGACAGATGATTTATCCCCATAAGAAATTTTTGACCACTTATGACGTCACCATAGCCAACTCATTCACCTCTAGCCACTTTGTTAAGTAATCCACCATGACCAGTAAAAACTTCCTTTGGCCACTAGCTTGGGGAAAAGGACACACCAAATCTAGTCCCCATATTGCGAAGGTCTAGGGAGCCGTGATTGTACGTAATCTTTGGGCGGGAAATAGTTTGAGAGGAGCGAACTCCTGGCACTTTTTACATCTCTTCGTGAATTCTTCCGCATCCTTCCTGAGGGTATGCCAGAAGTAGCCTTGCCTCACCACTCACTCCTCCAATGTCTGACTTCCTGAGTGACTCCCACATTCTCCCGAATGAGTTTCTTCTAGAACTTTCGGAATCTCTCCCTCAGATACAAATCGAGTCAACAAACTCGATAGTGTCTTTCGGTATAATGTCCCATCCTTCATCAGGTAGTATGCCGATTTATACCAGATCTGCTTCTTATCATTGTTGTTGATGCACGAAAACGGACATGGAGTCGGGCACCACCAGCTAACGGTTCGAGCACCGGGGGAAGGAAGGGAAAGGAGAAAACTGTCGACCAATCGGTTACTAGCGGTTGTAGCTAGAGAACAGAAAAAGTGGCCGCTAGCAGCGGCAACGACAGGGTTCGCCCGCCGCGGATTAAATGCCACTCCTACGACGGGCTTTTCTTCATTTAAAGGGAGAAACTGTTACAGGAGAAAGAAAAAGAGGAAGTCGGTCGGAATGCAAGCCGCAAAACAATAGACTTGAGACCGCGGCTCTAAACAGGCGAGCTCCTGGATACGAGTCAGCGTGTCCTGGGGAGTGCACACTCCCCCTATTTATAGGCTCGAGGGCCTGCCCAAGAGGGCAGGGCTAAAGTTACCGGCTACCCGGGGTACAAGAGAACCGGGCAGAGGTGAGGGGAAGCAAATGAGAAAGAAAACAAGAAAGGAGGGAAGCCGCGCGGCATGTCGGATTCCTCCTGGCGAGCTGACTGCTGGGACCCGGGCCTTGCCGCTGAGCAGGGCTGGCACTGGTGGCGGTTTGACATGGAGACCGCTCAGCTTCGGTGATGGCCAGACGAGTTGATCTGGGATGCGGCTAGCCGACCAGACCGCCCTCTAGTGACCGCCCGAATTGGGAGACTTGGCGGCTTGAAAGATCAGGCCGCCCGGTCTGAAAAGCTGCACGAACAGGTCACGGATTCCGGGCTTATCATAATCCCCGCACATTTTTAAGTTTCCAAAAAACTTCGAAAATGTAGAACTAAGCCGGAGACCGCGACTGCCTCATCGTCGTTTATAAAATCCCCTAGCCCTTGTCATTCTTCAAGATTTCTGCCAAACCACGGGTCGCTACTCGCCACTTGCGGTCAGCATTTTGCAAGCCGACACGATCTTTCACAAGATGGATGTTATGTCATCAATGTTAGCCCGCAACAAGAAACTGCCAGAAAAGAAGCAAAGCCGGAGCAAGAACTCGGATGATTCTGCCCGACATCCTGCCAAGAAGATTGGGAAGCCGGTGACTTCAGCGGCTTCTAGATCTGAAAAGAGGCCGATAGAGACCGTCGGTGAATCATCGCAGGCCCCAGTAGATCCCAAAGCAGTTTCGAAGACTGCTCCACCACAAATCGGAACTGCCAAATCCTTCGACCTGACTTTCTCTCCATCAGGCGAACCACACTTGAAAATAGGTGGGACGGAGTAGAAAAGTGTTGAATCTGGGAAACCGTCCGAATTGCGGGACAAGGTCGACGTAATCGTTGTGGATGACAACGAGCCGGAGAAGGCGCTGGAGACCAAACGGATTTTGGCTAACAGCACAAACGGACTGAAAAGGTGTTCGGCTCCTTGAAACGGCGGAAGGAAAGGAGAGAGACCCTTGAAGAAAGGATGAAGAGTAAGATGAGGAAGTTGCAGGCAAGAAACCGGAATATTTCCGTAAAGACCGGTGCGGATAGTCTTCAACACAGGCCGCACGAGAAGGAGGTACCCGAGAACCCGTCCACACCGGATTTCAAGCCGACCGAACCGGAGAGTGCACCCGCGGTTAGCGAGTCGCTTAGCGAGCTCCTCAAGGGCATAGAGACCCTCCAGCAGCAGGATGCGCTTCTGTCGACTCCAGCGGGCTCTGAGGAGGTTGACCGCCCCGAAGTCCAGGTTATTGGGGAGAAGCCTGGAGATCCGGCTTCGGTGGCTTCTGAAGGAGCCGAGAAACTGAAGCTTCGAGAGAAGATGGAGGAGATGAAGAAGCTGATCGCCGAGAAGCCGGTGGCGACCACACTTCCATTGCTGCAAGGTAAACACCGAGACGTTAGGCAAATTATTAAATTCTACAAGTCGCGGTCAAGGAAGTAGGGGGCGAATATAATATTAAATCCGTCGGCCAGCGTTTTCCTGACCACGGCTCAACTGAAAAGCCGAGCTAAGGAAGCTGAGCGGCTATGGAAAGAAAAGCTAAAGAGGATAGATCCCGAACGATTCAGACGGCCAGTGATTAGAATCCATACCGCGGCCTCTGGAGGAGATAAACATCAAACCGGCGGTCTAATCCTACCGATTCCCTTGCTAGAACGTCGTAACAATCTGGCTGAACCTGACTGCGCTTTCTCTTCTGCTGGTGTACCGGAGACCGCAATGAAACCGGGCGACTTGACATCATTTATGTCTATACTGCCACCGCCTCCCCCTCCGCCAAGTGTTCGCGAGAAGGAGATGTCCGACTTCCAGAAGGAGGTCGGCACACTGCAGGCAGCTTTGAACGCGGCCACCGAAACCCTGCAGATTAGGGAAGAAGAAATGCGGGTTGCCCAGGAGGCCGCCGAGAAAAGGATCCAGGAGTTGCAAACCGTCCTAGAGCAAGAGACCACAAGGCTGCAAACCGCGCTCGAGCAGGATACTATAAGGTTGAAGTCTGCGATGGTGCAAGAGACCGTCAGGCTCCAGACCGTGATGGAGGAAGAGACCGTCAGGCTCCAGACCGCGATGGTGGCCGCTGAGGTGAAGATTGCTGAGATGTAGGTCGCCTTGGAGAAGGAAAGCGCGGAGAAGTATTTGCTGATGGCCGCGCGGCTAGAAGGAGACAGAGAAGAGATCCCACATGCTGAAGACGGCGAGAACCAAGACCTGCCAGCGGAGACCGGCGGAGAGCAGCGGACTACACTGCCAACCTCCGAACAACTGCCGGTTACTAGCCGCCCGGCCTCCGGTGAGACTTCAAATACATCAGAGGCCGCGACGCCTAGACAGGCCGCAGTTTCAAGCGGGCTCGGGGGTCAGGCGATCCCAATGATTCCATTTGCGAGAGTAGAGCGCGACACTGCGCGGGTTCATCGGTCTCTGCATGCGCTTCATAATCTGGTTAGCCAAGTGTACATTGCGATTGTGCAGACTGGTGAACAGGTCGCGCACATAGGACAGGACAGGCAGGAAGGTGACAAACGAGCCTGAGCGACTTAAGAGAACTAAGCCGCGTGGACAATTGAATATTATGTTGTAATATATATTTTTTCCTCTAGATGTTGAACCATTTGATTGCTGTAAACTATTGTATTTTATTATGTTGTGAACTGTATGCGGCTTATGCGGTTCGTATTTATAATCCACATGCCTGTTGCTTTGTTCTGAAAAATCTAAAGTATAGGATAGTAGCCGCGCGGTCTGGCGAACAGAGCGCCGGCTGATCTGTATTTCCTGCAGGTTTAGGTTGCGCGGCGTGATGACTGGCCGCGATTTGACGTTGGGCACGATACCTTCACAGATTTTCTATAAAGAGAGCTGACCCCGGAGATTTCATAACAAATCAAAAAGGATGCGGGTTAAGTCCAAGTCGTTGCGGTCTGACAAGGCCACTGCGGTTAGTGTTGGGTACATTAGTTTAAATGTACCTGATTTGAAGAAGCTTCACCCTACTCAATGATATACATCAAAATGTATTTGATGTATTTTGAGTTGCCTTGTGCAGGTTAAGTATTTGCAGGAAAAGCAGAAAAGTTTCTAAGTCCATGTATCGACACCCAGAAGGAATGTGTCGACACTTAAAAAGACTTGTGTCGACACCCAGACAAGCAGTGTCGACACTTGGAGTAATTGTGTCGACACCAGGCATGCAGAGTCGACACCAGACAGAAAGTGTCGACACATGAAGGCTGTGTCGACACTCAATGAAGAAATGTCCAGTGAAGAAGTGTCGACACTTAGAAGCAGTGTCGACACCCAGAGGAACTATGTCTACATGAGTAAGTGTCGACACTTGGAGGCTGTGTCGACACTCAGCAAATTTCAGCAGAGTCTAAGTATAAGTGTCGACATAATGAAGACTGTGTCGACACACAGTAGAAGACTCAACACATGAAGAAAGTGTCGACACAATGTAGAATGTGTCGACGCAATGTAGAATGTGTCGACACTCAGCAGAAGACTCAACACATGTAGAAAGTGTCGACACAAGGAGCTGTGTCGACACTCAGCAAAGTTCAACAAAAATTCTAAGTACAAGTGTCGACACAAAGGAGATGTGTCGACACTCAGCCAAAGTCTCAACAGAAGAAGAATGTGTCAACACTAGGAGCTGTGTCGACACTCAGCAAGTATCAACACAGAAGGCAAGTGTCGACACCAAGAAGATGTGTCGACACTGAACAAGTTCAACACAAGAAGATGTGTTGACACAAAGGAGTTGTGTCGACACTTACAAGAATTCAACTAAGTACTGAAGAACAAGAAGTTGTGTCGACACACAATATCTGTGTCGACACATGATGAAGAAGCTGTGTCGAGACATAAATTCTACAACACAAGGAGTTGTGTCGACACCTTGAAGGCTAGTGTCGACACTTAGTATACTTGTGTCGACACTTGGTCTATAAGTGTCGACACTTAAAGATAGACTGTCTCGACACTTTCAGACAGTTACAGATATTTCAAGAACTCACTGGATGACTTGACAGCTGCCATTCCAGCCGGTCTATTGCAACTGTCAGAGATGTCAGAAAGCTGTTAGGAACCGGATCAGCCGGTCACCATGAAGAAGGCCTATAAATAGGCTTATTCTGTCAACAGAAAAAAGTGTCTAAGTCTAAGAAATTAACAACAAGAGATCAACAATCAAAGAAGAATATCTAGCTATTCATTGAAGAATTAAGTGAAGATCTAAGAAGTTGGAGAGAGAGCTCCTTCCAAGAAGACAGCCATTGGAACCAGGCTTTGTAAAAGGGTTCAGACCTAGTTCTGAATCTTAAGTTGCAGTGATTGAAGATCAGCTGCAGAGAATCAATCCAATTGTGTTCTACATTCAAGAAGCTTTGAAGAAAGCCAAGTGAGGTTGATCTCAGCAGAGTTCTTCCAAGAACTCATCAAGAACCGGTCAACTCATCTCTTTTTTTCTGAGTTGTAGGTATATACTTTGTATTCTATATTTCTTGTAGGATCCTTAGGGATCTGAGTTGTAAGCCTGCAATTATAAAGGCTGAGTGGTAGGGCCAGTGTGCCTGAGTGTAGGAGATCCATATCTCTGAGTGTAGGCCTTGTGGCTGAGTGTAGGTCTTTGGAGAAGACTGAGTTGTAGGGCCTTGGGCCTGAGCTGTAGGAACCATTTGGGGTTCTGAGTGTAAGATCTGAGGATCTGAGATAGTGGAGGAGTTTGGCCGAATCTAGTACACTACTAGATAGGCGAAGGGGGAAAGTGGATGTACCCAAACCTTGGGGAACCACTATAAATCTGTGTGTTTACAGTGTGCATGTTTGATTCTGTGATTGCTGATTGATTTCTGTGAAGAAGTAATTATAACTCTGTGATATAATCTGAAATCTGCCTAAAAAGTCTAAGAAGATTTAGTCACCTATTCACCCCCCCCCCTTTAGGTGATTAGGTATAATTTCTTTCAAGTGGTATCAGAGCCAGGTTACTCAAAAAGGACTTAACTGTCTGAGTAGATCCTGTTGGCAGATTCATTATAAGTACAGTGCAGAATCAAGAAAATCAAGAAACATGGGTTCAACAGAGAATCATAAGGAACTTGGATCCATGAAGTTGCCCATTTGCAGAAAAGAGATTTTTGGCATCTGGAAGGAAAGGGTGAGACTATTTATGGAAGCCTCAGACCCTAGAATATATATCATAGTTAAAGAAGGGCCATATGTGCCTATGAAGGTTTCAGTCCTGGATGCAAATCAGAGAACACCTAAGGACTTCTCTGAAATGACAAAAGATGAGATAACTCTAGCCACAATGGACAAGAGGGCTCAGAATATCATTGTGAGTGCCATAGATGATGCTACCTTTCAGAACTTGATACACTGTAAGACATCTAAGGAGATGTGGGATACCTTAATAGTGTATATGGAGGGTTCAGAAGAAGTGAGACAGGACAGAAAGTCTTTGTTAAACCAAGAATATGAAAGTTTCAGGCAAGGTAGGTCTGATAGCATAACAGAATGCTATAAGAAATTCTATAGGATTGTCAATGATCTAATGTCCTATGGATGAGATTTCAGTAATTATGAGCTAAATGATAAGTTCTTGAGGTCCCTAACAAAGGACTGGGACACCAAGATCTGTGCCATAAGGGAAATGGCCAAGTTAGCAGATATCCCTCCTCCAACATTGTTTGGAAAACTGCTATCTTATGAGATGCAGTTGATGGTGAGAAAAGAAGAGGAGAAGACTACAAGAAGTGAGCATAAAGAAAGGACAGTGGCATTCAAGGCAGAAGCCACCAGAAAATACAGAAGTAAGTCTCCATCTCCACCTCCAAAAGTGGCTGAGACTGAGTCAGATGAATCAGAAGACAGAAATTCTGAAAGCAGTGAGAGTGATGAGGATTTTACAGCATTCACAAGACACTTTCAGAAGTTTCTAAAGAAGAAATAGTGGAGGTCAAAGCCATCCACTTCACAGGGAAAAGATGACTATTATCAGAACAAGAAGTCATCAAAGAAAGACAGGAGAAAGCCCAAGTCAAGCAAAGCAACTTTATCAAAAATTGTATGCTATTGCTGTAACAAATAAGGACATGTTATTGCTGACTGTCCAGAGAAAAGGAAAGAGTCTAATGATAAGAAGAAGACTCAATTCAAGGGCAAGAAGGAAAGGTCCTTTGTTGCCAAGAAGGACAAAAGCCTGTCAGACATATCTTCTTCAGAAACTGAGTCAGAAGCTGAAGCATACATAGGACTGTTTGCTGAAGAATAGGAAGAGGAGTTCATCCAGATAATGAACTCTATATATGAGCAAGAGGACATGCAGTACAAAGGACTGATGGCCTTAACAGAAGGTGACAAAATCCAGGATTAGCCTGGACCTAGTTAGGTACAAAATTGTTCTTTAAGTTCAATTTCTAGTGCTAGTTCAGATTCAGTTACATCAGCATCAAGTGATGCCAGTGGATCTGAATCTGAAGGGGATGTTCATCAGTTGATTGATGAATATAGAGTTCTATTGCAAGCATTTAAGAAAAGCAAATCCTTGGCCAAGAGTCAGGATAGGGAGATTGCAAGTCTCAAAGTGGCTGCAACTGATTTTGAGAAACTGATTGATCAAAAGTTAAATGAAATAGCAAGACTGAAGAACATAACTGTTATTCAGATGGGAACTATAACATTCAAGAATGATCAAATCAGAAATCTGGAGATTAGTCTTCAGAAGGAGAGAGACATTGTTGCAAGGTTTTCTAAACCAAAGTCTGTTCTACCTCTGATAGATGAATTTGTTCATCAAAAAGGTAAAACTGGATTGGGGTTTACTAAACCTGCTAGGACTGTTCAGTCCAAGTCTAAGGGCAAAGCCCCAACTCTCAACAAGCTAGCTATAGATAAAACAACTAGGGATGTACCTAAGCAAAGGTACAATAGATTTGAGTGCTGGTGCTGTGGCAAGGTAGGCCACTTTGCCATAGACTGTTGGCACAATTCTAGTGCCAAGTTGAGTAGCAAACTGCCTGTTGGAAGATCTGCAGGTAGCTTTGTTAAGAGGAAAACTAACCAGCACCAAGGACCCAAGAATTCTTTGGGTTCTATGGTCAACTAATCTGTTTTGCAGGTGAGTCCAAGTGGCCATATCCCAATATGGTACTTGGACAGTGGATGTTCCAGACACATGACTGGAACTAGGGGATTGCTAAATGACTACACACCTATCAAGGATGGTCCTAAAGTCACCTTTGGTGGTTCTGAAAAAGGAATTATCAAGGGTTTTGGTAACATTTCTAGCACCCATATAACTATTACTCAAGTGGCTTATGTTAAAGGTTTGAAATATAACCTTATTAGTATAAGTCAATTGAGTGATTTAGGATATGACATCTCATTTTTCAAAAATGGTTGTCATATCAGGAGGTCAAATGATCAAGAGATCATTTTGACAGGTTATAGAAAGAGAAATGTCTATTGCCTAGACATTATGTGTGAGACCAATGGTTCTCCAGTGTGTCTTGTAGCTGATGAGAAAGTCTCTCATTGTGTCAAATGGCACAAGAGGCTAGCCCATCTTAACTACAAGACAATTGGCCAACTCTTTAGCAAAGAGTTAGTGAGGAATGGTCCTCAAGTTAAGTGTATTAAAGATGGAATATGCTCAGCTTGTCAAAAGGGCAAGCAGACTAGATCCACTTTTAGTAGCATTGAAAACAAAGATGCTGTGAGGTGCTTATACCTCTTGTATATGGATCTCTTTGGTCCTATGCCTGTTCATAGCCTAGGTAGGAAGGTCTACACTTTTGTGGTTGTAGATGACTACTCAAGGTTTTCCTGGGTGTTCTTCCTTACACAGAAATCTGAAACACCTAGTATCTTCTATAGCTTTGTCAAACAAATTCAGAATGAGTTAGACAGTACAGTGGTCAAAATAAGAAGTGACCATGGTACGGAATTTCAGTCTGATAGTATGGCAAAACTATGTGAAGAATTTGGGATATTTCAGAAATTTTCTTCACCAAGAATACCTCAGCAAAATGGCATTGCTGAAAGGAAAAATATAACCTTGATTGAGGCTGGTAGAACCCTATTAAGTGACATATCTCTCCCAGAATATTTCAGCTCTGAGGCAGTTAATACTGCATGCCATGTAATTAATAGGGCTACCATTACTAAAAGCCACAATAAGACCCCCTATGAGATTGTGAAAGAAAGAAAACCAAACCTATCCTATTTTAGGATCTTTGGTTGTAAGTGCTTTATACTTAACAATGGAAAGTCATACTTGACCAAGTTTGCTGCCAAGTCCCAAGAGGGGATCTTTGTTGGGTACAGCAACAACAGTAAGGCTTATAGGGTCTACAACTTGTCTTCACAAGTTATAGAAGAGTCAGTACATGTAGTATTTGATGAAGCTAGACTTATTAACAATGAGTTGTCTAGAAGTCTTTGCAGCTCCACAGGTGTGACTAAGAAGATGGACAAGCTCACTATTGAAGAAGGATCTACTGCAAGTCAGCATGTAGATGATAGTGGTTGTTGTCCAGGGGGAGTACTACATGTACCTAATGCAGAAGAAGACCAAGGAGTGCAGCAAGATGAAGAAGCTGAAGGAGTTCAACCTGAAGCCAGGATGCCTCCAGCTAATAAGCATCTAAGAGATCATCCAGCAATTCAAATAATTGGTGATCTAAGTCAAGGGGTACAAATAAGGAGCAGAAATCTGAGTGTAGTACTCTACTCCAGTTTTCTATCCCATGTAGAGCCAAAGAAGTTTGAAGAAGCCATCCTAGACCCTCATTGGATTGAGGCAATGCAAGAAGGGCTGAATCAGTTCAAGTGATGCAAAGTCTGGGATCTTGTTCCTAAACCAAAAGACCACAACATATTTGGGACCAAGTGGATCTTTAGGAACAAGATGGATGAACATGGAGTAATTATTAAGAACAAAGCAAGACTGGTTGCTAAGGGATATAGGCAGTAAGAAGGTATTGACTTTGATCAAACCTTTGTTCCAGTAGCCAGACTGGAAGCCATAAGGATGTTCCTGGCCTATGCAACCTATCAAGGATTTAAAGTTTACCAGATGGATGTTAAGTCAGCCTTTCTGAATGGTAGTCTAAAGGAAGAGGTCTATGTGGAACAGCCATCAGGTTTTGTTGATTCAACTCAACCTAATTATGTCTATAGACTTAAGAAGGCTTTGTATGGGATAAAACAAGCCCCTAGGGCTTGGTATGAAACCCTGTCTAGTTTCCTCATTGAGAATAAATTCACAAGGGGGAAAATAGACAAGACTTGATTTCTTAGGGAATCCAGAGGCAAGATCATACTAGTCCAAATATATGTAGATGACATCATATTTGGGTCTACTGAAAGTAGTCTTTGCAAAAAGTTTGCAAAACTTATGCAAGGACAATTTGAGATGAACAGTATGGGGGAACTTAAGTTCTTCTTGGGTCTCCAAGTTAGACAGACTGAGAATGGTTTATCCATATGCCAGTCTAAGTTCACCCTAGAACTGATAAGGAAGTATGGTATGGATTCATCCAGTACCATGAAAACTCCTATGGGGTCAAGTATGTCTCTTAGTAAAGATGATGCAGGGAAACCTGTAGATGAAACTTTGTATAGAGGGATAGTTGGCTCCCTATTGTATTTGACTGCAAGTAGACCAGATATCATGTATGCTACATGTGTCTGTGCTAGGTACCAAGCATGCCCTAAAGAATCTCATTTGACAGCAGTCAAAAGAATACTGAGATATCTAAAGGGCACTCCTTATCTAGGCCTTTGGAACCCTAGGAATGGAGACTTTGAACTGACAGGTTATTCAGATGCAGATTTTGCCGGCTGCAAGGAAAATAGGAAAAGTACAACTGGTACCTGTCAATTCCTAGGTGGAAGACTGATATCATGGAGTAGCAAGAATCAAACAAATGTGGCTATCTCCACAGCAGAATCAGAATATGTGGCTGCAGGAAGTTGCTGTGCTCAACTTCTATGGATACAATATCAGCTTGAGGATTATGGTATTCAAGTAAGTAGAACATCACTGTTTTGTGATTCTACTACTGCTATATCTATTGCAAACAATCCTGTTTCCCATAGTAGAACTAAACACATTGAAATAAAATATCATTTTCTAAGGTAACATGTAGAAAAAGAAGATATTTCACTAGAATATGTAAATAAAGATAATCAACTAGCTGACATGTATACTAAGCCTTTAGAAGAAACCAAATTCAATAGGTTTAAAATTGAATTAGGTATGATAAACTTAGAATAAGTTTACAGAAATAGCTAAGTAAAATAGTGTCGACACACAGAGTTGTCTGTGTCGAGACAGAGAATTGGTGTCGACACTTCAGAGAAAAGGTGTCGACACATCTAGGAAGTTGGTGTCGACACTTCAGAAAATTAGTGTCGACACATACAGGATTGGTGTCGACACATCCAAGGTGGTGTCGACACTTAGACTTTATGCAGAATTAGGGAAGTAAAGTCTCGACTAAGTGTCGAGCTAAGTGGTGTCGACACATAAACAAGTGTCGACATATATATTCTGTCGACTATACTTGTGTCGACACTTAGGTGTCGAGACATTATAAGTCTGTGTCGACACTTATCAACAGTGTCAACACAATTTAAGTTTGTTGACGAGCCCTTTCATCTTCAATCCTAGAAAGGTATAAATAGGATTTCGCCATTGTCTGTCGACACGCTCACCAAAGTTTCGAGACAAAACTTGTGTGTCGACACCTCTCTTCTCTCAATTCAAATTCTTCAAACTCTAATGGCGCCAAAGCTCGATGAGAACATAAATGAAGGCTATGAACTGGTGCGTCACGTGTTTGATGACACAGAACCAGAGATCAAGGATGTGGTAACCCTAGTTGCAAACTCAGTGTTAGATTTTCTTATTTCAGAGTAAACCAAGATATGGAAGAAAGAAGTTCTAGAATTTCTAAATGGAGCAACCCTAGACGAATCTGGACTCAAGATAAAGTCAAGGGTTCATGGAGAAAAGGTGAAGGTCTCACCTAAAAGTCTGAGAGAGATACTTCAGTTACCAAGGACTAAGGAAGAAGAGAATGTTTCTGCTTCTAAAACTAGGGAAGCATTAACTTGGTGTGGTTTGGATTCCACAATGAAAATTGGATCAGTGTTCAATAGAAAGGGGATGAACAACCAAGGAAAATTTCTCTTAGAAATTATTGGCAAGGTGATCTTGAGTAAGCCTGAAGGGCATGACAGAGTTTCAACACAGATGTTCAGTCTCGTGACAAGGATTATCTTCACACTGCAAACTGATTGGTCTGTAGTAGTATTTGAGAAGATCAAGGAGAGCCTGAAGAAACCCAATTTGGGTAGGATACTAAGTCTTTACTTGGCTGGTAGTATACCAGAATTAATGAGCCAAGCTGCTGGATCTAAAATCAACCATATGAGGAAGATGGACATGAGACTCTTCTCAAGATGGGATAGGGTCTTGACTAAGGAACTGCCAACTCCTGAGAAGGAAACCCCACTAAAGAAAAAGAAAAAGACAGCCCCTGCGGCTCAAGATTCCTCTAGTAGCTCTGAAGAGCATGTTGTCTTTACACCAGATGATGCACAAGAAACTGGAACTGTTAGAAAGTCTCCAGATAGACAAGAAGCTGCAGACAGGAAGGGGGAGCTACCTCAAGCTAGCCCAATACACTAGGATTCTATCCAGGGGGAGCCTCTAGTAGTGGAAGAGCCAACTCCACTAGAAAGTGAACAAGACACTCAAATTATTCTTGAGGTACTCACTGAAATCAATAACTTAGTTTTCCCTATAGAGGATAATGTTTTGTCTGATTCATTAAATAATGTTAATCAGCAACCTCAGATTGATAGTCAACTCCCAGATGTTGTCATGGAGGACACATCTGTTGCAGCTCAAGTTGTATCTGATCAAGTGGTTGATGAGACAAGAGATTCTCCATCACAACCTCAATAAGAGTTTACAATGGAAGATCTCTTCCTTAATCTGGAGCAAACAGACTTTGAGAAGGCAAGTGCTGCAGCTGAAGGGGAGAATGCTCAAGTTGAGGGGGAGCAAGTGGAGATTCTACAAGAAACTGCAAGGAAAGAGCCTGAGAAGCCAAAGGATGTTGAGGAGCTACCTAGGGAGAGGGTAGAAATAGCAAGCACATCGGCTTCTGAAGATGAGGAGGCTGCAAGAGCAAAGAAAAGGAAATTCCAAGTCTTTAAAAGAAGGAGCCAAACTTACAAAAAGGCTTTACAAACTATTGCACCACAACCTACACCACAGCCAGCACCTTCTGTAGATTACAGTTCTCTGATGGTTGCAATGCAAATCAAGCTTGATGAGCAAAGGTAAGCAATAGAAACATATATGGATGAGGGGCATAAGTCTTTACAATTTGATCTGTCCCAGGACATTAAGTCTATTAGATTTGAGATGAATCTAAATAAGAAGGAGATGACTGACTGCTTCCATAAGGGAGGGAATGCAGTAGTCTATCTAGCTACTCATCAGGAGACAATCAAAGATCAAGTGGATGACATTGCACTGAAGCAAGGATATGTTCTGGAGAACCAGCTCAGGATGAATGGCAATTTGACTGCTTCACACAATGCAATTGTCACAGAGATGAAGAATATAGCTGCTGGACAGACTACAACTAATGCTACTGCTAAGGCAGAGTTTGATAAAGCTTTCCAAGAGGGCATAACTGTTGTTACTTCTGCTATTGAAAACTCTCAGAAGTTGATAACTGAAAATCTCCAAAGGTTGAAACCTTTCTTTAAAGATGGAGTAAACTATTTGGATGCCCAAATAAGATTTCAAAAGGATGATCTAAGGGATCACATGGAAAGAGAAGTCATAAAGGGGGAGAGGGTGTTAATCAAAGCCAGCTCTGATCATGCAAAGTGGATTTCTAATTCTATTAGAGCAACTCTTGGTTATCCTCCTTTATGTGATGATGATAATGTAGCAGAGTCTGGGATTCATCCTGCTTATCTTGGAGGGGAGCAACCTGAAGTGGCTCAAGTAATCTACCCTCCTCCAGACTTTGATATGGTACAAGCAGATATACAGTCCATGTATAGCCCACCTGAGGGAAAGCAAAATGTTACCATAGAAAAGGTGGTTCAGCCAGTGTCAGAGGCCATACTGAAAGCACAAGAAGTCTTGTTGCTGAAGGAACAAGAGACTCAGTTGTCTAAGAAGAGGATCAGAGAGCAAGCTGAACAAAGGCTTGATTTTGAACAGTGGAGCCCCACTTTAAGGAATATTATCTTAACTGCATGGAAGGCTGCCAAAGACAATATTCAAGATAGAAACAAGTGGTTTGCTGAACTGGAGTGGAGGAAGCATGAGAACAGGCAAGAAGCCATTGTGCAGTATAGAAGAAAGGAAAAGATGGGAAAGTTACCTCCTACTGCCTAGGAGGCTAGCAAGTACTTTCCTAAGCCTTATCATTACTTTGAGAGACAAAAGATCAAGACTGAAGTGCAGAAGAAGAAGGATCTAAAAGGAAAGGAGTCTGGTGCTGCTGAAGATGCTGGAGCCTCAGTACAAGCAAAGATAAAGTCTGGGAAGGGCATAGTTATCAAGGAGGCTGAGCAGAAATAGAATAGCATTATCTTAAGTTTACTATGTAATCACTTGTATTAAAACAATCTGTAAACTTTTGTATAATGAATATGACAAAATTGTTAGAACAAGGTGATGTGTGAAAAATCTATTATATAATTATTCTGAGATATATGTGTTTACATGTTTTGATTAATACATGTTTATGAATTTGCCCTGTTATGTAATCCTGCTTTACATCATGCTATGATTTTATTCTGTATGGTGTATATCATTGACTAAGGGTTATGACTTCTCCAAATAGGGGGAGATTGTTGGGTACATTAGTTTAAATGTACCTGATTTGAAGAAGCCTCACCCTACTCAATGATATACATCAAAATGTATTTGATGTATTTTGAGTTGCCTTGTGCAGGTTAAGTATTTGCAGGGAAAGCTTAAAAGTTTCTAAGTCCATGTGTCGACACCCAGAAGGAATGTGTTGACACTTAAGAAGACTTGTGTCGACACCCAGACAAGCATTGTCAACACTTGGAGTAATTGTGTCGACACCAGGGATGCAGAGTCGACACTAGACAGAAAGTGTCGATACATGAAGGCTGTGTGGACACTCAATGAAGAAATGTCCAGTGAAGAAGTGTCGACACTTAGAAGCACTGTCGACACCCAGAGGAACTGTGTCTACATCAGTAAGTGTCGACACTTGGAGGCTGTGTCGACACTCAGCAAATTTCAGTAGAGTCTAAGTATAAGTGTCGACATAATGAAGACTGTGTCGACACACAGCAGAAGACTCAACACATGAAGAAAGTGTCGACACAATGTAGAATGTGTCGACACTCAGCAGAAGACTCAACACATGAAGAAAGTGTCGACACAAGGAGCTGTGTCGACACTCAGCAAAGTTCAACAAAAATTCTAAGTACAAGTGTCGACACAAAGGAGATGTGTCGACACTCAGCCAAATTCTCAACAGAAGAAGAATGTGTCGACACTAGGATCTGTGTCGACACTCAGCAAGTATCAACACATAAGGCAAGTGTCGACACCAAGAAGATGTGTCGACACTGAACAAGTTCAACACAAGAAGATGTGTCGACACAAAAGAGTTGTGTCGACACTTACAAGAATTCAACTAAGTACCGAAGATCAAGAAGTTGTGTCGACACACAATATCTGTGTCGACACATGATGAAGAAGTTGTGTCGAGACATAAATTATACAACACAAGGAGTTGTGTCGACACCTTGAAGGCTAGTGTCGACACTTAGTATACTTGTGTCGACACTTGGTCTATAAGTGTCGTCACTTAAAGACAGACTGTCTCGACACTTTCAGACATTTACAGATATTTCAAGAACTAACTGAATGACTTGACAGCTGTCATTCCAACCAGTCTACTACAACTGTTAGAGATGTCAGAAAGCTGTTAGGAACTGGATCAGCCGGTCACCATGAAGAAGGCCTATAAATAGGCTTATTCTGTCAACAGAAAAAAGTGTTTAAGTCTAAGAAATTAACAACAAGAGATCAACAATCAAAGAATAAGATCTAGCTATTCATTGAAGAATCAAGTGAAGATCTAAGAAGTTGGAGAGAGAGAGCTCCTTCCAAGAAGACAGCCGTTGGAACCATGCTGTGTAGAAGGGTTCAGACCTAGTTCTGAATCTTAAGTTGCAGTGATTGAAGATCAGCTGCAGAGAATCAATCCTATTGTGTTCTACATTCAAGAAGCTTTGAAGAAAGCCAAGTGAGGTTGATCTCAGCAGAATTCTTCCAAGAACTCATCAAGAACCTGTCAACTCATCTCTTTTTTTCTGAGTTGTAGGTATATACTTTGTATTCTATATTAATTGTAGGATCCTTAGGGATCTGAGTTGTAAGCCTGCAATTAAAAAGGCTGAGTGGTAGGGCCTGTGTGCCTGAGTGTAGGAGATCCATATCTCTGAGTGTAGGCCTTGTGGCTGAGTGTAGGTCTTTGGAGAAGACTGAGTTGTAGGGCCTTGGGCTTGAGCTGTAGGAACCATTTGGGGTTCTGAGTGTAAGATCTGAGGATCTGAGATAGTGGAGGAGTTTGGCCGAATCTAGTACTCTATTATATAGGCGAAGGGGGAAAGTGGATGTACCCAAACCTTGGGGAACCACTATAAATCTGTGTGTTCACTGTGTGCATGTTTGATTCTGTGATTGCTGATTGATTTCTGTGAAGAAGTAATTATAACTCTGTGATATAATCAGAAATCTGCCTAAAAAGTCTAAAAAGATTTAGTCACCTATTCACCCCCCCCCCCTCTAGGTGATTAGGTACAATTTCTTTCAGTTAGGATTGACGCGGCCTCCGTTTTCCATTCTGCAGTTCATAAAGAATGTCGGCTTACAAAGGCCGAGCTGGAGGATTTCGTTGAGAAGCACATGCAGGGAAGTCCGCTGGTCGCGCATCTTCCACTACAGGACGAGCGGATTAATTCTTCCCACGCAAATCAGATCGCAGTCCCCATCGACCACTTTGACTGCGGCTTCAGCTTCCCGATCATGATGGAGGCCGTGGCGATCTTCAATCATTACGGAGTTGTGTCGGGACAACCACCACCAAATTCGATAGCCGCCATATATAGCTTCATCTCCTACCTGAGGTTGGAGAGAGTCCGCTTCTCTATGAGGCTCTTCCGGGAATGCTTTTCGGTGCGGTCTATCCCGGACTCCGGGACAAAGATCTTTCGGGGGCACCTGTACTTCGGCTGTAGAGGGCTGAAGATAGTAAACATGGCGAACAAGATCGCCAACTGGTCCGAGCGGTTTCTCATCTTCGAGGGAAACCTGGGGTTGCTGCCAGTCAACACGCAAATCCGCGAAGTGGCCGCCTTTGGCAGCGGCGGCTTGGACGGCGTGGAGAAGGAGATCTACAACTTCTTCAAAGGCGAGCGGCTTGATGTAAATCACTACATCCCGCTGCTGCCGTCGCTAGAAGGGATAGAAGCAGAAGATAGTAAGTTCCAAACCGGTCGAACTAAGTTCTTAGCCGCACGGCCTGAAAACTAACTTTGTCTTTATCTTTGCAGCTGCTGTGGCAGTCCCGCAGAATAAGCCGCATGCGCCTGGCGGCCTGACTCTCACTCAAAGAGAGAAGCGAGCCAGGCAGGCCAAGCCGCCGCGGGCTGTGGAGGAGGAGGAGTCAGCCTCCTCTGGCAAATTTATGCTGCAGGGAACGGGCAGCAGCTTGAAGGACGTCCATGGCGATCCGGCCTTGCGGTGAGTCCGGACAGCAAGTCAGTGACGATCTCCACCGCCCTCCCCTACTGGTGGGGAGAAGAAGTAAGTCGCCATGTGAGCGTGGTTTGCGGCGCGCTGTATAGCAAGCGCAACCAGAAGGCGATGCGCCGAGTTCCACAAGACGACCTGCCGCGGCTAGCAGCGCAGTTCGGGGTAAGGAGTTTCGTGGAAAGTCACTTCATGGGCCTTGCCTACAAGCAACTGATGAAGGAGAAGAGCGGCCTGAAGAGGCAGTTAGAGGAACAACAGGAAGAAAATAAGCGGCTCAAGGAAAGGGAGGCGGTAAGTCATTACCGATACTCGTACGGTTAGCATTATGTAACCGCGCGGCCTTACCTCTACATTTTTTTGCAGGAAATGTATAACCCATCCAACCCCATCTTCCAAGACAACGTCTTCCCGCAATGCGTCCATGGGATCGATGGAGCGCTTAACCGCCTCCGGGACCTTGGCGGCTTGGCGACCGGCTTCACCGACTTCACTTGTGCCGACATCTACCCCACCCTGAAAGAGTATGTGGCCGACGTCTATATGTCGATCAAGGGCAAGGGCAAGGTCGGCGAAGAAATCGGCGAGGAGGAGGAAGATGTCGAGGAAGATTGCGGCCAGGGAAGTCGGAGTGCACGCGCATCGTCTGAGTCCGGCGGTCAAGAATCTGAGACAGTGCAGATAGATTCGACAACTTCTGGCGGTTCCGTGAGCTCGGCGACTAGCAGCGGGTACTCTGAATCCTCCGTCAATATCGGTGATGGCGGTGATTTAGAATCCCCTGTGGCTAAGAAACTTAAACCAGGCGATTAGAAACTCTGTAATTTGTTTTTTGTACTTTGAACTTTTTGTAAATCGGCGGTATTATTTTTGTAAACCGCGCGATTAATATTTTGTAATACTTAATGAAATAGAAATGAAGGACTTCACCTTTCTCTTACTTTACATATCACGTTTCTTACTTGTTTAAGTCCGCGCGGTCTCATCATAACTTCCGATTTAATAGAATGTTAGCATATAAACCGGTCTGAGTCCATACTGCGACTTCAACGAAGTTATCCGCAAGAGAGATAGATTTCCTCGTGGTTTATTCCGGAATGCACGTCGACAATAAGACGCGCGGCTAAAAAATTAAACCGCAATTTGCCTTAATGAACTACTCAATATTATCTGCTGGAAGAGCTGAATGACCGCGGCTCGCTTATACATAAACCGTGACCGCTAAGCCGCGCGGCTATCCTTCGCAGTCTCCAAACAAGCATAACATTGAAGTATAAGATTGCGGCTAGGGTAAACTCTGATACGAATTGCCCTTTTGATAAAAGAAACAAGAATAGAGAAATACTCTGCGGCTTCCGATAATACAGGCCGACATAGGCACATAGAAGTCGAATAATTTTATGATGACAGGTCGCTGATCGACTAGTATAACTAGTACCATAGAAGTCGGCGGATCAAGGCCAGGAATTAGCTGCCAGAAACCGGTCGGCCGACTTCCCGTCCATATGAATAACAAACCGGCAATTGGCATATGAAAACCAAATAAAATAAACCAGGCCCATACTTGACTGACAGACGTAAGTCGGCCGAGTTCTCAAATATATGAATAATAATCCGGCAGGTAGGCACATGGAAGCCAAAATACTTAAGCCGGAAAATTTAACCGCGCGGCCTGTTTAATGAATTATACAATCGGCACAGGCCGCTTAGTAAAACCGCGAGATAGCGGATTGGCTCGTGTTGTCCTGCAAGAATAGATGGAGATATGTACTTATGTGTCAATATGGGAATTTGCGTGCGGCAGTACTTTCCACACAAAGAACACATAAGAGGGATTGAAATTCTTAATATCCGCGACCGATGTCAAGCGGGACAAGTACGCAATGTCTGCGACTGAAGTCAAGCGGGACAAGTACGCAATGGCTGCGACTGAAGTCAAGCGGGACAAGTACGTAATGTCTGCGACTGAAATCAAGTGGGACAAGTACGTAATGTCTGCGACTGAAGGCCAAACGGAATTTCCACTACACATCTGCGACTGATGTCAAGCTGGATGTGGAGGGCTTAAGAATTCAAAAGGGTCTTTTGCCCTTAAATGCATGCATGTTAGCATTAGTAAAGCTAAGAAATAAGCTTCAAATGAAAGGATACTGTTTGTATGACGTTAAGGATGTGGCAAAGGATATATGTTTCAAGTTTTAGCACGCCCCATTAATACCAATTGCGAAGGGGACTTTATATACTATTCTGATCATAAGCATTTTTTATCATATAAAGAAAGAGGAATCCCTGCTTGAACCATTGAGTAAGAAATGGAGGAGTGCCTTAGAGAATTACTGAATGACATATTCTTGCAACTTTCCAGCTCTTGCAAGTTGATTAGCTAATTCCCTGAGAGCTATGCAATCTTTTGCAAGATGACCAATATCTTTATGATACTTGCAAAAAAGCTCCTCGTGCTGATACTTGATTTTCAATTTCAAACGCCGAGGCTTCTTGAACTCAGGCATTCCTTGAATGATTATCAAAAGATCTTCCATAGGAATTTTGAACTAAACATACTTACCTGAACCTTTTTCACACTTTGGAGATTTATCCTGAGGAAGAGGAGATTTGCAATATTCAGCTTGCGAAACATCTTGGGAGGAAACAGATTGCTGGTCACCAGAAGTCCCTTGAGATTGTTTAGTTATCTGATTCAGAAATGAGATATAACCTTTGTTTGCTTCTTCGCCTATTATGAACTTATTATCTACATCAATAAGATCTCCATAGCTTTTGGGATACTTTGTAGTGAGCTTGAATTTCAAGGGGCCTTCTTGAAGTGCATTTATGAAAGCATGTAGGTAATAGTCATGATGGACGCTACAAACATACTGAACCTCCTTTTGAAACCGATCAACAAAATCTGGATTAGACTCGTCAATTCCTTGCTTGATTCGGAAGAGAGCTCCAACGTCTCTTTTTCGCTTCCTGTAAATAGTGAATCTAGAAATAAATTGACTTCGAAGATCTTTAAAGCTGATTACTGATCGAGGTGGGAGACTATAAAACCATTCTCTTGCAATATTGCGAAAAGATATAACAAAGAGTTTGCATTTTACTCCATTTGACATGTGATTGTCTCTGAGATATCTGCAAAGAGAAAATACCAAACTAACAATTCATCAAGGCAAGTATACCTATCGAAATGCAGCTAGGGGACACAAGTGTCGTATTGAAATCCGGGAACAGTTGAGTAAGCTTACTCACACGAAATCTATTATTTTATCGACGGCAAAATAAGGCTTGGCTAAATGTACTAAAAGAAGAGAACTACTTGTATGAAAAGATAAAGAGAGCGATTAACTTAAGCTTAGTAACGATGAAGGGAAAATGCACTCGATCAGAAATCACCTCGGCAAGAGTGGTTAGAAAAATACGATAAATAAACCTAAGCTAATTAGGGTAAAGGTCTTTGACCGTGGAGGTTCCATGAATATTGACACGCTTCTCTCGAAGGCCGTGCCTAACTGAGTTTAGGAAGGTCCGACCGACTTTCGCCTAAATCGGAGGCCTAAAACTCGCTTTACGCGGTGAACCCCTCTAATGGATTTTACTCCAATCCGGGAGATTTGATCGTCTGCCTCTCTCGAGGGGTGCGAACAACTCCCTTTACTCTTGAGTGCTCATTTCAATCTTTCGGCCTCTCGGCTAGCCCAGAATGAAAGCAAAGGTGGAGAGTATATATCAATAATATACCTCCAACCCGTGATAAATCAAGAGTAATTCAAAGCTAAACCCTAAAAAGAAAAGGTAAGATTCAAAGCATCATAACCTAATCACTCGAACCTCGGATCATTAAGATCGAGTACATGGAGGATTAGTTAATCATGGTGAGGTGGAAGAGGGGGGATGAGTAGAAGAAAAATACTGAAAATGGAGCAGAAACGTAAAAGAAAACAGCAATTTTTATTTAGAGAAACAGCGACCTTACAGCTTGAAAACCAGAGATTACAAGAACATGAAAAGGAAACTACACTATCATTAGCATCATACTACAGAAAGAAGCTAGGAGCTAATACAGGGAAAGCATAAAGCTAGAGCTACGAACTAGAAATGAAAATACATGCTTAAAAGTTCAGAAAAACAAAGGACAGAACCTCCCCTCTCAAAGCGAAAAGTTGTCCTAAAACCCCTGGAGTTGGGCTCTATTTATAGAATTTTTCGGGTCGGGTCACGCCCCCTGTCACGCCCTGGTCGGGCGTGACCCTGGGGCGTGACACATTCGGCGCGACTTTTTCGGGCAGGAATTGAATTCTGACGGAGTTGTTGCGGTACACGCCCACAAGTCACGCCCTGGCAGGGCGTGTACCTGGGGCGTGTTGTTTGCGGCGTAACTTTTTCGGGCTGAACTGAATGCTGGAGGTGACGGGCGGAATTGCTGAAGTACACGCCCATATGTCACGCCCGGGTCAGGCGTGACCCTGGGGCGTGACACTTTCGGTGCGACGGTGGAGCGGGAAAAACGAGCGCGCTGCGGCGATTCCTCGGAACCTGGGGACACGCCTATAGTACACGCCCGTTTCGGATGCGTCACGGGCGTGACCGAGGGCGTGTACACTAAGTTTCCACGGAATGCAGTTTCGGACCAATTGCTTCATTCCTCTGGGTACACGCCCTAGGTACACGCCCTGGTAGGGCGTGACCTTGGGGCGTGTCACAGCAAACTTCGGCTGAAAGCCGTGAAAACCTGCAAAAAGCAGAAAAATGCATTAGCGACAAAAATATATACAAAGGGGAATCAAAACAAGTACTATACAAGACATGATTGGCTTTAAAACGCCGAAAATATCCTAATAAAATTGACTGCAAACGGATTATCAAATTCCCCCAAGCTTAAGTTTTGCTTGTCCCCAAGCAAAGATATAAAGACAAGCTAATCATAAAAAGTGACTAATTCAAAAAGTTTTAATCATACTTACACAAGTACTATGCGAAATTCTAGGTAGGGAGAATGTAAAATGTAAATCTAAAACAATTATTTAGGTATGATTTAACTTTTATAAACTTTACTTAATAAAAATAAATCATCCAGAATTTTGACGAAATTCTTTAAATAGATTTAAGCAAGGCAATGAAAATGAAAAGAACGTATTGAGTTATTACTACATCCAAGCAACGCATTATAATTATATCAATTAAATAACAAAAATCTAAGTTTAAATCCAAAACTAAAACTGATTTACTTTTCTTCTTTTCTTAGTTATTAAATAAAATTTAAAAAAAAAGGGCGTGAATCAAAAGGACTTAATAGGACGGAAACGTTTGGTTTAGGAATATGAATAGGAGTGGAATTCAAATATAAACATGGAGGCTTAAAAATCACACTAAACCAAAACAACGAGTTTCAAAAAAAAATAAATTTATTTTAAACAAAATATGTATAAATAAATTTATTTTTTTCTCTTTATGATTATTTATCTCATTTTTTTTTTCTCATTTTTTTTTGTTTTATTATTATTTTCATTCATTTTTGTTTTTTTTTTCTTTTCTATTTATTGCTTTTAAGTACACCTTTTTCAACAATATCTCCACAGATAAGACAAAATTTCCTATCAAACAAAATTAGCGTGATTAGATAGGTAGGAATTTGGGCTTTGGTGAAAATGAAAATGTGTGTGGAGTTTATCAAATGAATTTGGAAAAATGGCTCAAAAGCGGCTAACTAGTGGTAAAAGAGTTTAGGTTGGCAAGAAAGCTCAAACGTAAACAAAAATGGCCTAAATCATTTTCACGCATTTTTTTTAAATTTATTTAAAACATAGAGTCGATAAATTTCAAAAAGCAAGTTCGAGATAATAAAAGAAGATTGATGAAATTATCTTGAAAATAAAAATAATATGTCACTTGGATCGTTCATATCTACTACGTTATTCAAAATATGTTCTTACAAAAATCATCTAAAGACGAAAAGGAAAATAGTGGATGATAAATTTTTAGAGAAAGTAAAGAAAATAAAGAACGGAAAACCATAATAGAAATGCACGGTTTAGAGAAATATTTTACCTTAACATGCTACCGTGAATTAGAAACACAGCATGGCCAACATTTTACTTGTGAAATATGATTAAAAAGAATGATTAGAAAAATTATAATTAACTACGTTGTTTATAAAGAAGTTTGAGAAAAACAAAACATAAACATGGGGTACTTATTGAAATACCAAAATGCAGCTATATATATAATAATTTTTTGAAATTTGTTTGAAATTTTGGATTTTTTTTTTTGGGATATTTACAAAACAAAAAGAAAACAAAAAGAAGGAGGAAGTCCTCCCCCAAGCTTAAAATCTACATTGTCCGCAATGGAGAAGGAGGTCGGAGAACGAGAGAAAAGTAAAGTACAAAAATAAAAGACAGAATTGAAAAGCAGGTACTTCACCGGTTTTATTTTGCAGGGCAAGTTGAGTGATGCAGCTCCTTCATGCCTATGCTGTGGATCTTCATGAAACGTCGTCCGGCGGACTTTGGCATGGAAGCATAACCGTTGGAGCAGGCGATCGCAGAAGTTTCAGCTTGCCGGAGCCATTCGGGGCAAAAAGTGTAAAAGAAAGAAAACAGAAAAAGATAACTTGGGTTGCCTCCCAAGAGCGCCCTTTGTTTAAAGCGTCGTTTGAGCTCGACGCATCAAAATAATAATGTCCCAAATATTGTTTAACAATAAAGTTCGAATAAATGTCAAAGTTTGTGAGTAAAATAATGTTCAGATTAATCAAATGTCAGGACCGGAAAGATAGAGTTAACAGGGTTTAAACTGACATCATCACAGAAATACAGTTTAAGACGCTGACCATTCACTTTGAAAGTACCCTTATCAGGGTGAGAAATTAAAACAGTACCATAAGAAAAGACTTCTAAAACAGTAAAAGGCCCAGACCAACGTGATTTTAATTTACCCGGGAATAAACGTAAACGAGAATTATAAAGAAGCACTTGGTCGCCCGGCTTAAAGATTTTTGGGTGCCTAAGATGTCGATCGTGTAAACGCTTCGTCCGCTCTTTATAAAGTCGGTTATTTTCATATGCGTAAGAGCGCCACTCGTCGAGTTCGTTAAGTTGAAATTTTCTAAAATCGCCGACAGAGTGGGGATCGAAGTTTAAAAATCGTAAGGCCCAAAAGGCGCGGTGCTCTAACTCTACGGGTAAATGACACGATTTTCCATAAACCAACCGATATGGCGTACATCCGAGGGCGGTTTTGTACGCTGTTCGGTAGGCCCATAGAGCATCGTCTAATTTGGCTGACCAGTCTTTTCTAGATGTGGAAACAGTCTTTTCTAAAATTCTTTTTATTTCTCTATTCACTACTTCGACTTGTCCGTTAGTTTGGGGGTGGTAGGCAGTGGAAAGCTTATGAGTAACGCCATATTTAGTTAGGATTTTTGAAAATTGTGCGTTACAGAAATGGGAACCCCTATCACTAACGATAGCGCGCGGCGTACCGAATCGAGAAAATAATTTTTTGAGGAAATTAACTACGACTCGGGCGTCATTCGTAGGAAGAGCTTGGGCTTCGGCCCAACGTGAAACATAATCAACGGCAACTAAAATATACTTATTCCCGAAGCTAGAAGGAAAAGGGCCGACAAAATCAATCCCCCAGAGGTCGTAAACTTCGCACTCTAGGAAATAATTTTGTGGCATTTCATTTTTATTCAAAATATTCCCCGACCGTTGGCAACTATCACACCTACTCACAAAGGCATGCGCGTCTTTAAACAGGCTGGGCCAGTAAAAACCCGCGCTTAACACTTTGTGAGCGGTGCGAGCAGCTTGATAGTGCCCACTTGTCGGTCCTTCATGCAAATGTTTAATAATATCTAATCCTTCATCAAAGGAAACACACCTCCTGATCACTTGGTCTGCACAGACTTTAAAAAGATGCGGGTCCTCCCAAAAGTAGTTCTTCAATTCAGAAAAGAATTTCTTCTTTTGCTGAGACGAGAACTCTTTTGGGAGCACACGAGCCACTAGATAGTTGGCGATGCGGGCAAACCAAGGAGAAGTAGATGTGTTAATTACGAAAAGCTTCTCATCAGGGAAATAGTAATGAAAAGAATTTTCATCTAATTGCTCGATAAACGGGTTGTCTAGGCGCGAAAGGTGGTCGGCGGCCAAGTTCTCTGCACCTCGCTTATCACAGATCTCTAAGTCAAACTCCTGGAGGAGTAAGACCCAGCGAATCAAGCGAGGCTTGGCATCCGTTTTAGAGAGAAGATATTTGAGGGCCGAGTGGTCCGTAAAAACAATGATTTTCGAAAGAGTAATATAAGGGCGAAATTTGTCAAATGCGAATACTACCGCTAAGAGCTCCTTCTCGGTTGTGGTGTAATTTTCCTGTGTAGATGTGAGTGTTTTACTAGCGTAATAAATGGGGTGGAAGTTTTTGGAAATACGTTGACCTAGTACGGCTCCCACCGCATAACTACTCGCATCACACATTATTTCAAATGGAAGATCCCACACCGGAGCTATCATGATTGACACATTAACTAATTTTTCTTTTATTAAATTGAAGGCAGCTAGACAGAGGTCATCAAAGATGAATGGGGTGTCTTTTTCTAAGAGATGGGTAAGAGGCTTGGTGATTTTGGAAAAGTCCTTTATGAAGCGGCGGTAGAAACCTGCATGACCCAGGAAACTTCTTATGGCTTTTATGTTCGTAGGTGGCGGCAGTTTCTCGATAACTTCTATTTTCGCAACGTCTACTTCAATACCCCTTTCAGAAATTTTATGTCCCAAAACTAACCCTTCCCTTACCATAAAATGACATTTTTCCCAATTTAAGGCGAGGTTAGTTTCTTCGCATCGCTCTAGGACTTTTTCGAGGTTCTCTAAGCAACTATCGAAGGAATTCCCGAAGACGGAGAAATCATCCATGAAGACTTCCATAATGCTTTCTACGTACTTGTCAAAGATGGCGAGCATACATCGTTGGAATGTAGCCGGCGCATTGCACAATCCAAACGGCATTCTTCGGTAGGCGAAGGTGCCGAAGGGACAAGTAAACGTAGTTTTCTCCTGGTCCTCGGGGGAGATGGGGATTTGAAGATACCCCGAGAGGCCATCGAGAAAACAATAAAAGCTATGTCCGGAAAGTCTTTCTAAAATTTGATCAATGAACGGCAAGGGGAAATGATCCTTGCGGGTGGCGTCATTCAACTTACGGTAATCTATACACATTCGCCATCCGGTCACCGTCCGAGTCGGGATTAATTCATTATTTTCATTACTTACGACCGTTATCCCTCCCTTCTTTGGTACTACCTGTACTGGGCTAACCCACTTACTGTCGGATATAGGATAGATAATTCCTGCGTCTAACAATTTCATAACCTCGCCCTTAACTACGTCTTTCATGTTTGGGTTTATACGGCGCTGAGGTTGTATAGAGTTACGAGAATTATCTTCCATTAAGATTTTATGAGTGCAGAAAGATGGGCTTATGCCCTTGATATCAGATATCTGCCAAGCAATAGCTTGGCGATGCTTTTGTAAAATTGAAAGAAGTTTATTTTTTTGTGCATCTGTGAGGTAGGCCGAAATTATGACAGGCAGCTTAGAGTCCTTTTCTAAGAAAGCGTATTGAAGGTGCTCTGGTAGTTCTTTCAGTTCCAAGGTAGGGGGGTCATCATACGAGGTCTTGGAAATTTGTTCTTTTTCAAAAACTATGTCCTCGTACACTTTTTTATAAGTAAAATTAAAAGGGGTGTTGCTAGCGGCCATGGAGGCTTCGTGCAGCGATTCAGTTGGAAAAGTAGAAGAGGAACAGAAATCAAAAAATTCTTTTTCAAAATCAGAGGAGCGAGTGGAGGATTCTTCACTTAGGTGTAGAGATTCAGTTGGAAGAGTAGGAGAGGAACAAAAATTGGAAAATTCTTTATCAAAATCAGAGGTGGGAGAGAAGGATTCTTCACTTATGGTATCCATGAAAAAACAGGAGTCATCATTAGCTAGTGTGTTCTTCATCGAGGGGGTGATAGAGAAAGTTACCTCATCGTCGCCCACTCGAAGGAAGAGCTTACCATTGCTTACATCAATGATAGCTCGGGAGGTGGCAAGGAAGGGTCGGCCAAGGATCAGGGGAACCTCGACGTCTTCTTCGATATCTAAAATGACAAAGTCCACCGGGAAGATGAACTTGTCAACTTTGACTAGGACGTCCTCCACTATTCCTAACGGGTATTTGACTGACCTGTCGGCTAGCTGGATACTCATTCGTGTGGGGTTGAGACTACCAATTCCTAACTTTTTGAACAACGAGAGGGGCATAAGATTAATACTCGCACCTAAGTCGGCTAAAGCATGTTTGACAAAGAGATCACCAAAGACACACGGGATAGAGAAACTACCCGGGTCACTGATTTTTTTCGGTAATCCGTTTGTCAAAACCGCCGAGCACGCGGCATTTAACGTGACATGAGAAAGGTTCTCTAACTTCTTCTTGTTAGTTAGGAGGTCCTTAAGGTATTTTGCGTACTTCGGCATCTGGGATATGGCTTCGTGGAAAGGCAGATTTACGTGGATTTGCTTAAACATTTCCAAAAAACGGGTGTATTGATCATCCTGTCGTTGTTTATTAAGTTCGGAAGGGTATGGCGGGGATGGATTATTTTTAAAGGTGGGTGGTGGAGTGAATTCTTTTTCTACGATAGGGGTGATAATTTCTTCGGCAGAGGATGGAATTTTTAAAAGGGGAACGGAGCTTTGATTTTTAAAAACGGGAGCGGAGCTTGCCTCGGGTTCTTCACTTACCATACCAGGAACTTTCTTCCCACTCCGAAGAGTTATAGCTTTCGCTTGCTCTCTCGAGTTGGGCTCGGTATTGGAAGGAAGAGACCCTACGGGTCGCTCAGAAATCATTTTAGCGAGCTGTCCTACCTGATTTTCTAAGTTTTTAACACTTCCGGTTAAGGTCCTAATCGTAGCGTCATTAGCATTCATGTATTTTGAAAACACTTCCTCCAAATTTGGAGGTTTTGGAAAACTTTGAGGAGGTGGTGGTGGAGCAGAAAAATCACTTTGCGGTGGCGGGCGCACAGCATTCGATGGATTGCTCCACGAAAAATTCGGATGATTTCTTAACGCAGGATTATAACTATTCGGAAAATTAAAACCAGGAGGATGATAATTCGCAGCAGAAATATTATTAAAAGCAGTTCTAGGCATATTATTTACATAATCCAAATGTTCGGCGGGAGGAGTTGCAGATTCCCATACCTGAGGGGCGGAGGCAGCAGTCATCTCCGTAATTTTTTTGCTTAATATTTCAACTTGCAGTGCGAGTTGTGAGACGTTGTCCACTTCAAAGAGACCTGCAGGTTTGTTTGGGCGGGACCTAGGCACATTCCACTGGTAAGTGTTCATGGCCATGTCTTCAAACAGCTCAAGAGCTGCTTCCGGGGTCTTATGGTTTAAAGTACCGCCAGAAGCTGCGTCTATCATTTGCTTCGTGCTTTGATTTAGCCCATTATAAAACGTCTGCACCTGCAACCATACAGGCAGAGCGTGATGTGGGCATCGTCTTAATAATTCTTTAAATCTTTCCCAGGTTTCGTAAAGGGTCTCAGAGTCTATCTGTCCAAAGGCAGAAATGTCATTCCTAAGTTTAGCTGTTTTAGCAGGCGGAAAATACTTGGCCAAAAAATTTTCAGTTAATTGCGTCCAAGTAGTTATGCTATTTTTAGGAAGGGTGTTCAGCCACTGCTTAGCCTTAATTCTAAGAGAGAAAGGAAATAATCTTAGCCTAATAGCATCATTTGTGACACCATTTATCTTGAAGGTGTCACAAATCTCAAGAAAGCTGGCTATGTGTGCGTTCGGGTCTTCATCTTGAAGCCCGTCAAATTGCACATACTGCTGCACCATTTGAATTATGCTAGGCTTCAGTTCAAAATTATTATTATTTATTGCAGGGCGAACTATACTCGTTTCTGTACCCTCGAGATTTGGTCGTGCATAATAGGACATAGGCCTTTGCACGACTTCCTCCACCTTGGGTTCTGCCATTCTTAAGGTAGAAAATGACTCGGAATCCTCAACCGGCACTTGGGTAGTAGGGCCTTGAAATCGCGATCTTCTCCGAAGAGTACGCTCAATTTCGTGGTCCAGGTCCAAAGTAACCGACGGACTACCGCGGGTCATGCACTAGAAGAAAAGAGGAGAAGCAAGACTAAAAAGTAAAAAAGCTAATGAAGTTGGAAAAGTTTTTTTTTTTTTTTGTTTTTGAAATAGATTTTTTTTATATTTTAACTCCCGAACTTCCCAAGGGCTACCCGGTGAAGGGTTCGCAAGGTACTAGACAAGATAGTGGCATTTAGAGCCACTTTGCCCTTTTCGAGAGAGTTAGGTGGTGTAGAAAATTTTGTGATGTGGGTTTCTATTACGAATGCGGTAATTAAAATCCAGCCACTTATCTCTGTGCGAGTAAGCGGAAATTAAAAGCTATACTCACGCACTCGACAGAAAATTAAAACACACCCACTCTACAGAAAGTAAACACACTCTACTGAAATAAAGCCTGCCAATGAACTCAAGTGAGTAGGCGGAAAAATAAAATACGAACACTTGCTTGAAATAAACCAGCCAATTAACTCAAGTGAGTAGGCGGAAAAAAAAAAAGATACGCACACTTGCTTGAAATAAACCAGCCAATTAACTCAAGTGAGTAGGCGGAAAAATTAAAAATACGCACACTTAACAAAATCCAGCCATTTAACTCAAGTGAGTAGGCGGAAAAAAAAATGAAGAAGGAGGCTGAGAAAGAGAAGTGATAAAATTAATATATTCGCGTTTTCAATTTATCAACAAGCGTTGCTTCCCCGGCAAAGGCGCCAAAAACTTGATTGTCTCTGAGATATCTGCAAAGAGAAAATACCAAACTAACAATTCATCAAGGCAAGTATACCTATCGAAATGCAGCTAGGGGACACAAGTGTCGTATTGAAATCCGGGAACAGTTGAGTAAGCTTACTCACACGAAATCTATTATTTTATCGACGGCAAAATAAGGCTTGGCTAAATGTACTAAAAGAAGAGAACTACTTGTATGAAAAGATAAAGAGAGCGATTAACTTAAGCTTAGTAACGATGAAGGGAAAATGCACTCGATCAGAAATCACCTCGGCAAGAGTGGTTAGAAAAATACGATAAATAAACCTAAGCTAATTAGGGTAAAGGTCTTTGACCGTGGAGGTTCCATGAATATTGACACGCTTCTCTCGAAGGCCGTGCCTAACTGAGTTTAGGAAGGTCCGACCGACTTTCGCCTAAATCGGAGGCCTAAAACTCGCTTTACGCGGTGAACCCCTCTAATGGATTTTACTCCAATCCGGGAGATTTGATCGTCTGCCTCTCTCGAGGGGTGCGAACAACTCCCTTTACTCTTGAGTGCTCATTTCAATCTTTCGGCCTCTCGGCTAGCCCAGAATGAAAGCAAAGGTGGAGAGTATATATCGATAATATACCTCCAACCCGTGATAAATCAAGAGTAATTCAAAGCTAAACCCTAAAAAGAAAAGGTAAGATTCAAAGCATCATAACCTAATCACTCGAACCTCGGATCATTAAGATCGAGTACATGGAGGATTAGTTAATCATGGTGAGGTGGAAGAGGGGGGATGAGTAGAAGAAAAATACTGAAAATGGAGCAGAAACGTAAAAGAAAACAGCAATTTTTATTTAGAGAAACAGCGACCTTACAGCTTGAAAACCAGAGATTACAAGAACATGAAAAGGAAACTATACTATCATTAGCATCATACTACAGAAAGAAGCTAGGAGCTAATACAGGGAAAGCATAAAGCTAGAGCTACGAACTAGAAATGAAAATACATGCTTAAAAGTTCAGAAAAACAAAGGACAGAACCTCCCCTCTCAAAGCGAAAAGTTGTCCTAAAACCCCTGGAGTTGGGCTCTATTTATAGAATTTTTCGGGTCGGGTCACGCCCCCCTGTCACGCCCTGGTCGGGCGTGACCCTGGGGCGTGACACATTCGGCGCGACTTTTTCGAGCAGGAATTGAATTCTGACGGAGTTGTTGCGGTACACGCCCACAAGTCACGCCCTGGCAGGGCGTGTACCTGGGGCGTGTTGTTTGCGGCGTGACTTTTTCAGGCTGAACTGAATGCTGGAGGTGACGGGCGGAATTGCTGAAGTACACGCCCATATGTCACGCCCGGGTCAGGCGTGACCCTGGGGCGTGACACTTTCGGTGCGACGGTGGAGCGGGAAAAACGAGCGCGCTGCGGCGATTCCTCGGAACCTGGGGACACGCCTATAGTACACGCCCGTGTCGGATGCGTCACGGGCGTGACCGAGGGGCGTGTACACTAAGTTTCCACGGAATGCAGTTTCGGACCAATTGCTTCATTCCTCTGGGTACACGCCCTAGGTACACGCCCTGGTAGGGCGTGACCTTGGGGCGTGTCACAGCAAACTTCGGCTGAAAGCCGTGAAAACCTGCAAAAAGCAGAAAAAATGCATTAGCGACAAAAATATATACAAAGGGGAATCAAAACAAGTACTATACAAGACATGATTGGCTTTAAAACGCCGAAAATATCCTAATAAAATTGACTGCAAACGGATTATCAACATGTTTCTTAGTGAAATAGCTGATTCAAAAGCTTCCAAATGAGAAAATGGATCATCACATAAAGAATACTCCGGGAGACGTGACACTTTGAAATCATCCGAAATAGTATCCCACCGAATACGATCAATGAATGGAGAAGGGGCCTCTTCTTCATCTTTATAAGAAGGTTCAATTGCAATAGATTTTGGTGCATGCTCTACCCAATTTACAGAAATTTTTTTATCATGAGTATTACCATGGCTAAGGGACTCATTATTAAAATGTGAACAATCCAGTACTTCTGAGAGATCTGTAGTAACTGACATGCAACTAGATTCACTCTGTCCCTTTGTAGGATTCATCTTAAAAAGAGGAAGATAACCGAAATTTTTCTAGAGACCGCCGACTAGTCGCGGCTTGAACTGACGTCTAGATGGTGCAACAAGCTGACAAGAAGACCGGGAGGAAAACCGAGCGGATAGAATGCAGGTTCCACAGTACTGTAGGCGGGTTGAAAGCCTTAGCCGATGAAGTCACGGCTTGCTCTTCAGGCCGCGGAGCTCAAGAGGCTACAGCGGTCTGACCAACTAGACCGCTGATTTCAGCGATTAGTCGAGATCTGAAGGTCGCGTGTTAACTGTTGATGCATGAAAACGGACAGGGAGTCGGGCACCACCAGCTAACGGTTCGAGCACCGGGGGAAGGAAGGGAAAGGAGAAAACTGTCAACCAATCGGTTACTAGCGGTTGTAGCTAGAGAACAGAAAAAGAGGCCGCTGGCAGCGACAACAACAGGGTTCGCCCGCTGCGGCTTAAATGTCACTCCTGCGACGGGCTTTTCTTCATTTAAAGGGAGAAACTGTTACAGGAGAAAGAAAAAGATGAAGCCGGCCGGACTGCAAGCCGCAAAACACTAGACTTGAGACCGCAGCTCTTAACAGGCGAGCTCCTGTATACGAGTCAGCGTGTCCTGGGAAGTGCACCCTCCCCCTATTTATAGGCTCGGGGGCCTGCCCAAGCGGGCAGGGCTAACGTTACCGGCTGCCCGGGGTACAAGAGAACCGGGCAGAGGTGAGGGGAAGCAAATGAGAAAGAAAACAAGAAAGGAGGGAAGTCACGCGGCCTGGCGGATTCCTCCTGGCGAGCTGACTGCTGGGACCCGGGCCTTGCCGCTGAGCAGGGCTGGCGCTGGTGGCGGTCTGACATGGAGACCGCTCGGCTTCGGTGATGGCCAGACGAGTTGATCTGGGATGCGGCTAGCCTACCAGACCGCCCTCTAGTGACCGCCTGAATTGGGAGACTTGGCGGCTTGAAAGATCAGGCCGCCCGGTCTGAAAAGCTGCACGAACAGGTCGCGGATTCCGGGCTTATCAATTGTCCCCCTCGGGAAGATGTCCCGCGGTCAAAACGATGATGAAGGGATCCATCCAAGACCCTTGCTGGTCCACTTCCATCAATTTTCCTTCTTTTATGGATGGCCTAAAGAGTTCCGTCATTGTTCCTCTGGCCCAAGGGATTTACTTGGCGAGCAAGTCAGCCTGAGCACTCTCCCCTCTCGGGACGTGTTAAATTGAAAAGCTATAGAACTGTCTGATGATGCCTTTGACCTTTATAAATAAAACTAGAGGGTGGGTTTCCTTGCTTCAAATTGTCCTTTGATTTGTCCTGCTACCACCATAGAGTTTGTGGAGACTATAATGTCCTGTATGCCCAGCTCCCGAGCCAGCTTGAGCCCAGCGATAATCGCCTCATATTCTGCTTGATTATTAGTGATTGTGGAGTGAATCTTCGGAGCCTGCTCAATTCTGGTCCCTTTAGGACTCGCGAAGATCATCCCTATTCCAACAGAACTTTTTCCAGATGCTCCATCTACTAGTATCTCCCAGGAAGCTCGTAGAGGTGCTTCAGCTTCCCCGACCTCAACCACGTAATCTGCCAGGAAATCCACAATCACTTGCGCTTTGATGGACAGCCGAGGAATGAAAGCGAGGTCAAACTCACTAAGCTCTATCGACCATTTGGACAACCTCGCAGAATGCTCCACCCCTTCCAAGATGCGGTGGAGAGGATGATCTGTCACCACCTGAATTGAGTGGGCCTGGAAGTATGGCCTGAGCTACCTGGATGAAATGATGTCAGTGAATGCTAGATTTTCAAGGATTGGGTATCTGAGTTTCGCCTTCTTCAGGACCCTCCTCACATAATAGATCGGGAACTACTTTTTTCCTTCTTCTCGTATAAGAACTGAACTCAGTGCTCCGGCCCCCACACCTAGGTATAAGATTCATCCCTCTTCTTCTCTTGGCCCTTGGAGTAGCGGTGTCTGGGTGAGTTATTATTTTAGAGCTTGAAAAGCTTCTTCGCATTCATTGGTGCATTCAAATTTCTTGCCCTCTCTTAGTGCTCGGAAGAAAGGCGAGCACTTCTCCCCAGCCCGGTAGAGGAACCTGCTTAATCCGGCCATCTTGCCGGTGAGATGTTGGACTTCCTTGGCGTTCTTCAGAGATTCTAATTCTAGGATTTCCATGACCTTATATGGATTGGGCTCCAATCTTGATGAAGTAAGGAGATGTCCTAAGAATTTTCCAATTTTGGCCCCAAAGACACAATTCAGGGGGTTGTGTCTCATCTTGTATTTCCTTATGGTTTCAAAAGTTTTCCCTAGATCTAGGATGTGGGACTCGAATTCTCGTCTCTTGATCATCAGGTCATCCACATAAACCTCGAGGTTCCGCCCCTTCTGCTCCCGGAAGATTCGGTCCATCATTCTCTGATAAGTTGGCCCCACATTCTTCAATCCAAAGGGCATCATGTTGAAGCAGAAGCACACATCCTCCGTGATAAAGGTGACATCCTGGATGTCCATCGGGTGCATGCGTATTTGATGGTACCTTGAAACTGCATTTAGAAAACTCATTAGTGAAAAACCGACAGCTGAGTCAACTAGTACGTCAATTCGAGGCAGAGGATAACAATCCTTATGGCATGCTTTATTTAAAAGGGAAAAGTCTACACACATCCTGCATTTCCCCTCTCCCTTCTTTATCATTACAACATTACTCACCCAGCTCGGATATTTGCTTGCAGATATGAGTCCCGCCTTGAGAAGCTTCTCCACCTCTTTTCTGATGGGCCTGGCCATCTTGGTGGCGATGGCTCTCTTCTTTTGTTGTATTGGACGGGCATTGGGGTCAAGGTTGAGATGGTGGCATTCCACGTCTGCGTCAACCCCGGCAGGTCAGCTGTGCTCCAGGCGAAGATGTCGACACACGCACTCCCTGATCTCTTCATGATCCTCGGGACTAAGCTCTCCACTTACTTTTATCTTCTCTTTCCTCCCTTCCTTGGTGAGGATCTCCATATCCAGCACCTCCACCGCCGCCTTCAGTCTTGATGGCTCTTCCTCTTTCTCCTGCTCCCTCAACATCTCCTCCCATTCCCTGGCTTCACGTTCTATGGCCTCACGCTCCGCAATGGCCATAACCACCTCTCTCTGAAACTTCTCCACCTCTACATCGGTTGGGATTCTCTCTTCTAACAACGAACTTCCCCTCTTCTCTAGCCGAGCTTCTATCCTGGATGACTCCCCCGCTTCCTTTATCTCTATTTTCTCTTTCCTCTCTCCTTCATTTTTCTTTGCCCCTTCCACCTCCATCTCTTCTGTTTCCTCCTTTGACTCCATCTCGGATTTCTCCTCCTTTTCCTCCATCTCTTCTTCCCATCCCTGCTGTCTCCCTCCTTCCTTCTCTCTTGCCATTTTCGGCTCCATCGCAATGACTCTCTCCAACCCTACTTCTCCACCCCCCTTTATTTTCCTCCTCCTCCCCTACATTTCCACCGGCCTCCATCTCCCATAGTTCCATCCTCTTCTCCATTTCCTCGGTCTCTCCTTGCCAAGAAATGTTATTCACTGCCATCACATAACACTCCCTGGCTACTTTCGGATCTCCTCATACTCTAATCTTGGTCTCCCTGACATTGAGCTTCAAGCATTGGTGAAATGATGATGGGACACACCTAAAGGAACTGATCAAAGGGCGCCCGAAATGACATTGTAACTACTGGGGGCATCCACTATTACAAAACGTCAATTCCTGGAAAGCCCCCCCCCCCCCCCCCAGAGTAACCTGGAGTCCTACTCCCCTCTCGACTTCCTTCCTTTCTCCCGAGAATCCGAACAACGGACCATCTGCTACTAACACCCTTCGAGCCTCCAACCTCATCTCATTTAATGCCTTATTGAAGATGACATTCACCGAATTCCCATTATCGACAAGGATCCGTGACACCGTGAAGTTTTCAATGGCGGTCCGGATCACCAACGCATCATACAAAGGATCTTCGTGGTGGTACAAGTCCTTCGAGAGAAGGTGATTTTCTTATCTGGGGGAGAGGCTTGTGATGCCGAGGCTATGCTCCAATGGTACATGGTATGAAGGCTTGCTTTACGGGTTGCCTCAATCCCCACTCCCTCATGATTTACTCTGATCCCACCTCGATTTCCCACATCAGCTGGGTCCACACATCGGTCCTCCTACCCGCTCCCAGTCATCTCCACTATTTGCACTGGAAACTACTGTTCACCTAGCTCTCTTCATCTCCAGAAACTTAGGGCATGTAGCCGTTGAGTGACCCTCCTCCTCATGGAAGTCATAATATGACAACACTACCTCCTCCTCCGGTCTCCCCTCCTGGGGATTCCTCCTTCTTCCAGCTCCATCTCCTGCTCTCCCTTGAGCAGGGCCTCCTTGTTGCCTCCAACCCAAATCCTGATATGTCGGCGCCCTCGGCTCCTCCTTGCTTTTTCCTCGTGTTGTCTTGCACCCTCCCAGCTCTATTGATCCAGCCTCTGTAAACCATGCCAGCTTTTTCACAAATGCCGGGTTTGTCGCCTCCATCGTTATCTCTTTTGCTGTCTTCTCCATCTGTAAGACCCCATTTTTTTTCTTTTGAAACCCTAGGGTCTTATGCCCAGAACCGCTGTTTGGCGGTGACACCGACACTCGGGAAGGTCGCCACTACAAAACGCCGATCCTGCCGGCCTTTACGATCACCAAAGAGAAAGAGGAGTATAGACATAGTCCACAATCACATGTAATATATTTTTAAAAGAAAAATCACATCAAGTCCACATATAATAAAAGTACTGAAATAAAACAGTACAAGGAAATATAGACGGGCTTTAGCCCGATACATGAGATCCTCACTACAATCTCTTGCGGAAGCTATAAGTAACTAATCACTCACGGAACCAGTAGTTGGTGCTTCTGTGCTAGACTGGCCCACCTCCATGAGCACCGTACTACGTTGTTGCTTTGTCCACTACTGCTGCTGCCTGTCTCCCATCTGTAGCCCCTGTAATGTTGTGGTTTGAAAACCATTAGTCATAAAGACTAAGTCCTATCATCCCCTACCCCTCCCCAATGGCTCCTAAGCACCGAGCGGGGAGGATGAAAGGGAAGCTACGAAGGTGGAGAATAAAATAAGCAGGTGATAGTGGAACTAATCTAGTACTTATTTATAAGGTATAAACAGCTAAGGAAGAAAGGTACAAACTAGTAGTTCTACAATAGTAAGCGGTAAAGTAAATAAGTAGAGTAAAGCAACACAGGTATGAATAACATTCTAAGGTGTAAGTAACCTTAACTTATATGAATGCACATACAAACTTATAAGTTAAGGGGTCTTCTGCAATGCTCCTATCGTATAAAAAGTCTCATACCAAAATATATGTTGGGGTGTCAGTTGTATGCAAGTATGAGTGTAGTGATATGCTATGCCATGATATATGCAAGTGCAACTCACGCACACGACTCTATGCGCACAGACCTTTAGTTCCCCCTATTTGGCCAGCTAGCTTCACTCACAGGAACCTCCGTAGTGGCAAACGAAGATAGTGGGTCGGGCCCCACACTCCTAGGCGGGTATCCACACAACCAGGCCTAGCCCTTACGTACGCCTCTAGAAGGACACAACCTAGAGTCTCCATGTACTATGCTGGCCATATCCCCCAGACTTTCCCTGGCCAAGTGTCCCACACTGCCGATTCAACATATCGACATCGTTGTGAATGACCGTCCAATAACGAAGACCCACCACTTTATTTTTGTATCCAAATCTTTCCGAGCCACCGGCTCCCCGGACTAATCACTTCCGTTACATCTACCTTTCAAACCTACTGTTCGGACGACTAATCAAACTAACCTAGCCAACCTCCCGAGATACTGGGGTGTGTGAATGTGAAAAACCCTATTTATGCTAGTTACTGTTAAACATTGATTCTACTTACAGTTTTAGGTTAGCCCAGTACTGTCCAAGGTATTCCCCGTGAAGGGCTCTTGAGGGCACTAGAAACTGCGATGTGCTGAAGCGCAAAGTTTCCTTTCGCAAGGCACTTATTGTTATTGGTTATTACCTATTACCCGATCCCTTTTAATATTATACTGGGTATAACCCTAGTGTATTTTGACTCTTTCACTCTCCACCGGAAGACGATGTTTCGTCGACCCCGAGAACCTCTTAACACTAGCAAACCTCCCACCCCTCATCACGACTCCCGATGATAATCTCATTTCAATTATCAGATCAATTCAAAAATATCTCAACTCCCTATGTTTATTTTGCACCATATTATGATTTCTATAGTTTTTACTAAACGCAGACCATCCTAAGCTATATGATGTATACAATGGGAGATACTCCTAATTATCATCCAAAATCCCTATAATATTTATTGGAGGTCTATCATGACATGATTAGCCTAAATCCAAAAGTTTATAATTTCCTAATTTATTTAATAATTTATTTAATTTCCTATAGATCCAAATGCCCTAGTTTGAACATGAAGTACTATTTTCAGGCATGCAAAATATTCCATAAAATTATGATAAATAAAAGACAACTATTTATCTGAAAATTCAAGGTCTCCAAATTTTCAGTAAGATTAAACCTCTAAACATAATTTTTGAACATAACCTACATTAACCAAATTAAAAAGACAAGTACTGCCAATATACTTCTAAAAATTCTGAGAAAATTCAAGTATGAATATAAAGAAATATAAGCACTCCAGGTCATGTTGCACAATTTATTAGTGAATAATGAACTTTATACTTGATTTTCTGATAATAATCCAAGTTAACAGGTTAATGAACTAAGTACAACAATTATTCCTCTAAAAATTGCAATAAAATTCCCATATGAGCATATTGACCAAGGACCACTACTGGTCAAGTTTTATAATTTTCCAATAAAAAGGAAGCTCTAAATCTATTATTGATCATATTCTAGTATTTATATACTTGTGAAGTAAGTACTGGAAATTTACATCTAAAAATGACAATAAAATTCATGTATGATAATAATGGTCTAAAACTCACTCAGCCCCAACTTCATAATCATCTAACGGATATTAAGATCATAATAAAAACATAATTAATTTGGGCTAATACTGTTATTACAAAGGTGATACTAAAATTGTTAATCTGAAATTCCCAATAAAATTATCCAAGGCTTATAATGACATTATTACTACACTACCCAAGTTTTGCAAGTTTTCACAGAGTTATAATTACCTATCCTTCAAATTTAAGGATTGTGACCTAAACTATGGTTACGATTTTGAGGGGTTTATCCATCTCCAAATCCTCTAAGATTTTTACCAGAGGACCTTAGCTACCTTAGAGTCCTCTCTACCAAATTTCATATCCATACAAGGGCACTTGACCACATGCCCTTCACTAACCCCCAAAGACCAAACCTATGGTTTGGTCTTGGGTCATAAGGCAAATCTACCCTAATCCACCCCATCTCCCATAGGAAGGTGTCCAAGGTCATAACAAACCAGTGGACAATGTTTCAGCCTTTGTTGAGGTGATTTGGCCACCCAAATCCACAAGGTGCACTTTTGACATAAATACCACTATTAGGGCAAAACTAGTGTCTAATTATTTCCCTACCAAATCAACTCCCAATGAGGTGAAAATTTTTACAGAACCTCATGGTGACCCCAAGGACCACTCACCAAAACTTGGGAGGGTTTGGAGTTTATTAGGTCTTCCAATTAATTTACCATAGGATTATTAAATAATTTCAAGAACTATAGAAAAAGTATCCTCAAAAATTCCCATTTTTGGACAGGACCTAGGTATATCTTCTGCCCAAATTTCAGATCATTTGGACTTGTGGTGAAGTGGGGGCACACATCTTAATCTCTATCTAGCCCTGGGCATAAACCCCACCAAAATGAGTGATGTGGCCTAACCACTTACCCAAATTGGTTGAAATTAATTTTAAATTAAAGTAGACCTCAAGCTACAATTTATAAGTTGACCACTTTTTCAAATTTTGCATCTAGGTATTTTTAATAATTAAAAACATTAGATACAAATAGTTTGACAGAATATTAAAGATGAAATTAATTAAATTCCAAAAGTCTAAAACGACGGCGCAGGAATCTTAAACCAACATCCAATGGACCCTGGTCTTCTTCCTACTCCAGCCAAGGGCCAGGATTCACCCGACCTGGAGCTTCTTCCAGCCGCCACTACCGGCCACCCAGCCACCTCCATGGCCGGCCACCGCCGCCACCACCTTCGTGGACAAAGTTTCAGCCTCTGTTGAGGTGATTTGCCCACCCAAATCCACAAGGTGCACTTTTGACCTAAATACCTCTTTTAGGGCAAAATTAGGGTCTAATTATTTCCCTACCAAATTAACTCCCAATGAGGTGAAAGTTTTTACAGAACCTCATGGTGACCCCAAGGACAACTCACCAAAATTTGGGACGGTCTGGAGGTTATTAGTTCTTCCAATTAATTTACCCTTGGATTACAAAATAATTTCAAAAACTATAGAAGAATTATCCTCAAAAATTCTCATTATTAGACAGGACCTAGGTATAGCTTATTGTGACTCCCTGCCCAAAATTTAGATCATTTGGACTTGTGGTGAAGTGGGGGCACGCATCTTAATCTCTGTCTAGACCTGGGCATAGATCCAACCAAAATGAGTGTTGTGGCCTAACCACTTACGCAAAAATTGGTTGAAATTAATTTTAAATTAAAGTAGACCTCAAGCTACAATTTATATGTTGACGACTTTTTCAGATTTTGCATCTATGTATTTTTAATAATTAAAAACATTGAATACAAATAGTGTGACAGAATATTAAAGATGAAATTAATTGAATTCCTAAAGTCTAAAACGATGGCGCACGAATCTTAAAGCAACATCAAACGGACCCTGGCCTTCTTCCTCCTCCAGCCAAGGGCCAGGATTCACCTGACCTCGAGCTTCTTCCAGCCGCCACTGCCGACCACCCGGCCACCTCCCTGGACGGCCACAGCCGCCACCACCTTCGTGGACAAAGTTTCATCCTTTGTTGAGGTAATTTGGCAACCCAAATCCACAAGGTGCACTTTTGACCTAAATACCCCTTTTAGGGCAAAACTAGGGTGTAATTATTTCCCTACCAAATCAACTCCCAATCAAGTGAAAATTTTTACAGTACATCATGGTGACCCCAAGGAACAGTCACCAAAATTTGGGAGGGTATGTATGTAATTTGGTCTTCCAATTAATTTACCCTGGGATTATTAAATAATTTCAAAAACTATAGAAAATTATCCCCAAAAATTCCCATTTTTGGACATGACCTATGTATAGCTTATTTTGACTCTCTTCCCAAATTTCAGATCATTTGGACTTGTGGTGAAGTGGGGGCACACATCTTAATCTCTGTCTAGCCCTGGGCATAGACCCCACCAAAATGAGTGATGTGGCCTAACCACTAACCAAAATTGGTTGAAATTAATTGTAAATTAAAGTAGACCTCAAGGGATACAATTTATATGTTGAACCCTTTTTTAGATTTTGCATCTAGGTATTTTTATTAATTAAAAACATTAAATACAAATAGTGTGACAGAATATTAAAGATGAAATTAATTAAATTCCTAAAGTCTAAAACGACGGCGCACGAATCTTAAAGCAACACCCAACGGACCCTGGCCTTCTTCCTCCTCCATCCAAGGTCAAGGATTCACACGACCTGGAGCTTCTTCCAGCCGCCTGTAACGCCCCGAAATCAAAAGAGCAATGGGTGGCGTTTTGAGCCAAGTCTGGGACTTGGTAGAGGTCACACGGCCTGGGACACGGGCGTGTCCTGTGACATCCCAAGTTACTTCTAGACCCCTTAACTTAGATTGGGTTGGGCAAGGGGTTGGTATTAGGGAAATTAGCTAGGTTTGACCCTAGGTAGTGGGTTGTAGCCAGGTGGGGCCCACTATAGGGCTAAGTCAAACTAGGTCAAACTAGCCTAAATATGAACCCTAGCCACACCATGATCCCACCACATTGCCCTAACCCTAAAATAGTCTAAGTGGACCCAAGGGCATGTCATTAGGTCAACCCTTTGACTCTAGTTGACCAAAGTCAACCATGACCCTAATTTGGTCAAACCTTTACCTATAGGCCCAATTAGCCCAAGTAGGGCACCACATTGACCCAACCCAAGTTGGGTGGTGCCATTAGACCCATGACCACCTAGTGGGGTCAGCCCACTCATCATGGTTGACCAAGTCAACTCAAAGTCAACCTAGTCAACATAATTGACCTAAAGAAGAAAATGAGGGCTAAGCCCACTCTCCTTGGGCCAAGCCCACCAAACTTGGCCCATTATCAGCCAAGTGGTCAATGACCACCCCTACCATCTGGTTTTGCATAGAGGGTAACATGCAAAGGGGCATTTTGGGGAATTCACCTAAAAGAGGAGAGAGAAGGTGCGTTTAAGGAGAGGAGGCCACTTGGCCTTGGCTCCTTCTACCCCAAAAGGTGCTGGCTGGCCTCCTCAGAAAATCCAGCAGGTTTTGGCAGCATGGTGGCCACCTGACACCATGGGTGAAGCCTACAAAGCCCCCAACCGAGGTCACCTTGGTTGTATCTCCATATACAGCCATTTCCAGCTCAAACTGACCACATCATCAGCTTCTGTGACTGGAAACGAGTGGAGAACGAGTCCTGGAGCAGAGCTTTTGGTGAAGAAATTGGATTTTGAGCAGGAGATCGCCGGAGCAGCCTAACCATGGCCAACCACCACCGCACTCGCCGCCAAGGCTTGATTAATGGAGTTGCGGGGCGAGGTGCGGAGGAAATGAATTATTATTTTTGACTAATGGTCGGTGACCAAACTATTTTTAGGAGCTCGAGGAGATGGAGCACAAGTACGACCGACAGGACGAGGTGACATGGCGTGAGGAGTTAATTCCACCTACTACTACTACTACTACAACGCTACCTCAGGTGGGATGAGTACGAGATTAGTTGATTAGCTTCCGCTGTTTTGATATTTTGAGAGGAGAGTTTATTCATATGATGTACTGGGCATAAGCCCTTATTACTCTACATATCTTTATTCTCATTATGGACTGTGTACAGTTTCATTCATATATATATGATATGTACTGTGACTGTGGACTAGCTGTGTTGTACTATGATATGTATTACTTCTATTTCTCATTTTGGTCGAACAGGTTATGATCGTACTAGCCGGCAGAATCGGCGTGTTGCGGTGTCGACTAACCCGTGCGTTAGTGCCACCGTAAGACGTCGGTTCTAGGCATAAGATCGGGAGCCTCCTTGGTAAGGGGAGGGGGCTTACATGTCCCAGGGCCGTGTCATGATCTTGTTCGATGATGGCTGTGTGGTCGATGAAGTTTCAGTCGAGGATCGTCGAACAACGAACACGGCCTGAGATACGTGCGTGTCCCAGGCCGTGTCCTACTCGGGTGGTTAGCCGTGATGTGTTGCGGGTGGAACACGGCCTGGGGCCCGGGCATGTTCGGCCTGACACGGGCGTGTCAAATTCGACACGATCATGTCGAGTACCAGTATTATCCTGGGGTTGGTGTTAGTCCTGTGTCGATGGAGGAACACGGCCCGCTACACAGGTGTGTACTGGATGACACGGGCGTGTCAATCCGGACACGGGCGTGTCGAGAGCCCGTGTTCTTTTAAGGATGCGACGGTTTCGGCGTCGAATGGGGCACACGGCCTTGGACACGTGTGTGTTACAAGCCATGTTCGACCCAAGTTTTGGATTTTAAGTGCGAATCGTGGCCGTTCGTTTCCTTCCTTTGGGATCTAAGGGTCCTGGCTTATTCTGGCAGGGTTTAACCCGGGAATAGGGTTTAGAAACCCTCATTCTATTTGGGTTTTCTCGTTCTAAGAGTTCTAGAGAGAGTGGAGAGCAAGAAAGAAGAAGTATGAGAGATCTGGCCGCCGGTGGAGCTTCAGAGCCCCAAATCGCAAGCCGAGTTCGGATCTACGGAGGTGAGGACATTGCGGTGCTTTTCATCCGCATAGATCTTCATGGAGCCGAAGAGGAATGCTAGGATAACGATTTTCATCTTAGACATGTGAAGTACTCTTTTCCCTTGCATAGGAAGCCCGCTCTCGCGAGTTTGCGGTGAATGTGAGGTGTTCCTTATGGTAGACATGAATAGTCCCTGTTATTTTGCATGTAGAGTCCAGAATCGAAGAACGGACTTAGGCTTGATGTGTGAAGCCTACCCGGACAAGTTGGTCTGAATTAAATAAATGGCCGGAAAAGACTCCGCGCCGATGGTTGTTTTTCGGGTTTTCTACGTGGTAGATTGCAACAGGGAACCTTGGGGACTAACTCCGAGGTGCACCCGGAAAACTGGGCGGATGCGTGATTCTGCCAACATGGTGGCCTGAGTGCCAACTTGCACGTAACTGGGTTATGTAAAGTGTGTGATCGATTTGGGACTCGGGAAAGCTTGACCCGCTCATATGGCTTAAATTTGCATTGCGGTGTGAGCAACGGGTTAAGCAGAACTGCACCCGCTCTATATCATTCCGTACATGCGACCTAAAGTACGTGGGACTTGACGTTGGCATAGATGGAGGGTCTTGGGCTTAGTCCGGAAAGACCATAATGCTCACGAGGATTTGCCACCGAAGGGGCGGTGGTGAGACCGCAGACTTTGACCGGGTTCACCAAGAATGTGCCCAGAGTGCACGGGGTATGTGGCCGTGCGAGCCTATGCCTGTGATGATGTATAAATTTTCTACTATATGGCTATTCTAATAAAGTGCAGGGAAGGAGCATCGCCGCCCCGAGTTTAGGGGCGGGGTCGTTATAATTTGGTCAGCTTTTGCCGACCGTTGCTTTTTTTCCCACCGCTTCAGTGGAGTATTGCTTGCAGGTGCTGCGGAGCCGAGTGACAAATAGCGAGCAAAATCCCTTGTTGCTTAGCCGGCCCTCGAAGGCCTTTATTTGAATGTTTACTTTGTTTCTCATGTGTGACCGGCCTGCGTACCTAGGTTTGGAAGACTTTAAGGTCAAGTACTTGTGTATTTGTACGTTCATTCCTGTTGGGTTTTTGTAGTGGACATTCATGCTGTTGGCTGGGTTCTTATTATGCAACTTTTAAATTGCTTCCGCTAGAATGTACTCTGTGTAGGACGTTGGCTTTTGGCATGATGGTTTTATTGCATAACCTTCCGGTCTGTCTGTGGTATATGGCGTCGGGCCCCAGCCGGAGCTACTATTATATACTATGCGACAGATAGGGGTGTTACAATTTGGTATCAGACTACTGTTTTCGATCAACTTAAATGAATTCGTGGACGAATTCTTTTAAGGGGTGGTGAGCACATGTGTGTGCATCATCGTTATAACATAAAAAGAACCAATGAATGTCCACTTAGGAATGAAAATACACGTGTTTGAGGAACCAGCGTGTTCCTATAATTGCTTTTTGCAATATTGTTCGGTCACTTAATGGTATTTTGTACGACTATAGGTGACCAGGAGTGGTGCAGAGCTATTAGAACGTCCAGTTTCTACGGCAAGTAGCGCACTGAAAGTTGTGCCTGCAACATCTCCTTCTGTTGAAACCATAAGAAGGGTAGTTGAAGCGGTGTTCGTGTGACTAATGCACAACATGGAAGCAATGTGCAACCCTTTGTCCCTGAGATGACTTCAATGTCGGGTGGTGTGTTGGATCAAATGGCATTTAGAAGGCCATCAGGTCAGCAGTTGAACATGTTTTTATTGCAGGGTATGCACTCAGTTGATGAATTTTTGCAGGCGTTTCTTATGATAAGGCGCTACCCAGGCGTTGAGTTGGAAAACGAGCTGTGCATGGTCGATAGATTTTATAACGGACTGCGCGATGATTTACGACTGCTGTTATTAGGACGCAAGCTACTTGGTTTCCGTGAATTGGTCAAGTCGGCTAGATCTTTGGAAGAAGATTTGGCAAAAATCAACCAGACATCAGAGTTCAAGGTACCAAACTTTGCAGGTTCGGCAAAGTCTAAACGCCAAAGGACGAGGGTTAAGAGATCTAGAACACCTTCTAGTCGAGCTCCATGTGCTTGTTATACTTGCGAAAAGCTAGGACAGTTAGCCCGTGATTGTCGGATGGTGCTCCGAAGGCAAACAAAGATATGTGAGGAGCAGTTCGGGACTCTAGTGCAAAGGAAATGGTATTTAAAATGTCGAACTCCTCAAAATCTGTGTTCCGTAAGTGGTATAAGAAGGCTAGGACTTCAGGTCCAGCCCCGTATTCTGGTGCATCTGGGGCCACTACAGGCCGAACCCCGGGCGCATGTTATAATTGGGGAAATCTGGGGCATTATGCCCGACAGTGTTGGAGCGGACGTCCAACATCCGAGAGGAAACCTGGAGCAACTTACGAAGAAAAGGGAATGGCTATGGAGTCAACCGCATCCCACCATGCCCCAACCCAGCCTAGTATGACAATCTTGGCCTTCCGGAGGCCATAAAGCAGTCTGACGTGGTGACATGTATGAGTTAATTAAAAGCAGATAAGCTTTATATATCTGTTATCTTTTGCGCGTTAGCCTATGACTGGTTGTGTTAGGCTTTGTTTTGATTTTTTGTTTATCCGGCAAGAACACTGTTCGATATGGAAGATTCGTATTCCTTTTGTCCGAAGAGTTTGTATCGCGCATCGAAGTACCTTCTTCGATAGCAAGGGACAAATTAGATGGGTTAATGCCTACGGATGTCGTATGCGCACGGATAGAGTTTGTTTCGTAAAGGTAAGACATGCGAGTTACTTTGATGACTAGAGAACGTCGCTACTACCGATAGTATAGTGCGATGTGATCTTTGGAATGGACTGACTATTGGAACAACATGCGTACAACGATTGCAACCGTAAGATGGTCGGTTTGGGACTGAATACCGATCATGAGACGATGTTCTCAGTCGTGTTGAGGGTCGAGCAAGACATTGATGTCTGCTCTTCGGGTGGTTAAGGCGGTTCGGTGTGGTGCCAAACTTGTATCACGCTCTCCATGTCGGTTAGCACCTAAGGAGATGGCGGAACTGAAGGTTCAACTTCAAGAGTTGTTGGAGCAGGGTTATGTGCGTCCAAGTTTGTCGACTTGGAGCGCACTGGTCCATTTTGTTAAGAAGAAGGAAAAAAGCTTGCGACTTTGTATCGATTGTCGAGAGCTGAACAAGCTAACGGAGAAGAACAAGTACCCGATCCCAAGGATTGATCATCTATTCGATCAGTTAGTCGGGTCATCGGTGTACTCGAAATTGGATCTTAAGTCCGGGTATTATCAACTGAGGATAAGAGAATGTGATATCCCCAAAACAGCTTTGAGTACGAGATACATACATTATGTGTTTACGGTCATGCCGTTTGGGCTGACTAATGCGTCGTCAGTGTTCTTGGATCTGATGAACAGGACTTTTAGAGAGTACCTAGACCACTTTGTCATCGTATTCATCGACGATATATTGATGTACTTGCAGTGTGAGGAGGATCACTTTAAGCATCTGCATTTGGTGTTGGAGACGCTGAGGAGGAATCAATTGTACGCCAAGTTCTACAAATGCGAGTTTTGGTTGTCCTCAGTAGCGTTCCTCGGTCACATAGTCAGTGGAGAGGGAATTGTGGTGGATCCGACGAAGATTGTTGCTATACGCGAGTGGCCTGTGCGGTCTACGGTAGCGGAAGTCCGGAGTTTTCTGGGGCTTGCCGGCTATTACAGATGCTTCGTGGAGAACTTCTCGTGGATAGCATTACCCCTCATGACTTTGAAGAGGAAAGAGCACAAGTTTGTTTGGACGCCGGAGTGCGCACAAGATTTCGAAGAGTTGAAGAGTCGGTTGACCACGGCGCCAGTTCTAAGTTTGCCGAGTGGGACCGAAGGCTTTGAGATCTACAGCGCTGCTTTGGCAGTGGATTGGGTTGTGTCCTACTGCAGCAAGGAAGTGTGATAGCTTATGGCTCATGTCAGCGGAAGGTACATGAGAGGAATTATCCAGTCCATGACTTGGAGTTAGCGGCTGTGATATTTTCCCTGAAGTTGAGGAGGCATTACTTGTACGGGGTGAAGGTCGATATCTATACTGACCACAAGAGACCGAAGTACTTGTTGGATCAGAAGGATCTGAATATGCGACAGAGGAGATGGATGGAGTTCCTGGGGGACTACACATTCAAGGTTCATTATGTGCCTGGGAAAGGCAATGTAGTTGCCGATGCGTTGAGTCGCAGGGCCCCAGTTCATGACGAGTGTTTGGTTCGGGAGTTGGAGAAGTTGGAGATCTCTTGTGTTGACAAGAAAACCAGTGCCGAAGCGCTATTAAACTTGACAGAAGTTCAGTGTGACCTGGCTGATCGGATTCGGCAGGCTCTAGATTTGGATGGCCAATGAAGCAAATCATAGTTGAGGCTTTGGATGGGTCAAACTCCCAATTTGAGGTTGTGGATGGATTGTTATGGAAGGATAGTTGTTTGTGCGTCCTGAATGTGGGCAAATTGCAGGTGGAATTGTTGTACGAGGCTCATCATACCAAGTACTCGATTCACCCGGGGAGCACGCAAATGTACCGTGATATGATGAAATTGTTCTGGTGGCCAGGACTTAAGAAGGATGTAGCACTATACGTGGCGAAGTGTCAAACATGCGCCTTAGTGAAGGCAGAGTGCCAGAAGCCTGGAGGTTTCTCGGAGTCCTTGCCTATTCCGGAGTGGAAGTTCGACGATATTACTATGGTATTTATGCATGGTTTTCCAAGGTCTCCGAAGGGAAACGATGCCATCTGGGTTGTCGTAGATCGTTAGATGAAAGTGTCGCACTTCATTCCGCATAAGAAGGATGATTCTGTGTAGAAATTGGCAAAATTATATGTAGATTATATTGTGCGGCTTCACGGTGTGCCCCACTGCATCGTGAGTGACCGTGATGGGCAGTTCACGTCCAATGATTGGAGGTTGGTGCAACAGATGTTGGGAACAAAGCTGAGTTTCAGCACAGGCTTTCATCCGCAGATGGATGGTCAGACCAAAAGAGTCAACAGGACGATGGAAGACATGCTTCGCATGTACGTTCTGGATTTCGGGAAGTAGTGGGAAAATCACATGTACTTGGTGGAATTCGCTTCCAATAATAGCTACCAGGCGATCATTCAAATGACGCCCTTTGAGTACCATTATGGTAGAAGATGTTGCACGCTGTTATCTTGGTTGGAAACGGGTGAGTCGAAGCTATACAAGCGGCAAGAAGTGAAAGATGCAACTTTATTAGTACGAACCATTCGAGAAAGATTGCTAATTGCTCAGGACCGGCAAGTTAAGTACTATAACGCCAAGCATAAGAACGTGGAGTTCGCTGTTGACGAATGAGTGTACTTGAAGATTAAGCCATTTAAGGGTGTCTCGCGGGTACGACGCTTGAAGAAGTTAAGCCCGAGGTACATTGGACCTTTTGAGGTTCTGGAGCAGATTGGCAAAGCACCTTATCGACTGAAGCTATCAGTGGAGCTAAGTGGTCTACATGACGTATTCCACATATCGGTGCTGCGGAAGGCGGTGCAAGAGCCTTCACAAGTAATTGCATCGTTAAAGTACCGGTTGATAATGGGTTGACGATGAAGGTCAAGCCCATTCGCATTGAGGACTCGGAATTAAAGCGATTGCGTAACAAAGGCATCAAGATGGTCAAGGTCCGTTGGGACAACTGTGGTCATGAGGAGCTCTCGTGGGAGCGAGAGCAGACCATGCTTGAGGAGTACCCAGAGTTATTCCACTCAGGTACCGTTTAAGTTTTGTTTATACCTTTTCCTTTATGTAATTTCGGGATGAAATTCTTTTTAAAGGAGAGAGTTATAACGCCACGAAACTCAAAAGAGCGACTGGTGGCGTTTAGAGCCAAGTATAAGACTTGGTAGAGGTCACATGGCCTGGGACACGGGCATGTCCCAGGGACACGGGCATGTCCCAGGGCCGTGTCGTGCTCGGGTTCGACGATGGTCGTGTTGTAGACGAAGTTGCAATCGACAATTGTAGAACAACGAACACGGCATGAGACACGAGCGTGTCCCAGGCCGTGTCCTACTAGGGTGGTTAGCCGTACTGTGTCGGGGGTGGAACACGGCCTGGAGCCCTAATGTGTTCAGCCTGACACGGGCTTGTCAAATTCGACACGGGCGTGTCGAGTACCCGTGTTCCCCCATTACTCCCCTCTCTTTCTCTCTCATCCATTAAAAGAAATTTGGAGTTTTCTGTCTCCTGCCCATCAATGCCGAAATTGTCATCTCTCTAGGATAATGGAAGCCGACTTACTCATATTTTTCATGGAAATAAGGTTAGCCCAAATGGAAAGAGGGCTTGAGCTTAGATTAGCCCATTTGAGCTAGGTTTGACCTAACCTAGACTAGGGTTTACTTAGGTCAATTTAACCTTTTGAGTTGCCATGAATGGGTCCTTGGTGACTCGTTGGACTACCGTAAGGTCTAGGTAGTGTTGGGTAGGGTTGACTTGGCACCTTGGAGGTCACTTGACCCTTAGTAAGGGCACTTTGACACTTTGAGACTATAGTTGACTTGGGTCAACTTAGACACTAGGGTTGACCCCAATGTGTCCTTGGTGACTCATTGACCTTACTTTTGGGTTAGGAGGGCATGGGTGGGGTCCACTTGGCTAAGGGAAGGTAAATTGACCCTAAGCAGGCTAGTTTGACCCATTTAGGGTTAAGGTTGACTTAGGTCAACTTAACCACTTTGACTGCCCACAGTGAGTCCTTAATGGCCCTATAGACTATACAAGGTGTTAGGGGTGTTGTGGTAGGGTCATGGGATTAAGGTGTAGCCCTAAATTCAAACCTTATGTCTAAATCTTGAGGATGAGCTATAGGCAAACCAAGGTGATTTTTCACCTTGGACATTGCCCACTTGGTTTAGAGCTTTTGATGGTCTTGTCATGACCTAGTAATGACAAAAAAAAATCCTAGGGGTTTAGTTGTTCGAGGGATGTTACAAATCCCAATATATAAAAATAAAAATTTCGTCCCCGAAATTAAGGTTAAGCCTACGGGGTTTCTACTGATATAAAAGAAACTTGTAACATCCCTAAGGTTTAAGGTATACCTGACTCGAAGAGCTCCGGGTACGTTTACTGTATCAAGTCCTATGGCTCTCATGTATGATCCTCCTGCCCATGGTTTCTGCACAGATCCTTGACTAGCAGAACCTTCTTGCGTCGCAAGACCCGCACTATCTTGTCATCGATCCTGATCGGCTCTAGGCTGACTGATCGTTCTGAGGCCACGGGACCCTCGACTGTGGAAATCAGTTGCTCAGGGCATAGTAGAGCCCTCCATAGTGAGGAGACGTGGAAGACGTCATGCAATCCCGCTAACTCTGGCGGTAGCTCTAATCTATATGCCAAGGGGCCGATCCGCTCCAGGATCCTGTAAGGCCCCATATATCTCAGACTGAGCTTCTTCCGCCCGCGAACCCGCGAGACTCCATGCATCAGCCGTATCTTTAAGATAACTCGTTCTCCAACCTGGAACTCCACCTGACGATTTCTCGCATCTTAATATTTGTCCTGCCTGCTCTGGGCTTCCAACATCCTGTCCCGAATCAATCTATCCTGAGCAGCAGTATCCTCCACAAACTCCGAGCCAAGTGCCTGCGGATCCTCATCCTGAATCCATGATAGTGGGGTCCTGCACCTCCATCCATATAATGCCTCATAAGCTGAGATGGCTATGCTGGACTGATGGCTGTTGTTTTACGAAATCTTGATCAGCGACAGCAATCTCTCCCAAGGCTCTCTGCGATCCAAAATACATAGTCGCAGGAGATCTTCCAAAGTACGGTTGGTGCGCTCCGTCTATCCATCGGTCTGAGGGTGAAAAGTCGTGCTGAATATCAACCGAGAACCGAGATAGGCCTGAACTGACTTCCACTCCTTAGACGTAAACCACCCATCCCGATCTGAAACGATAGTCCTTGGTACTCCATGATAGCGCACAAACTGCTCGATGAATCTCCATACTAATACACTAACAGGAGAGTCCTTCGCCACTGGAATAAATCTGGCCACCTTCATTTGTCTGTCCACTATCACCCAGATCGAGTCATTCCCAGCGTGAGACTGGGGTAGCCCATGTACGAAATCCATGGCTATATCCTCAAACTTCCACTCAGGCACCGAAAGTGGTTGTAGTAATCCAGCCGGATTCTTGCACTGTGCCTTTACGAGTTGGCAAGCCTCGCAATGCGTCACAAAATACGTAATGTCCTTCTTCATGCCCGACCAGTACATCGTCCTATTCAAATCTGCTGCCATCTTTGTGATCCTTGGGTGCACCGAGTATCTGCTGCAATGAGTCTCCGTCATGATGTCCTCCCGAATCTGGCCTCCTACCGGTATATAAACCCTACCTCTGAAACATAGGAGCCCATCCCTCAAGCAGTAATCCCATGTCGTTCCTTCTCTAAGGCATTAAATATCGGCTCTACTCTCGCATCCAGCCTCTGCATGTCTTTGATGTGATCCCAAATATCATCGATGGTAATCATCAACCATAGGTACTCCATGTATAACTCCGGATCATCACTGGACACTAGTGATATATGCATCTCCTTAAACGACTTAACCAACTCCAAGGCCATCAGCTGTGGGCCTACTCCTGACATACTCGCTCTCCGGCTGAGAGCGTCTGCCACCACGTTTGCTTTCCCGGGATGGTAGTACATGGTGTACTGGTAGTCCGACAGAAACTCCACCCTGCGACTATGCCTGATGTTCAGCTCCTTCTGTGTGTCTACGTACTCCAAATTCTTGTGGTTAGAGAAAATGTAACAGTGAACCCCGTAGAGGTACCGTCGCCAGATCTTTAGAGAAAATATAACTTCCCCCATCTACATGTTTCTTCAGCTGACGGGAGGCATAGGCTATCACGTGCCCGTTCTGCATCAGAACGACACCCATCCCCTGATAGGAAGCATCCGTGATCACCTAGAATCCTTCCTTCCCTGATGGAAGAGCAAGGATGGGGGCCTAGGTAAGCCGACCCTTCAGCTCCAGAAAGGCAGACTCGCATCGTGGCGTCCAAAAAAAGGAGACTCCTTCTTCGTCAGGGATGTAAGAGGGAGGGTAATCTGAGAGAACCCCTCTACGAACTTTCGGTAATAACCAGCAAGTCCTAAGAAACTCCGAACATCTATGGCCGTCTTCAGTAGTTGACAATTTCGTACTGCCTGGACCTTCGCCGGATCTACTGCCAAACCTGCTCCACTGATAACATGACGCAAAAAGGCAACCTCCTTTAGCCAGAATTGGCCCTTGCTGAACTTAGCATATATCTTATGCTCTCAGAGCTTCTCTAAAGTCAAAGCCAGATGCCTTGCATGCTCCTCTTCAGTCCTCGAATATATAAGGATGTCGTCAATGAATACGCTGACGAAGACATCTAGATATTCGTCGAACACCCAGTTCATCAAGGTTATGAACGCGGAGGGTGCATTCGTGAGCCCGAAGGGTATCACGGTAAACTCGTACAGTCCATATCTACTGCTGAAGGCCATCTTCGGGATTTCCTCCTCCTGAATGTGTAGCTGGTAGTACCTCGATCTCAGGTCCAGATTTGAGAACCAATAAGCTCCCTCCAGCTGGTCAAATAGCTCGTCTATCCTTGGCAAGGGATACGTATTCCGGATTGTCAGCCTGTTCAGGTCCTGGTAATCTATACACAGCCGAAGTTTCCCATCCTTCTTTTTGACTAATAGCACCGGAGCTCCCCATGGTGAAGAGCTAGGCCAGACAAACCCAGCTTCCACTAACTCTTGAAGCTGGCTTCAAAATTCCACCAACTCCTTCGGGGACATTCGGTAAGGAGCTCTGGATACCGGCTTTGCCCCTGGTACGAGCCGAATCTGGAAGTCCTCTCGGTGTGGGGGTAGCACTGGTAGCTTCTCCGAAAATACATCGGCAAAGTCCCGCGCCATAGGAATATCTGAAATAAAATCCTTGGCCAGGACCATCTCTAAAAAAACATGATAAACTTTGTCTCCCTGCAGGTGGGCCTTGACGGCCTGCACAGACGATAATAATATGTGGGAGGATGGTTTAATACCTTCGATAACAATAAAGGAGTTCGCGTGCCTCACGGTGATCCTCTTCGCCAAGCAATCAATTTGGGCATGGTTCCAGTGCAACCATGTCATGCCCAGGATCAAATCATAGTCTGGCATCATCAGGATCGTCGCTGGTGCCTCAAACACCTTCCCGCCGAAGTTTGCCTCCATTTTGCAATGAGAAGAGGTCATTAGCTCTGATCCATCGGGTATATGCGTCAGAATTAAGGACTGCTGACAACAATGCTGTTAAGACTGTACTTAAAAGAAGATACAACAGATATGAGTGCTGGTGTTGTGGCAAAGTGGGTCATTATGCCATTGATTGTTGGCATAACACTAGTCAAGAAAAATACCAGCTTACCTGTCAGAAAGCCTGCAGGCAAGCATGTCAATTTTTAGTCTAACGTGAACCTAGAACCCAATATTTATTGGGGATCTAAGGTTATGTAATCTTATTTAATGCAGGAGAGTCCAATTGACCATACCCCAATATGGTACTTGGACACTGGATGTTCCAGGCACAAGACTGGAACTAGAAGGTTGCTAAAGGACTTTACTCCCACATTACATGGACCGAAAGTTATCTTTGGTTGATCAGAAAAGAGAGTAATCAAAGGTTTTGGTAAAATTTCTAATAACTCAATCACTATCACTCAAGTGGCCTATGTGATAGGTTTAAAACATAACCTAATAAGCATAAGTCAACAAAGTGATCTTGGTTATGACACTTCTTTTATTAAGAATGGGTGTCAGATTAGAAGGACAAGTCATCAGGAGGTCATCTTGACAGGCTATAGAAAAGGAAATGTCTATTGTCTAAATTTTGTGGGGAGAATAAAGATGAAAGATATGGTACCTAAACACCTAGAGGGGGGGTGAATAGGTGACCTAATCCTTTTTAAAGTTAAATGGCAGCAATCAGTTATATCACAGAATACTAACTATGTTAACACAACAAACACACAGCATGCACAACAACAATCACAGCACAGCACAACATACACAGTGGTTTATAGTGGTTCCCCAAGATATGGGTACATCCACTTTCCCCCTTCGCCTATCTAGCAGTGTACTTGATTCGGCCAAACTCCTCCACTGTCTCAGAACCCAAATTGGTTCCTACACCTCAGGCCCAAAGCCTTACAACTCAGCTTTATCACAAAGCCTACACTCAGCCAATCAAGGCCTACACTCAGCCAACCAAGGCCTACACTCAGCCAACCAAGGCATACACTCAGCCAACAAGGCCTACACTCAGAGATCTCAATCTCCTACACTCAGGCTCTCAAGCACTACCCTCAGCCTTTATAATTATAGGCTTACAAATCACTTAGATCCAAAGGATCCTACAAGATAAAAATGTATTACAAATATTAACTCAACAACTCAGAAATAAAAGAGGGGAGTTGAGAGTTTCTTGATGAGTTCTTGGAAGAACTCAGCTGGATTCAATCTGACTTAGCTTTCTTCAAAGCTTCTTGAGTAGAACTGAATAAGACTGAATCCTCCTGCAGTAGTTCCTTGACCTCTGCCACTTAAGATCCAGAATGAATCTGAATCCTTCTTCTCAGCCTAGTTCCAGAGGCTGATTTCTTGGATGGAGCCCTCTCTCTCCAACTTCTTAGATCTGCACTTGGACTGCAAGATCTTCTTGATTTGATACTCTGTGTACCACTTTGATGACTTGTTCTTCACCAATGTGATCCACTTCTTAATCATCAACAACTAACTTCTGTAGACTGTATGTGCCTATTTATAGGCCTTCTTCATGGTAACCGGCTGATCCGGTTCATAACTGTCTTCTGACATCTCTGAAAAGTGCTGTAGACCGGCTGGAACGGCAGCTGTCATGTCATCCAGTCATTTCTTGAAAATCTCTAACTGTCTGATAGTGTCGAGACTTTCTGTCTTTAAGTGTCGACACTTATAGTCCAAGTATCGACACATGCTATGTAAGTGTCGACACAAGTCTACAAGGTGTCGACACAACTCCTTGTATGTCTCGACATAGATTCTTCTTCAGGTGTCGACACTGAAATTGAGTGTCGACACAAGTACTTGATCTTCTGTCTTTAACTGAATTCTTCTAAGTGTCGACACATCTCCTTTATGTCGACACATCTTCTTGTGTTGAATCTGTTAAGTGTCGACACTGCTTCTTGGTGTCGACACATAGTCTTCTATGTTGATACTTGCTGAGTGTCGACACAGCTCCTTGTGTCGACACTTGATTCTTCTGTTGAGACTTCAGCTGAGTGTCGACACATTACTTTAGTGTCGACACTTGTACTTAGAATATTTTGGAGATAATTCTGTTCTTTGTTAAGTGTCGACACAGCTTCTTGTGTCGACACTTTCTTCAAGTGTAGAGTCTTCAGCTGTGTGTCGACACATTGTTCTGGGTGTCGACACATACTTCAAATGCTGACTTTTTTGTTGAGTGTCGACACATTGTGTTGAGTGTCGACACTTGTACTTAGTCTCTGCAGACTTTTGCTGAGTGTCGACACAGCTCCAAGTGTCGACACTTTCTGGTGTAGACTCAGCTTCACTGGGTGTCGACACAGCTCCTTGTGTCGACACTTTCTGTCTGCACTTTTCTTCACTGAGTGTCGACACAGCTCCAAGTGTCGACACTTTCTGTCTAGTGTCGACTCTGCAACCCAGGTGTCGACACAATGACTCCAAGTGTCGACACTGCTTGTCTGGGTGTCGACACAAGCTTTCTTGAGTGTCGACACTTTCCCTCTGGGTGTCGACACATGGACTTAGAAACTTTTTGCTTCAGTCCAGTGATTACTTAACCTGCACAAGTAAACTCAACATACATCAAATACATTATGATGTATATCATTGAGTTGGGTGACGCTTCTTCAAATCAGGTACATTTAACCAATGTACCCAACAATCTCCCCCTATTTGGAGAAGTCATAACCCTTAGTCAATGATATACACCATTCATAATTAAAAATTACAAAATGATGTAAAACAGGTTATATTCAGCAGGGTAAACATAAACATGTATTAATTCACACATGTATACACATTCATCAATTCAGAACAATTAAGAAATAGACATATTCACAGAACAATCATGAAATATATTGATCATATATTATTCTAACATTTGTCTTATATATTTTCAGTAGTTTACAAAAATGTTTTACATACAAAAGATTACAAAATAATCTTCAAGTAAATTCTTAATCTATTTCTGGTCAGGTTCCTTGATAACTATTCCCTTGCCAGCTTGAACTTGAGCTTTGACAGGGGCATCAACAGTTTCAGCATCAGCAGGCTTCTTGCCTTTTAGATCTTTCTTTTTGAGTTCTTCAGCTTTGATCTTCTGTCTCTCAAAGTAATGGTATGGCTTAGGAAAGTACTTGCTAGGCTCCACTGCAGTAGGAGGTAGCTTTCCCATCTTTGCCTTCCTTCTATATTGAACAATGGCTTCTTGTATGATCTCATGTTTTCTCCATTCTGCTTCAGAAAACCATTTGTTCTTGTCATGAGTATTGTCTTTGGCAGCTTTCCAGGCAGTTAAAATTATATTTCTAGAGGTAGGGCTCCACTGTTCAAAGTCTGGCCTTTGTTCTGCTTGTTCCCTAAACCTCTTCTTAGACAACCTTGTCTCTTCTTCTTTTTGTAGAGCTTCTTCTTCTTTCTGAAGAGATGCTTGCATAGCTTCAGTCATAAGCTGAACCACTTTATCCAGAATAACATTAGACTTCCCTTCAGTTGGGCTATACATTGTGCTCACATCTGCTTGAATCATTTCAAAGTCTGGAGGTGGATAAATGACCTGAGCTACTTCTGGTTGCTCACCTCCAAAATAGGCAGGATTTATTCCAGATTTAGCAACCTCATTGTCATCACACAGAGGAGGATATCCAAGTGTAGCTCTGATGGAATTTGATATCCACTTAGCATGTTCAGATCTTGCCTTGACTAGTACTCTCTCCCCCTTTATGACTTCTCTAGCCATATGGTCTCTGACATCATCCTTCTGGAATCTTATTTGACTATCCAAGTATCTGATTCCATCTTTAAAGTATGGTTTAAGCTTTTGAAGTTGTTCTGATATGGCTTTTTGGGAGTCTTGGATAGCAGTCTTTACAGGAGAAAGTTCTTCTTGAAAGACTTTATCAAATTCAGTTTTAGCATCAGCAGAAGTAGAAGTTTCAGCATCCTTGTTCTTCAATTCAGTGACTATAGCATTATGTGAAGCAGTCAAGTTGTCATTCATTCTTAACTGATTTTCAAGAACATATCCTTGCTTCAATGCTATATCATCTACCTGTGCCTTGATCTTCTCCTAGTGTGTTGCTAAATACACCACTGCATTTCCACCCTTGTGGAAGCAGTCTGTCATCTCTTTCTTGTTGAGATTCATCTCAAACCTTATAGATTTTATATCTTGGGCAAGATCAAACTGTAATGATCTGTGCCCTGCATCAACATAAGCCTCTATGGCTTTTCTTTGTTCATCCATTTTAATCTGCAGTGCAATCAGTAAAGCACTATAATCAACAGTTGGAGCTTGCTGAACTATAGGCTGTGGGGCAATAGATTGTAGAGTTTTCTTATAACTTTGACTTCTTCTCTTGAAGAAATACAGTTTCTTCTTCTTTGCCCTAGCACTCTCCTCATCTTCAGAGGCAGAAGTGCTGGCTATGTCAACCCTATCCTTAGGGCTTTGAGGCTTGTCAGCTTCCACATCTTGTGCCTTCTCAGTTTCTTGCCTTATAGGCTCTTCCAGAACTTGCATTTGCTCCCCCTCAACAGCAGCATTCTCTCCTTCAGCAGCATCAATTTCCTTGTCAAAATCTGCTTGATCCAGATTGAGGAACAAGTCTTCCATGGTGTATTCAGGGGGTGAAGAAGCTGGAGACATTCTTTGCTCTTCATCTACCGGATCAGGAACTTCTTCAACAGCAGATGTGTCTTCTATAACAACATCTGGAGCTTGACTAGGCAGCTGAGTTTGCTGAGGAACATCAGACATATCAGCATCTTCTATAAGATATTCTAAAGTTTTTAGGTCAGTGAGTACCTCTTGTATGATGGTGGTGGCTTGCTCACTTTCCAGTGTAGATGGTGCTTCTACAACTGGAGGCTCCCCCTTGCTATGATCCCTGTGGATGGGGCTAGCTGGAGGCAGCTCCCCCTGGATCTCAGCATCAGCTGGAGGAGCAGGAGACTTCACTACAGGCTCTTCCTCATGCTCATCTGGAGTGAAGACAACATGTTCTTCACTCCCAGAACTGCTAGTGGATACTTGTTCCACGGGAGCTGTTTTCCTCTTCTTCTTTGGAGGAGTGTCTTTCTCAGTAATTGTCTTCTTTGGGGTTGGCATTTCCTTGGACAACACCCTGTCCCATCTTGAAAAGATCCTTTGATCCATTTTCCTCATGTGGTTTATTTTACTTCCAGCAGCAGTACTCATTACCTCTGGTATCACACCAGCTAGGTATAGACTAATAATTCTGCCCAGGTTGGGCTTCTTCAAGCTCTCCTTGATCTTGTCAAACACTATAACTGACCAATCAGTTCTTATAGTGAAGATAATTCTTGTCATTATACTGAACATGGAGGCAGACACTCTGTCATGCCCTCCAGGCTTGCTGAGTAAGACCTTCCCAATAATCTCAGATAGGAATTTGCCTTGGCTGTTCATGCCTTTCCTGTTAAAGGCAGAACCTATCTTCATCTTGGAATCTAGTCCACACCAGGTTAAAGCTTCCCTGGTCTTGGTAGCAGTAACTTCTTCTTCATCTTGAATTTTTGGTAGCTGGAGTACCTTCCTCAGACTCTTCGGTGAAACCTTGACCTTAGTTCCATGGACTCTGGATTTGATTCTGTATCCAGATTCATCTACTGCAGCTCCATTAAGGAATTCAAGAACCTCTTTCTTCCATATCTTAGTAGGTTCTGAAACTAAGTACTCTAATCCAGAATCGGCGACTAGGGTTACTACCGACCTGATTTCTTGATCTGCATCGTCGAACGCGCCGCGCACAAGCTCATATCCTTCGTTAGCGTTCTCCTCAAGCTTAGGTGCCATTAGGGTTTGTAGAATTTATCTTTAGAAAAGAGAGATGTCGACACAGTAGTTTTGGTCTCGAAACTTTGAAAGCGTGTCGACAAACAAAGACAGAACCCTATTTATACCTTTCTGATTTTGAAGATGAACAGGCGGGACAGCTAACTTAAAATGTGTCGACACTGGCAATAAGTGTCGACACTGACTTATAATGTCTTGACACACATGTGTCGACAGAATTTTAGTCAATAGATTTTATGTGTCGACACTTGGTTATGTGTCGACACGACATATCTCGACACATTGTCGAGACTTTACTTAGAAAATTCTGAGTAAAACTTAAGTGTCGACACCATATTGGATGTGTCGACACCTACTTGATATGTGTCAACACTAACATTCTGAAGTGTCGACACCACATTCCTAGATGTGTCGACACCTTTTTCCTGAAGTGTCGACACCACTATTCTGTGTCGACATAGACTTGTCTATGTGTCGACACCTTTTTACTTAGGCATTTTCAATTCTGTAAACTTACTCTAAGTTTATCATTCCTAGTTCAATTTTGAATCTATTGAACTTAGCTTCTTCTAGTGGCTTAGTAAACATATCAGCTACTTGATTATCAGTTTTAACATATTCTAATGGAATATCTTCTCTTTCTACATGCTCCCTAAGAAAATGATATTTAATTTCAATATGTTTTGTCCTACTATGAGGTACAGGGTTATTAGCTATTGAAATAGCACTAGTAGAATCACAGAAAAGTGGAGTTCTACTTACCTGAAATCCATAGTCCTCTAGCTGATGTTGAATCCACAGAAGTTGAGCACTGCAAGTTCCTGCAGCCACATACTCTGACTCTGCTGTGGAGATAGCCACACTGGTTTGCTTTTTGCTACTCCATGAAATAAGTCTCCCACCTAGGAATTGACAGGTTCCAGTAGTGCTCTTTCTATCTTCTTTGCATCCTGCAAAGTCTGCATCTAAATAACCTGTTAGATCAAAATCTCCATTCCTAGGGTACCAGAGGCCTAGATAGGGAGTGCCCTTTAGATATCTCAATATTCTTTTGACTGTTGTCAAATGAGACTCTTTAGGGCAGGCTTGATACCTGGCACAAATACATGCAGCATACATGATGTCAGGTCTACTAGCAGTCAAGTATAATAGGGAGCCAACTATCCCTCTATACCAGGTCTCATCTACAGGTTTCCCTGCATCAACCTTGCTAAGAGACATACTTGACCCCATAGGAGTCTTCATGGTGGTGGATGAATCCATATCATACTTCCTTATGAGTTCTAGGGTGAACTTAGACTGACAAATGGATAAACCACTCTCAGTCTGTTTAACTTGGAGACCAAAGAAAAACTTCAGCTCTCCCATACTACTCATCTCAAACTGACCTTGCATAAGTTTTGCAAACTTTTTGTAAAGGCTGCTTTCAGTAGACCCAAATATAATGTCATCTACATATATTTGGACAAGTATGACTTTGCCTCTAGATTCCCTAAGGAATAGAGTCTTATCTATTTTCCCCCTTGAGAACTTGTTCTCAATGAGGAAACTAGATAGGGTTTCATACCAAGCCCTAGGGGCTTGCTTTAACCCATATAAAGCTTTCCTAAGTCTATAGACATGATGAGGTAGAGTTGGATCAACAAAACCTGCAGGCTGTTCCACATAGACTTCTTCCTTAAGATTACCATTTAGGAATGCTGACTTGACATCCATTTGGTAAACCTTGAATCCTTGATAGGTTGAATAGGCCAAGAACATCCTTATGGCTTCCAGTCTGGCTACTGGAGCAAAGGTTTGATCAAAATCAATACCTTCTTCTTGCCTATATCCTTTAGCAACCAGTCTTGCTTTGTTCTTAATGATGACCCCTTGTTTATCCATCTTATTCCTGTAGATCCACTTAACTCCTATTATATTGTGGTCTCTTGGTCTAGGAATAAGTTCCCAGACCTTGCACCTCTTGAACTCATTAAGCTCTTCTTGCATTGCTTCAGTCCATTGTGGATCTTGTATTGCTTCTTCAAACTTTTTAGGTTCAACTTGTGACAGAAAGCTGGAGTAGATTGCTGCATTCATGTTTCTACTCCTGGTTTGTACTCCTTGTCTTGGATCTCCAATAATCAGCTCTACTGGATGATCTCTAAGATGCCTGTGAGCTGGAGGCATCCTAACTTCTGGTTAAACCACTTCAGCATCTGCATCATGCTGTATACCTTGGATTTCTTCAGCATTTGGCACATGTAGTTCTCCCCCTGGACAACAGCTACTCTCCTCTCCTTGCTGTCTTGCAGCAGGTACTTCTTCTATAGTAAGCTTGTCCATTTTCTTTGTTAAACCTGTGGGGCTGCATACAGAACTAGACAACTCATTGTTAATAAGTTTAGTCTCATCAAAAACTACATGCACTGATTCTTCTACAACTTGTGTAGACAAGTTGTAGACTCTATAAGCCTTACTATTATTGCTGTACCCAACAAAAATTCCCTCTTGGGACTTGGCAGCAAACTTAGTTAAGTAAGACTTCTCATTGTTAAGTATGAAGCATTTGCAACCAAAGATCCTGAAATAGGATAGGTTTGGTTTCCTGCCTTTCACAACTTCATAGGGGGTCTTGTTGAGCCCTCTAGTGATGGTAGCCCTATTTATAACATGGCATGCAGTGTTGACTGCTTCAGCCCAGAAATACTCTGGCAGTGATGTATCACTTAATAGGGTCCTACCAGCCTCTATCAAGGTCCTATTCTTCCTCTCAGCAATGCCATTTTGCTGAGGTGTTCTAGGTGAAGAGAATTATTGAAATATCCCAAAGTCTTCACAAAGTTTTGTCATGCTTTCTGACTGAAACTCAGTACCATGGTCACTTCTAATCTTGACCACTGTACTATTTAGTTCATTCTGAATTTGCTTGACAAAGCTATAGAAGACACTAGGTGTTTCAAATTTCTATCTTAAGAAGAACACCCAGGAAAACCTTGAGTAGTCATCCACAACTACAAGGGTATAGACCTTCCTACCTAAGCTGTGAACTGGCAATGGACCAAAAAGATCCATATGCAAGAGGTACAGACACCTCACAGCATCTTTGTTTTCTATGCTACTAAAGGTGGATTTAGTCTGCTTGCCCTTTTGACAAGCTGAGCAAATACCATCTTTGACACACTTAACTTGAGGACCATTCCTCACTAACTCTTTGCTAAAGAGTTTGCTAATAGTCTTGTAGTTAAGATGGGCAAGCCTCTTGTGCCATTTGACACAATGAGAGACTGTCTCATCAGCTACAAGACAAACTGGAGAACCATTGTTCTCAATCATAATGTCTAGGCAGTAGACATTCCTTTTCCTATAACCTGTCAAAATGATCTCTTGATCACTTGACCTCTTGATATGACAACCATTTTTAACAAATGAGATGTCATACCATACATCACTTAATTGACTTATACTTATTAGGTTGTGTTTCAACCCTTTAACATAAGCCACTTGAGTAATGGTAACCAAGTTTGTAGAAATGTTACCAAACCCTTTGATGATTCCTTTTTCAGAACCACCAAAGGTTACTTTTGGACCATCTTTTATTGGAATATAGTCCTTTAGTAATCCTCTTGTTCCAGTCATATGTCTGGAACATCCACTGTCCAAGTACCATGTTGGGGTATGGCAACTTGGACTCACCTGCAAAACAGATTAATGAACCTTAGAACCCAAAGAATTCTTGGGTCCTTGGTACTTGTTAGTCTGCAATCTGACAAGGCTACCTACTGGCTTTCCAACAGGTAGTTTGGTACTCACTTTGGCACTGACATTGTGCCAACAGTCCACTGCAAAATGGCCAACCTTGCCACAGCACCAACATTCAAACTTGTTGTACCTTTGCTTAGGTACTGCCTTGGCTGTCTTGTCTACAGCAGGCTTGTTGAATGCTGGGGCTTTGCCCTTGGACTTAGACTTGGACTGCTCAGTCCCTGCAGGTCTAATAAAGCCCAGTCCAGCCTTGCCTTTATGATGAACAAATTCATCAATTAAAGGTAGCACTGACTTAGGTTTAGAAAACCTAGCAACAAGCTCTCTCTCTTTCTGAAGATTTATCTCCAGACTCTTGATTTGATCATTTTTAAATGATATAGTACCCATTTGAATCACTGTTATGCGCTTCAACCTGGCTATTTCATTCAACTTTTGATCAAATTGCTTCTCAAAATCTGTTACAGCAGCTTTTAGATCAGCAATTTCTAATGCCTGACTTTTGGCAAGGGTCTTGCTTTTCTTGTAAGCCTGCAACAGCACTTTATATTCATCTATAAGCTGATGAATATCATCCTCAGACTCAGATACATTATCATCACTTGATGAAGAAGAATCTGAATCTGAACTAGAACAAGAAACTGAACTTGAACTTGAACCTTGTACCTTACTGGGTCCTGGCTGCTCCAGGATTTTGGCACTCTCTGTTAAAGCCATTAGCCCTTGGCAATGACTGTCTTCTTGTTCATTAATAGACTCCAAAATCTGCATGAATTCTTCCTCTTCTTCTTCAGCAAACAGCCCTATATAGGCCTCAGCCTCAGACTCAGTTTCTGAAGATGAAAAATCTGATAGTCTTCTCTTTCTTGGCTACAAAAGACTTCTCTTTCTTGCCTTTGAAATGAGCCTTTTTCCTGTCACCAGATTCCTTTCTCTTCTCTGGACAATCTGCAATAACATGGCCCTGTCTATTGCAGCAATAGCACACTATCTTAGATCCAGTTACCTTGCTTGACTTTGTCCTCTTCCTGTCTTTCTTTGAAGGCTTTTTCTCCCGATAAAAGACTTCCTTTCCCTTTGAAGTAGAAGGTCTTGACCTCCATTGTTTCTTCTTCAAGAATTTCTGAAAGTGTCTAGTGAAAGCAGCAAAGTCTTCATCACTTTCACTGCTTTCTGTCTTTGTGCTAACTAACTCATCTGATTCTGAATCAACTACCTCTAGAGGTGGAGTTGATGACTTATTCCTGCACTTTCTGGGAACTTCTGTCTTGAAAGCAACAGTTCTTTCCTTGTGCTCAGTCCTTGTTGATTTCTCCTCCTCTTTCCTCACTGTCAACTGCATCTCATATGACAATAACTTGCCAAACAGTGTAGGAGGAGGAATTTCCCCCAACTTAGCCATTTCTCTTATGGCACAGATCTTGGTGTCCCAATCTTTGGTTAGGGACCTTAAGAACTTGTCATTTAGTTCATAGTTACTGAACTCTCTTCCATAAGACATGAGTTCATTAACTATTCTATAGAACCTCTTGTAGCACTCAGTTATGCTATCACCTTTACCTTCTCTAAAACTCTCATATTCCTGATTTAGCAAGGATTTTCTATCTTGTCTAACTTCTTCAGATCCTTTCATATACACTATAAGAGTGTCCCACATCTCCTTGGTTGTCTTACAATGTATAAGATTCTGAAAAGTTGCATCATCAATGGCACTCACTATTATGTTCTGTGCCCTCTTGTCCATGGTAGCTAGGACAATCTCATCCTTAGTCATCTCAGAGAAATCCTTTGGAGTTCTCTGATTTGCATCTAGAACTGAAATCTTCATGGGCACATAAGGCCCTTCTTTTACTGTGATGTAGATTCTAGGGTCTGAGGCCACCATAAATAGCCTTACCCTTTCCTTCCAGATAACAAAGATCTCTTCTCTGCATATGGGCAATTTCATGAAACCCAATTCCTTGTGATTTTCAGAAGAACCCATGTTTCTTGATTTTCTTGAATTTCTTGAATCTGTATTTTGCCTTACACTGAATCTGCCAATCAGGATCTCCTCAGACTGTTAGTCCTTGTTTTGAGGAACCCTGCTTTGATATCACTTGAAAGATATGGTACCTAAACACCTAGAGGGGGGGTGAATAGGTGACCTAATCCTTTTTAAACTTAAATGGCAGCAATCAGTTATATCACAGAATACTAACTATATTAACACAGCAAACACACAGCATGCACAGCAACAATCACAGCACAGCATAGCATACACAGTGGTTTATAGTGGTTCCCCAAGATATGGGTACATCCACTTTCCCCCTTCGCCTATCTAGCAGTGTACTAGATTCGGCCAAACTCCTCCACTGTCTCAGAACCCAAATTGGTTCCTACACCTCAGGCCCAAAGCCTTACAACTCAGCTTTATCACAAAGCCTACACTCAGCCAATCAAGGCATACACTCAGCCAACCAAGGCCTACACTCAGCCAACCAAGGCCTACACTCAGCCAACAAGGCCTACACTCAGAGATCTCAATCTCCTACACTCAGGCTCTCAAGCCCTACCCTCAGCCTTTATAATTATAGGCTTACAAATCACTCAGATCCAAAGGATCCTACAAGATAAAAATGTATTACAAATATTAACTCAACAACTCAGAAATAAAAGAGGGGAGTTGAGAGTTTCTTGATGAGTTCTTGGAAGAACTCAGCTGGATTCAATCTGACTTAGCTTTCTTCAAAGCTTCTTGAGTAGAACTGAATAAGACTGAATCCTCCTGCAGTAGTTCCTTGACCTCTGCCACTTAAGATCCAGAATGAATCTGAATCCTTCTTCTCAGCCTAGTTCCAGAGGCTGATTTCTTGGATGGAGCCCTCTCTCTCCAACTTCTTAGATCTGCACTTGGACTGCAAGATCTTCTTGATTTGATACTCTGTGTACCACTTTGATGACTTGTTCTTCACCAATGTGATCCACTTCTTAATCATCAACAACTAACTTCTGTCGACTGTATGTGCCTATTTATAGGCCTTCTTCATGGTAACCGGCTGATCCGGTTCATAACTGTCTTCTGACATCTCTAACAGGTGCTGTAGACCGGTTGGAACGGCAGCTGTCATGTCATCCAGTCATTTCTTGAAAATCTCTAACTGTCTGATAGTGTCGAGACTTTCTGTCTTTAAGTGTCGACACTTATAGTCCAAGTGTCGACACATGCTATGTAAGTGTCGACACAAGTCTACAAGGTGTCGACACAACTCCTTGTATGTCTCGACACAGATTCTTCTTCAGGTGTCGACACTAAAATTGAGTGTCGACACAAGTACTTGATCTTCTGTCTTTAACTGAATTCTTCTAAGTGTCGACACATCTCCTTTGTGTCGACACATCTTCTTGTGTTGAATCTGTTAAGTGTCAACACTGCTTCTTGGTGTCGACACATAGTCTTCTATGTTGATACTTGCTGAGTGTCGACACAGCTCCTTGTGTCGACACTTGATTCTTCTATTGAGACTTCAGCTGAGTGTCGACACATTACTTTAGTGTCGACACTTGTACTTAGAATATTTTGGAGATAATTCTGTTCTTTGCTAAGTGTCGACACAGCTCCTTATGTCGACACTTTCTTCAAGTGTAGAGTCTTCAGCTTTGTGTCGACACATTATTCTGGGTGTCGACACATACTTCAAATGGTGACTTTTCTATTGAGTGTCGACACATTGTGTTGAGTGTCGACACTTGTACATAGTCTCTGCAGACTTTTGCTGAGTGTCGACACAGCTCCAAGTGTCGACACTTTCTGGTGTAGACTCAGCTTCACTGGGTGTCGACACAGCTCCTTATGTCGACACTTTCTATCTGCACTTTTCTTCACTGAGTGTCGACACAGCTCCAAGTGTCGACACTTTTTGTCTGGTGTCGACTCTGCAACCCAGGTGTCGACACAATGACTCCAAGTGTCGACACTGCTTGTCTAGGTGTCGACACAAGCTTTCTTGAGTGTCGACACTTTCCCTCTAGGTGTCGACACATGGACTTAGAAACTTTTTGCTTCAGTCCAGTAATTACTTAACCTGCACAAGTAAACTCAACATACATCAAATACATTATGATGTATATCATTGAGTTGGGTGAGGCTTCTTCAAATCAGGTACATTTAACCAATGTACCCAACAAAAGATTCTCCTGTGTGTCTAGTTGTAGATGAGAAATCTTCTCATTGTGTCAAATGGAACAAGAGGCTAGCTCACCTTAACTACAAGACTATAGGTCAACTTTTTAGTAAAGAGTTAGTGATAAATGGTCCTCAGGTCAAGTGCATCAAGGAGGGTGTATGTTCAGCTTATCAAAAAGGCAAACAGACCAAGACCTCCTTCCATAGTCTTGATACCAAAGATTCACTGAGGTATTTGTATCTCTTGCATATGGATCTATTTGGTCCTATGCCAATTCATAGTCTAGGTAGGAAAGTCTATACCCTTGTGGTTGTTGATGACTTTTCTAGAATTGCCTGGGTATTCTTTCTGAGTAAGAAATCTGAAACACCAACTGTCTTCCAAATATTTGCTAAGCAAATACAAAATGAATTCAACAATTCTGTGGTTAATATTAGAAGTGACTATGGGACTGAGGTTCAGTCTGAATGCATGACAAAGTTCTGTGAAGAACTTGGAATTTCTCAAGAATTTTCATCACCTAAAACTCCCCAACAAATGGAATTGATGAAAGAAAAAATAGAATACTTATTGAGGCTGGTAGAACACTACTAAGTGACACATCTCTCCCAGAATATTTTTGGGCTGAGGCAGTAAACACTGCTTGCCATGTTCTCAATAGAGCTTCCATCAACAAAAGCCACAAGAAGACTACCTATGAGATTCTGAAGGGCAGAAAACCAAATATATCTATTTTAGGATCTTTGGTAGCAAGTGTTATGTACTTAACAATGGCAAGTCTTATTTAACTAAGTTTGCTGCCAAGTCTCAAGAAGGGATACTTGTTGGGTATAGCAGAAATAGTAAGGCATACAGGATCTACAACTTGACTACTCAAGCTGTAGAAGAAACTGTCCATGTAGTCTTTGATGAATCTAAGCTAATCAACTGTGAGCTGTCTAGCACTTCTTGTAGCACTACATGTTTGAAGGAAAAGATGGACAAGCTAACCATTAGTGGAGACCAACCTGCAAGAAAGGATGAGGAAAATGATGGATGCTATCCATGGGGAGTACAAGACCCACAAGCTGATGATGAAGACAATGAAGTACAGCTTGGTGGGGAGATTAGAGGAAATCAAGTTGTGCATAGATTGCCTCCAGTAATAAGATATCTAAGGGATCATCTAGCACACCAAATTTTTGGTGATCCAAGACATGGTGTTCTGACTAGAAGCAAGAGCTTAAACACAGTTCTATGCTCAAGTTTCCTGTCCCAGATGGAACCCAAGAAATTTGAAGAGACCATACAAGACCATAAATAGGATTGATGCCATGCAGGAAGAGCTGAATCAATTCAAAAGATGTAAAGTATGGAAGTTGGTTCCTAAACCAAAGAATCATAATGTCATAGGGACTAAGTGGATCTAAGGAACAAGTTAGATGAAAATGACATTATAGTCAAGAACAAAGCAAGACTGGTAGCAAAAGGCTACAAGCAGGAAGAAGGAATAGACTTTGACCAGACATTTGCCCCAATGGCCAGGTTGGAAGCAATAAGGCTATTCCTTGCCTATGCAGCTTACCAAGGGTTCAAAGTATTCCAGATGGATGTAAAGTCAGCATTTTTGAATGGTGACTTAAAATAGCAAGTTTATGTTGAACAACCCTCAGGTTTTGTAGATCCTCTTTATTCTTACTATGTTTATAGGCATAAGAAAGCTCTATATGGATTGAAACAATCCCCTAGGGCTTGGTATGAAACAATGTCTACCTTCCTCATCGAGAACAAATTATCAAGGGGGAAAATAGACAAAACTCTATTCCTAAGGGAATCAAAAGGCAAGATCATCCTAGTCCAGATATATGTTGATGAAATTATCTTTGGATCAACTGAAAACTACCTTTGTAGAAAGTTTGCTAAACTTATGCAAGGGAAGATTGAGATGAGCAGCATAGGTGAGCTGAAATTTTTCTTGGGACTCCAAGTTAGACAGACTGATGATGGCTTGCCCATATCCTAGTCTAAGTTCACCAAGGAGTTAATTAAGAAATATGGCATGGAGTCATCCTCCACCATGAGAACTCCAATGAGGTCAAGTATGTCTATAGCAAAGATGATGCAGGAAAACTTATAGATAAGTCTTTGTATAGAGGGATAATTGGCTCCCTTCTTTACTTAACTACAAGTAGACCAGACATCATGTATTCTACATGTCTCTGTGCTAGGTATCATGTTTGCCCAAAAGAATCTCATTATACTGTTGTCAAAAACATTTTGAGATATCTTAAGGGAACACCAAATCTTGGCCTTTCGTACCCTAAGAATAGAGATTTTCTACTAACAGGTTATTCAGATACAGACTTTTCAGGATACAAAGAAGATAGGAAAAGCACCACTGTCACATGTCAGTTCCTAGGTGGTAGATTGGTGTCATGGAGCAGCAAAAAGTATACAAGTGTGGCTATATCCACTACTGAGTCAGAATATGTAGCTGCAGGCAGTTGCTGTGCTCAGCTGTTATGGATACAACATCAACTTGAAGACTATGACATCAAGGTAAGTAGAACTCCATTATATTGTGATTCTACAAGTGTCATATATGTAACAACCCCTATCCGTCGAAGAGCATATAACAGTATGTCCAGCCGGGGCCCGACGCCATATACCACAGACAGACCGGGTGGTTACTCAATGGAAACCATCCAACTAATATCCAACGTCCTACAGAGTCATTCTAGCGGAAGCAATTTAAAGTTGCAATAAAAAGAACCCAGTACGAGCATGAATGTCCACTACCCAAACCAATAGGAATGAAATACAATACACCAGTACAATGGCCTTATGGCCTTACAATTGTTTACTCAAATAAAATGTGTGTTCCATACCTCGCACGCAGGTCGGTCACACATGAATATAACAAGTAAACACTCAAAAGTTTGGCCTTCGGGGGCTGGCTTAGCAACTTGGGCTTTAGCCCGCTATTTACCGCTCGGCTCCGCAGTACCTGCAAGCAACAATCCACCGAACGGTGGCAAACAAAAGCAACGGTGAGCTATGCTGACCAAATTATAATGATCCCGCACCCAAATTTGGGGCGACGATGCTCCTTTCCCTGCACTTTATTAGCTTAACCAAGCAGTATAGATAAACACTTCATTATAGGCGTGGGCACGCACGACCACACACCCCGTGCACTCAGGGCACATTCTCGGTGAACCGGTCAATGTCACATCAATTTAAGCCAGAGACACCCCGGTCTCACCACCGCCACTTGGACGGCCAATCTTGCGAGCATTTTGTATTCCTGGCATGGGTCACGTCAATTTACGCCATAGACCGCCGAAGACCCTCATCTATGCCAACAGATCCCACCGAACAACATAGAATGGGTACGGTTCTGCCTGACCAGTTGCTCACGTCGCAACGTCAATTTAAGCCATATGCGCGGGTCAAACGTCCCCAAGTCCCGTTTCCGTCACACAGTTCATATAACCCGGTTATGTTCAAGTTGGCTTCCATGCCACCATGTTAGCAGAATCACACATCCGCACAGTTTTCTGGGTATACCTTGGAGTTAATCCCAAAGTCTCCCTATTGCAATCTACCATGTAGAAAACCCGAAAATCAAACATTCGCACAGAGTCTTCTCCGGCCATTTATGCAATGCATCATCACCGATCCAGACCAACTTGTCCGGGTAGGCTTCACACATCATACCTATATCCGTTCTCGATTACGTACTCCACATGTACACAACGGGGACTATTCATGTCTACCCGAAGGAACGCCTCAAACTCACTGCAAGCTCGCGAGAGTGGGCTTCCTATGCAAAGGAAAAGAGAACTTCACATGTCCTAGGATGAGAATCGTTACCCTAGCATTTTTCCTTGGCGCCATGGAAATGTATGCGGATGGAAAGCACCTCAATCTCCTTGCCTCCATAGATCCGAAGTCGGCTCGCAATTTGGAGCTCCGAAACTCCGCCGGTAACCGGATCTAGCCTCCTTTCTTCTTCCTTGCTCTCCCCTCTCTCTAGACTTTTAGAAAGTGACTAAGTGAAAGAAGTGAGGGATTTGAAACTCTATTCCCGGGTATATTCCAGTAAGAACAACCCTTAGCCGTCGGATCCCAAAATAAGGAAACGAACGGCCACGAGCTGTAGCTGAAATGCAAAATCTGGGCCGAACATGGCCTGCGACACGCCCGTGTCCAGTGCCGTATCCCCCATTCGTCGTCGAAACCGACGCGTCCCGAAATTCACACGGGCACCCGATACGCCCATGTTAGAGCTGACATGCCCGTGTCATCCAGTGCATGCCCGTGTTCTCAGGCGTGTTCCTCCATCGACACAGGACCAACACCAACCCGAGACACATACGGGTCTTGGACATGCCCATGTCCTATTTGGCATGCCCGTGTCATACCCGAACATGCCTGGGCTCTAGTCTGTGTTCACTATCTCGATATTTCATCTCGACACTTCATCGACCACCTGACATGGCCTTGGACAAGCCCGTATCCTAGGCCGTGTTCCCTGTCTCGACACTTCGTCGAGAAAAAATCATCGACTTCCCTAGCAGATCGTCGACACGAGCTCGACACGCCCCGGGACACGCCCGTGTCTCAGGCCGTGTTCGCTGCTCGACGATCGTCGACTCCAAAATTCGTCTACCTCTCGGCCAAATCTTCGACCCAGACATGACACGCCCTGGGACACGCCCGTGTCCTAGGCCGTGTGCCCCCTGCCAAATTCCAAACTTGGCTCAAAAACGCCTCCCGTCGCTCTTTTGAGTTTTGAGGCGTTACAATATCTATTGCTAGAAATCCTGTTTCACATAGCAGAACTAAGCACATAGAAATCAGGTTTTATTTCATTAGAGATCATGTTGAAAAAGAAGACATAAGTTTAGAATTTGTCAACACTAATTATCAAATTGCTGACATGTTCACCAAACTACTGGATGAAACTAAATCAATTACTTTAAAATTGAATTAAGCATGCTGAACTTAGATTAGAATGGTAAATATGACAAAGTAAATCTGGGTCAACAGATAAAGAAGTTTGTATCGACACTTAGCAGTTGGTGTCGACACATAAGGATAATTATGTCGACACATCAAGAAGATCATGTCGACACTCAGAATTTGGTGTCGACACATAGCTTTCCTGGCACTTTGATAATGGTGACTCTTAAAGGTTGTCTGTGTCGACACATCGCAATTCGTGTCGACACATAGTAGTGTAATAACTTTCAATTCTCTGTCGCGACTGTAGTAGTCTGTGTCGACACAACCCAAACAGTGTCGACACACTAAGCTTATTTCCGCCCGCCTTTTGGCCTTCTTTGTTTAGAAATGTACAAATAGGTGGAAGCAACACCTTTTCGACTACGCTCTCAGAATTCTCGAGACCAAACCATTTGTGTCGATAAGACCTTCATCTTCCTTCTCTCTCTTTCTCATCTCTAATGGCGCCGAAGATGGAAGAAAACATCAACAAGGGTTATGAGATGGTTCGTCAAGCTGTTGATGATGCAAATCCGGACTTCAAGGAGTTAATTGATTTGATCACAATAGCTGGAATAGAAAATATGGTGTCTGAACCAACCAGAATATGAAAGAAAGAAGATGTTGAGTTCTACTCAAATGCTTCACTAGATTCAACTGGCACCAAAATCAAATCCACGGTTCAAGGTCAAAAGCTCAAAGTCACAATCAAACGCCTAAGGAAAATCCTTCATCTTCCGAAAGTCACTAAAGAAGATGAACTTGATTGTTCGCTGACACCAAGTGCACTAACCTGGTGTGGCTTATCTCCATCCACCAAGATTGGAGCAGTGATAAATCGAAAGGGGATGAACGCTCAAGGAAAATTCCTTTCAGAAATTATGGGAAAGGTAATTTTGTGTAAACCTGGAGGACATGATAAGATCTCAGCCTACATGTTTAGTCTCATGACCCTAGTGGTCAGAAACACATAAAACAGGTTCATAAAAAGAAGAAAACTCCACACAAGACCACTGAATCTTCCAGTGATTCAGAGGAGGAAGTTGTTTTCAGCTCAGATAACGATGGACCAGAAAGCACTAGAAAATCTCGTACTCTAGAAACTGGAACTGATGGTAAGGTGCAGGGGGAGCAGATTCCTGCAAGCAACATCTCAGTGGATCAGATCTAGGAGGAGCCTGTAACAACCCCATCCATTCACATAGTCTATACTAGAAGGTCCGGCCGGGGCCCCACAGCATAGACCACAAAACAGGCGGTGCAGTTACGGTGTGATACCAGAGTAGCGCAGCACACTCTACCACATTGCATTCTAGCTGAAGCCTATAACACTACACTTGAACTCCACACCTGAATGTCCAATACATAAAAACTCCACATTTTATACATGATTAGAATGTCTTACACCTACAGGTAGTTGGCCTTATGGCCTTACAGGGATTTCAAAGCATTGGCCTCAAACATTGGCACGCAGTGCGACCACATCAAATAAAAACATAACACTTCCATTTCTTTTAGCCTTCGAGGGCTTGCAATGGCAGCAGGAAATGTAGCCGGGATTTCAGCCCTTATGCGTCCCGCTCGACTATCCAGCACCTGCACAGGGACATTTCACCCAAGGGTGGCAAACAGAGGCAACAGGTCAGCATTCAGCTTACCAAATTATACCGACCCTACCCCTTCCCCGGGACAGTGGATATCTTCCATGCAGGCATAGCATTTCAAAAGCATATATATATCACAAATGTGCTTTTACACACACATTCCATCACAACCGTCAGCCGCTCGGCTCGACGATCCGTGCACTCAAGGCACATTTTTGGTGTACCGGCGAACCAGTTGCCCACCACCGTACCAGGGTCGCAACCCAACGACAAATCACTTGAGCATTTACTCCATGGCGTGCAGCCGTAGTTTTATAGTCTTAGTGAATCGGGATTGGCCCGTAGCCCCCCATTGTATCACGGCGCGCAGGCCTAAGACTCTTGCTATGCGCTCCAACATAACGCACTTTCAGGTCTTACGTCGGACGGACATAACGCAGGTGGGATCCTCCACCCCCCCCCCCCTCCCCCCGTTGCTCAAATTGCCTTGCCATCACCGAGCACAGCGTACTTGTGGCTAAAAAAAGGCGCGAGTCAGTTTCACCGATCCTGTTCTGGCATTCAAGCCTGGGTATGTCTCTGACTCCCATTTCATATCACAACATTTGCAGATTTTTCCTGGGCGCACCAGTACTTCCTACTACTCTCTTTCACAGGTATGACTCCGTAATGTCAAGGGTCTTTCCTGGCTCACCACGCCAATACTTCCTGTTACTCTCTTCACAGGTACCACCCAAGAACATCAAGCATCAAAAGCTTATTTCCTGGACTTCCAGTCCAGTACTTCCTGCTACTTCCTTTCACAGGTCCAACCCGTCGACTCCTAAACCACACATTTCTCACGGAGTCTTCTCCAGTTCATATGCAACATCACCAATCCAGACCAACCTGTCTAGATGGGCTTCACACAGCATGTCTATTCCGTACTCAATTTCCGAATCTATATGTCAACCAATTGGGGATTCCATGAATCAACCCAAGGACTCCCACAACATGCCACCCTATTGTGGGGGAATCATATGCATATACCAAAAAGGAAGCCTTCACATGGCTAGGAAGAAAGGTCGTTGTTAACCCCTCAGTCCGCAACATCCTACAAGATGCCACCCCCCCCCCCCTTTCAACACTAGCGGATTCAATTGGGTAGTCCGCCCAGTCCGGCAAAGTAACCAATCGGCCACCAAGGATGGTCCCCCAGCAGCGGACTCAAGGATCTGCTCGCTCAGTACGCCACGACTTGGGATATCGGATTTTCTACAACGGCGGACGCAGTGTCCCATCCGCCCAGGCCGCCTCCCTCCAGCAGGATCGCGCCCAGCAGCAGTGGATGCTCCAGCCCGCGAGCCCAGTCCGCCCCTTTTCCGCGGACTGGCGTGTTCTTTCTTCTTGCTTCCCGTCACCACTACCCGGTTCTCCTGTACCCCAGGCAGTCGGTTATTTTAGCCCTGCCCGTTTGGGCAGGCCCCCTATCCTATAAATAGGGGGTAGGTGGTGCACCCACGGTACGCTGACTCGGACCCAGGAGCCTACTTGTTAAAGGCTGCGGACTCGAATCTTATGCCTTGCGGACTCCTCCTCGCTCTGCTCTTGTCAACCTTTTCCTTTCACTTGTAACCAAGTCTTTCTTCAATCAAGGGAAAGCCCGTCGCAAGAGAGGCATTCAGGCCGCGACGGGCGAAGTCTGTTGTTGTCGTGGCTCACGGCCCTGCTGTTCTTCCTGCCCCCATCCGCTTAGTAGATTACTACTCGCAGTCTCTCTATTCCCCGGTGTTCGAACTGTTAGCTGGTGGTGCTCGACCCCCCTTTGTGTTTTCATGCATCAACAGTTAACAAGCGACCTTCAGATCCGAGTAGTGTTTTGAATTCAGCGGACAGAAATGTCAGACCGCAGAGCACGCTCTTCAGACCGCTCCAGTCCTTCAGAGGACTCTCTTTGGGACGCAATTGAGCAAGCTCGCCTTGAGGCAGAGCAGTCCCGCCAGCAGACTGACCAGCGTCTCGACGCAATCAGCCAAGCCCTGCTCGCGCTAGCCCAGCGGCTTGCTCCTCAGGCCGCAGCGGAACCAGCAAACTCTCCAGTCCGTCAGACTCCGGCTCGCCGAACTCCGCTTCAGCAGTCACCAGCCACTCCTCGGAACCCTGTTCAGTCCGCCGCCCCTCTGTGCCCTCAGGAGGAGTAGTTTGCTTTTAGAAATTTCTTCAGAGAAGCAGCCAGGGGCACTCCTGCCCGCCAGCTTCATTTTGCTGACCGCCAGTCCGCCGAGCCCACGGACTCCCTAGCTTCAGTCCGCCCCTTCTACCCAGCAGAGTTCGAGACCCCATCTCCCTTCGTTGATCGAATCCGATGGGAATCGGCTCCGAAAAACTTCAGGGAGCCTCGCATCCCATTCTATTCAGGAGGGACTGATCCAGTCTCTCACCTCCAAGCATTTGAGGGCGCAGTTGCTTTGAGATGCCTCTCAGATTCTATCAAGTGTAAACTCCTGGTTACCACTCTCGAAGGACAGGCGAGAGAGTGGTTTTATGAGCTGCCTTCGGGCACAATCTCTTCTTTCGCAGAGCTTCGCAGCCAGTTGTTGCTGAGATTTGCTACCTCAAGAAAGAGGAAGAATGGGCCAGCTGCCCTATTTGAAATCAAACAAAGGGATAATGAATCAGTGGCGCGATTCGTTGATCGCTTTCAGAGAGAGATCCAAGGGGTAAGGAATGTGAACCCCGACTATTACAAGGTCTCCTTGATACATGGCCTCCGGGAAGGCCCCCTGAAGTTTAAAGCAACAACCAAGGCACCTGAGACTTATCAAGAGTTGATCGACATGGTCAACCATTTCATTGAAGGAGAAAACGCCAATCCAACCTATGTCTCATCCCTGACAGCTAAGGCTGAAGGAAGGGATGCCTCCGCTTCTTCATCTCGTAGCAAGCCCCTCGCCCAGACTTCCAGCCTCCGTCTCAAAGAGGTAGGAACTTCCGCAATAAGAAACCTTTCCTTGGCCATCAACAGTTTCATGATCAGAGACTGTCGTTGGCCGCCACTCCCGTCGTTCCATTGCAAGCTCTTCCCATCCTCCAACAAGCAGCCTTGCCTGCTCCAAGCCAATCTGATGCAAGCCCCATGGAGGACATTGTAGATCTGGACCTTGACGAAGTCATCCAGATCTTGCAAAGGAGATCAGAAGAAAAGAGGCAAGAGCCTTAGAAAATGTGGAGGCCAAGGAATAATGCACAATATTGCCAGTTCCACAAAGAAAAGGGCCACTTGACCGAGAACTGCAAGGCCCTTCGCATGCTGATAGAGAAGCTGCTTGCCGAGGGCAAGATTGACTTAGCCAAGAAGGATTCTCCTTCTTCTTCGAAGCCATCCACCTCGAAGGGCAAAGAAGTAGCTGAGGCATACCAGGAATGTGTGGATGTATAGGACGAAGGCCGTCTGGGGCCGATCAACGTCCTGGTAGAGTGCTTCGACGCAAATGATGAATGGGTTCTGGGACGCCTCTTCTTCATCCATGGTGGAGCAGGGACCGAGTCTACTCGGAAATCGTCAATTTCAAGGGTCACCCGGGCAGAGGTGACCACTTCTTCTTTCGTTGCTCCTCCAAGTGAGGTTGTCACCTTTGGTCCAGCAGATCTACCCCAAACAGCCAATCTGTTTGATGATGCAGTTGTAATTCAGGCTGTGATTGGGGACTTTACAGTTGATAGAATTCTTGTTGACACAGGCAGTTCGGTCAACCTCCTGTTCAAGTCTACTTTTGAGGCCCTGAGGACCGGAAAGCCTCTGCTTTCCACTGAGGGGCCACTCTATGGTTTCTCGGGAGAGAGAAAAGAGGTGGAAGGTAGCATCAACCTTCCCGTGAGCTTGGAGGGGCAACTAATCAAGTGCAATTCATAGTGGTTGACGCCCCCAGCAGCTACCATGCCATTTTTGGAAGGCCCCTATTAAATAAATATCAAGCGGTGGTTTCCACTTACCACCTTGCCATCAAGTTCTTTGCAAATGGAAGGATGTGCCGGGTCAGGAGTGACCCTAGAAGAGCAAGGGAGTGCTACGTCCGCACTGTCAACATGGTTGAAGCCAGCCCTTCCCTTGCTCCAACAGCAGCTGCAGAAGCCTCTCCCAGTTCAGAAGCTGCTGCTGATGAAGGTGCCCACCTGGAACCTGCCCAGGTGACGCAAGAAGTCCCCATTGTTGAGGGGGAGGAGAGGAAGCTCTCCATCAACTCAGAGTTACCTGAAGATCAAAAGGCCGAGCTGATTTCCTGCTTGCTGAATAACCTGGATGTCTTCGCCTGGTCAGCAGAAGACATGCCAGCAGTGGATCCTGATGTTGCATGCCACCACTTGAATGTTGATCCCGACTGCAAGCCTATACAACAATAGAAGAGGGACATAGCTACAAAGCTTGCAGAGCCAATAAGGGAGGAGGTTGCAAAGCTCCTCAAGGCTAATTTTTTTAAAGAAATTCAATATCCCACCTAGATATCAAACGTTGTAATGGTTAAAAAGCTAGGGGGAAAATGGCGAATGTGTGTAGATTTTACCAAACTTAATAAAGCATGCCCTAAAGATTGCTACCCCTTGCCTCGGATAGATTCTTTAGTTGATTCCGCGGTAGGGTACTCTTATATGAGTTTTTTAGATGCGTTTTCTAGTTATCACCAGATAAGAATGCATAAGCCTGACGTTCCTCACACATCGTTCATTACTAATGATGGTTGCTATAGCTACCTTGTGATGCCCTTTGGGCTTAAAAATGCCGGTGCAACCTACCAACGGATGATGGACCGTGTGTTTAACCATCAGAAGGGGAGAAACCTAGAAGTGTATGTAGACGACTTCTTGATTAAGAGCATGTCATTTTCGCTGCACTAGCGAGACCTAGCAGAGACGTTCGCTACTCTGCGTAGGTACAAAATGAAGCTTAACCCTTTTAAATGCACTTTTGGGGCGAGTAAGGGGAAGTTCCTTGGTCATCTCCTTACTTGAGAAGGACTCGCCCCCAATCCTGATAAAGTAAAAGCCATTCTCGATATGCATACCCCTCGTTCGCCAAAGGAAGTTCAGCAGTTAGGTGGGAGGCTGGCAGGTCTTGCAAGATTTCTCTCTCGGGTTGGAGATAGGAGTGCTCCCTTCTTTAAAACCCTCCGAGGAGCATCCAAGTTTGAATGGATGGAAGAATGCTCCCAAGCTTTTGAGCAGTTGAAAATGCAACTGACCTTAGCACCCCTGCTTCAGAGTCCCCGGCCAGGAGAGATTCTTTTCTTATACCTAGGGGTTGGCCCTGAGGCTGTCAGCTCCGTTCTTCTTCGAGAAGAGAGCAGGAAGCAATTCCCAATTTACTATGTTAGCCATATCCTGAAGAGTGCTGAGACACGGTATCCGATTTTGGAGAAGTTAGCCTTGGCGCTAGTCATGTCAGCTCGCAGGCTCCATCCGTACTTTCAAGCACATTCAATTCAAGTCGTCACCGATCAGCCTTTGAAGGGTGTGTTGGAGAAACCAGAGCATTCTGGCAGACTAGCTAAGTGGGCAATAGAGTTGAGTGAATTTGAAATCTCTTATGTGCCCACGACAACCATCAAAGCTCAAGTCCTAGCAGACTTTCTAATTGACATGTCAGCGTCCAGTTCTGATCGAGCAGAAAGGTCATCTTTGGCTTGGACCATCTATGTTGATGGTGCCTCAGGCATAAGTTCTTTTGGAGCAGGAGTGGTTCTCATTAATCCAAACGGCGTCAAACTGGAGCAGGCCATCAAATTTTACTTTCCAGTAACCAATAACCAGGCCGAGTATGAATCTTTGCTCGCGGGCTTGATACTTGTGAGGGAACTAGGAATTGATCATGTTCATATCAAAACCGATTCTCTGGTAATGGCGTCACAAGTCCTCGGTAACTTCGAAACAAGAGAGCCGATCTTGAAGAAATATCTTACTCTTGTGAAGATAGAAGTCGGCAGGTTCAAGAGCTTTACCATCGAGCACATCCCCAGAACAGAAAATGAGGAGGCATATTTTCTTTCCAAGTATGGGATGCCTTCAGGAGGAACAACTTCCGAGCTCTTCCGCCCGATAGTGGTGGAAGGAGATTTGATGCAAGTGGACCAATGTCTCTCTTGGATGGACCCATTCATTCTCTATCTGTCAACGGGAGATTATCATCATTCAGTCAAAGATAAGAAAAAGTTCGGAATAAAGGCAGCTCACTACTTCTTAGTGGCAGGAGTGCTCTACAGAAGAACCTTCCTCTCTACCATGGCCCGGTGTGTTTCAGAAGAAGAAGCTCCCCTTGTTTTGCAAGAAGTTCATTTAGGAGAATGTGGAAGCCACTCGGGAGCAAGAACCCTGGAAAGACGGATCCTGCGGCAGGGTTATTTTTGGCCCACTATGAAGAGAGACTCTGAGGTCTATACAAGAAAGTGCGTTCAATGCCAGAAGTTCGCTCCACTTCAACTCCAAGCAGCTCAGTCCCTCAGATCGATTGCAACTCCTTGGCCCTTTGTGGTTTGGGGAATGGATCTCATTGGTCCTTTTCCCATGGCAAGCGGGAAACGACGTTTCATCATCGTAATGATCGACTACTTCAGCAAGTGGATCGAAGCCAAGGCGTTGGCTAAGACAACTACACAAATCGTCAAAAACTTCATTTGGGGAGAGATTGTCTGTCGGCATGGGATACCTATAGCAATAATCACCGATAATGGGCCACAATTCAACAACTCTTAGATGATAGATTTTTGCAAGCAGATCGGAACAGAGCTGTGGTTTTCATCAGTTCATCATCCCAGAAGCAATGGCCAAGTAGAAGCAGCCAACAAGCAGATCCTCAATTTGCTCAAAAAGAAAGTGCAGAATCTCAAGGGCAGCTGGGCTGATCAGCTTCCATCAGTCCTCTGGTCCCTTAGGACAACGCCATCATCCGCAACTGGGGAGACTCCATTCAAACTTTCTCATGGCTCAGAGGCACTCATTCCAGTTGAGTTTGAAGTCCCGTCACCCAGAGTTCTGCTTGCAAGAGAATGCGTTGAGGACTGCCTTGAGTTGAATAATGAAGAGATGAGGTTCAGCTTGGAACACATCGAGGAAATCAGAGATCAAGCAGCCATAAGGCAGGAGGAGGTCAAAAGAAGGATGGCCCGCTACTTTGACCAGAACGTAAGGATCAAACACTTCCAAGTGGGAGATCTAGTTCTAAAGAAGATTGATGCTGCTGCAAGAGCTGGTTCAATTGGAAAGCTTAATCCAAATTGGGCCGACCCTTTTGTTATCAAAGAAGCGTTAAAGAGCGGCGCTTACCGCTTGCAGACATACGAAGGAGAGGATATGCCACACACATGGAGCGGGGATGATCTCAAACGGTTCTATTCTTGAACCTCCTTTTTTCTACTTTGTGTATTCTCTTCAAGAGTTATTATGAATAGAAACTGCTTGCTAACGCTTCTTCAAGTGTTTTGTCTATGTAATCATAACAGATGAAACGCTAAGAAAGATTTCAAAAACGGTTCTGCTCTTGAACTCTCTTTTCTTTCTTATGCTTTCTTTGCAAATACATTTTAATAATCAAAGGATCCATACTGACACTTTTTTCTAGTGTTTTCTCTCTCTCCCAAAGACCTATAACGGTTCCCTGATACCAGGAGACATCGCCGAGTTCAGCTAGACCTCCCCTAGAGCTGTTGTCATTAGCGTATCACCACGAAGACCACGTGTTGCGAGGAGATTTCGCACCGTGTAGTGGGAGCTTGCAGGCTCTAGTGTGGTAGGATTCTGAACTTCGGATCCCGGCTAGTACCTTACCCCACCTCTGCGTTATGGAGGGCAGGGTGGGTGTAGAGCTCTACCGTTCCGCATTTGTGATATCGTTACAACTTTGATGATCTGGCGAGGAAAGCAATGCCATGCGCACCTGCCCACCGATCATCTTAGCTTGTAACCCTCGAACACTCCATGGTACCCTCAAGCAGTGCCTGTAGGAGGCCCACAGCTTCGACTGTACTCCAGGCAAGAGGGCAGGGAACCGTTCCGCCGAGTATCTTGCTCTTCGCAGGGAATCTTCCTAGTACGGACTGGTTTTCTCTATTCGAGCGGTCCGCCAGCTTCTTTGGGTTGATCTTATAGCATGTGGCCTGGTGAGGAAAGCAATGTCATGTGCACCTGCCCGCCTGGTCGCAAGCTATAGATCATTTCCTGTTTAGTGCGGACTGGTTTTCTCTATCCGCGCAGTCCGCCAGCTTCTTTGGGTTGATCTTATAGCCTGTGGCCTGGTGAGGAAAGCAATGTCATGTGCACCTGCCCGCCTGGTCGCAAGCTATAGATCATTTCCTGTTTAGTGCAGACTGTTTTTCTCTATCCGTGCAGTCCGCCAGCTTCCTTGGGTTGATTTTATAGCTTGTGACCTGGTGAGGAAAGCAATGCCATGTGCACCTGCCCACCTGGTCGCAAGCTATAGATCATTTCTATCTTGGGCGGACTGGTTTTTTGTATCCTCTCAGTCCGACATTTTAAGACCGCAAGCTATAGATTATTTCTGTTCGCATATATACGAACTGCGAAATTATATCAGCTAAGTGCGCCGAATGGTTTTCATATATTATCATTTGATAAGTTAATAAAGAGAATTGCGGACTGCTACTAGAACTCAATGAAGTCCACCTGATATTGTTATCAGCCGGCTATTTTCGTTTTCATTTTTTCAGGCGGACATTGAATGGATTGATAAGTTGAATTCTCTAATCAGCAAGACTCGTTATAGGTCTTAATATCGCGCGGACTACAATTGGAACTCAACGGAATCCGCCTGACAATTTCTTCTCATTCCAACGACGGACAATAATTGTCTATAATCAGCAAGTTAAAAAGCTCAGTGTGATTTATCAGCATGTCGTGCGGACTGCTAAGTGTCGGTGCGGTGAGCGTGGAAAAAGAATATTGCAGGAAGCACACATGCAAAAATATCCTTTCTATTTCATCAAAAAATTATACATCTATCTATTCGGCGGACTACAGTCTCGAGTCCGCCACAATTTTACAAAATCAAAAAAAAGAAGATAAAAATACATTAATCATCTGCAGTCTTTTGTTTCTTTTCTGGAGGTGCCGGGCTTTCGCCAACAATGTCGACTTCCGGAGAGTAGCCCCCCGAGCCGCTTCCGCTACTATCTGATCCTGTGCTTGAGGCGGACTCGCTATGCGAGCTCCTGGCTGCAGAGGAGGATGCAGAGGTGCTTGACTCGGCGGACTGATCCCCAGCTCGCCGGCTTGAGCCAGTTCCGTCCGCAGTCTCCGCGGCACCTTGCCCTTCGCCTTCTTCTTCTTCTTCTTCTTATTCTTCTCCTTCTTCAACTTCCTCGCCTTCTTCCTCTTCCTCAATGATGTCCTTGCACTTTTTAGCCCGCTCCATCGCCGCGACCTGCGGTGCCAACTCAGGGAAGAGCTCCAAGAAAGGGACGCCATCCACTCCCTCCTTCGTAAAGCTGCCGCGGATAAGTCGCTCAATGGAGACCTCGACGGTTTCTTTCACAAAAGGGAGCATGGCGGCCTGGAAATCATTGTTCTCCAAGTCATAGGCGACCTGCGCAAAACAAAAGCGAACATCAGACAGATCGCGGCGGATAGAAAATTAAAAGCCGCTGCGAATTCAACTCACCCCGAGCTCTTCTTTTTGCTGAGCAACCCTTTTTCCTAACCGCACATTCCTCTCCTTTAGCGCCTTATTATCTTTTTGAAGCTGTTCATTCTGCCTTAGCAGGTCTCTGGCCAGGGTGGCTACATAGTGGTTCGTCACCACGCTGTTCGCAGCGTCCTGAGAGGCTAGCAGAGGGAGGTCGGTGGCGGCCACCTTCTTAAGGTCGCTCAAGTTGTGCTTTCCGTAGAGCGCGGAGATCGCAATATGGGCGTGGCGAGTTATCCGCGGACTCTTCCATGAAGGGAGCGTAGTGGACAGGCGGACGTGTTTGTTCTTGCTATGCCAGTGGACCATATGGTTCCCCCTAAGATCCTTCTGGCTGATGCCAAAACCGCTCATGGTGAAGCTTTCAGAAGAAGAGTAATCTGCCGCAGGATCCCCTTCCTCCTTCCACTTCCTTACGACTGCTTCTTTCTTCTCCTTTTGTGTAGGAACAAAGCCGCTAGGCGTCTGCGGCAAGTTGGCAGTACCGCCAAGGTCGCTGCAAAAAACAGATGGGGTAAACACCAAGGTCGCTGCAGGATACAAAGTTTGGGTTTGGTAGTTGCTTACTCTCTTCGGGCAGAACGTCCGCTAAGCTCGCCAGTAGCGGAATGTAATACTCGATGTCAAGCCTGGCATTGGCCAAGAACTCGATAATGGCGGATTCCAAGTCATCCAGCTACACGCCCTTGAAGGCGGAGTCCGCGCACGCCTGCGGATAGGTGTGCGGGAACTCTAGGTCGCCCTCAAAGATCAAGAACCTAGAGGTCCAGTTGTGGATCTTGTTGGGAAGACCCACAACCTTCATCCCTCTGTAGTAGAAATATATCACCCCCTTGTAGGGGCAGCCTCCAGAAGCGGTTATGGAGCGGACAGAAAACATCTTGCGGAAGATGTTCATGGAGAAAGCGATCTTTTCAGATCGCAGGTAGGAGAGGAAACTGTAGATCGCGGCGAGTGTGTTGGGCGCGAGCTGGCCCGGCACCATTCCGTAGTGCTCAAAGATTTTTGCAAGCTCCCATAAGAGCGGGAACTTGAATCCGCTATCAAAGTGGTCAACTGGAATTGCGATCTGGGTTGCGGTTGAGAAGTTTAGCCTTTCTTGGTGGGCAGGGAGGAGGACGAGGATATTCGAATTCGCCATCTTCTTCTCGACAAAGGCCTCCAGGTCGGCCTCTGTCAAGGTGCATTTCCGATGGTCGGCAGAGTGGAAGGCGACAGCAGCATCAGTACGCGCGGACACCATTTTGCAGGCCGCAGGGTTCCTTTTACTTCAGCTGTTTCCTGCATAGAAGAAAGCGGCAGGGCCTATTTATAATTACAAGTTCTGACAGCTTTTTGACCAGGCCACAGAGCTTGCAATTCCAATCCGCATAGTCCGCAAAAATCAAACCATTCACGCAGCAAAATTTAACGATAACGCGGACACAAATGTAGATTCAAATGCCAAGAAAATTATAAAAGCAAAAATTATGGCAGGACACAGCTTTCATCCGCCCAGTTCGCGATGTTTCCTTCCTGCACGTCAGACATAAGAGGCGGACACAGTTTCAGTCCACTTAGCTCGCAAATTTTCCAACCTGCAGAAATTACGTGAAGCGGAAATAGCATTAGTCCGCACAATTCGCCACAGATCAGCAAAAAAGCAGCATAATTTGCGGATATATGATTAAGTCCGCGCAGTTCGCGACACAGTTCTACAACAGCATTGTTTAAAAGCACAATTATACAAATCAAACAAATATTCATGGCAGCACAGACTCAGCGGTCCCTAGTTTCGGTCCGCGCTTGCTTTTCAGGTCTATCTCTGTACAAGTGAGCGGCTTGGTCGCTTATTTGAAGAATCTCGCTATACAAACGGCAGATATGATGGTGGATGACGTTTATGGTCCGGTGCATGTGGGTACCCTCGCGGTCTACCCGGCTAAGGGGCACCATTGGCTCCGCCGCCGGCCTTGGCTCCTCGTCCGCAACCTGTTGACCGCTCGCCGGTGCTGCGGCCTCCGGAGCAGCGCGATCTTGCAATCGCGACCTATGCTCGGCAACCTCAGCAGCTCGCTTCCCTTTCTCTTACCTCGCTGATGCCAAATGTTTCCCCTTGTAGAAGCGGACATCGTCCGCGAGTCTCCTCTTTTCCCTGTCGGATCTCTCCAGCACCCTGGAGATGCTGGCAATCTCGTCCTTTAGGGCTTTCTCCCGCTCCGCGGACGCCTTCTCGCGCTCTTCCGCCTTCTTTAACTCTGCTTTGAGATTCTGAACTTCAGCTTGAAAGTTTTCTAACTCTTTGATGATGTTCAGGCTAGGCAGCTCATCCCCTGCGGATTCTTCATGCGAGACCGCGTCAACACCAGTATTCGGTGTTACCACGAACTCGCCACTCTCAATGGAGCCCGGCGGCGACTTTCTACCTGCAAGGAAGAAATTCAACTTCTTCATTCAAAAACAGTCCGCGGCGGACACAAAGAAAGGATGAAAGATCACATTTGGATATAGCCGCAGCGATTTGTCTACTATCGAGAAAGACAGCCACCTTGCCTGCTTCGGGTCAAAAAGCCTTAACCTCTTCTTCCATTCGCGATGGACCGTAGCTCTTTTCTCAGCAGCAGAGCTTTTCGAAACCACGATGTCCTCAGTTTTAGTGATAATCTTGACTGGTCTCGACTTCCGCGGCGGCGACCTGTAAAGCCACTGACGCTTAAAATACTTAGGCGCCGGTTGAAGTTTACCTGACCGTAGTAGCTCCGCAGCAGTCCGCAGGTCCTCAGCATTCTTGTCCGCCGCGACCTGCTTCGAGGCCACCTCCACAGCAGCTACTTGAGCAGTAATTTGCTTCTTCTGCTCCTCTATCTTCTGCTTCAGCCTCTCCCTCTCTTCTTCCTCCGCAGCGGACAAAGAAGGGAGTTCACCACCATTATTCCCAGTGGCCTCCGCCTCAGATTGCTGCAGTACAATCAGCAGGGATTCGTTGATTAGATCTACTTCATTGACATCTATCGAATCTAATATCTCATCAGTGGTTAGACTGACCGTGGAGAGGGAATTATCTTCCTGAACTTGGGCTTCCGGTGTGACCAGATCACTGTCAGGAACTTCTTTGTCGCGCGGTCTGTGTTGTAAGTCCGCATCTCCGGTCCGCTTGGAGACATTCTTCTCCTTCATCACGCGCAGTTTCTTCTCAACCCGCTCGGCAACGGTCGACCCGTCCCTCTTCCTCTTCTTTCTTTTAGCTCTCTTCTCGGCAGAATCCACGGCGGCCTCTCCTAGGTCGGGCTGACTCTCGCGGACAGCCTCAGGGTTCACAACAGTCAATGCCTTTAAGGGCGCAACGTCTTCTCCCTCAGTCTGCCTATCTTCTTCATCCAAGTTAACAATGGGCACCTGGGCATTGGGAGAAGATATGTCGGCCTCAATATGTTCACAAACGGTGTCCGCCGAGGTTGTAGTTTTCTTGGGAAGGGACAGAGTCCGACAGGGTCACCATCTTTTCACTTCTTAGTGGTTCGGCATCGAGGACTGCGGCATCCTCGCGAGCAGATGTATCGGCGTGGCGGACTGCATTCTCCACAGGATTTTGGCTGTGGGAACTCTCCCCTGTAGGGCGTACAGGATCCTTTCTTGTCGACCTCTTTATTATCTTCTTGGTCTTCATAGGCGTTGTCAGTGCTGAATCGCCTTTTGCAGTGAGACTAGAGAAGAAAGCTCCGAGCCTTGCCATGCCGGACTGGAAAGTGGAGACCGCAAGTGGTGAATAGCGCCCCGTATTGACCGGGATTTTCAACAGTTCCAGGCCCTCCACTGATATTTATAGCGCTGGCGGCATTTACGAGGCTTGCGGACTCGGCGGTTAAGAAAACATTTTCGAAGTTTTCTGGAAACTTAAAAATGTGCGGGGATTATGTTAACCCCTCAGTCCGCAACATCCTAATGCCAACCCCCCCCCCCCCTTCAACACTCGGGATTCAATTGGGCAGTCCGCCCAATCTGGCAAAGTAACCAATCGGCCACCAAGGATGGTCCCCAAGCAGCGGACTCAAGGATCTGCTCGCTCAGTCCGCCACGACTTGGGATATCAGATTCTCTACAACGGCGGACGCAGTGTCTCGTCCGCCCAGGCCGCCGCCCTCCAGCAGGATCGCGCCCAGCAACAGTGGAAGCTCCAGCCCGCGAGCCCAGTCTGCCCCTTTTGCGCGGACTGGCGTGTTCTTTTTTCTTGCTTCCTGTCACTATTGCCTGGTTCTCCTGTACCCCGGGCAGTCGGTTATTTTATCCCTACCCATTTGGGCAGGACCCCTATCCTATAAATAGGGGGGAGGTGGTGCACCGAAGGCACGCTGACTCGGACCCAGGAGCCTACTTGTTAAAGGCTGCGGACTCGAATCTTGTGCCTTGCGGACTCCTCCTCGCTCTGCTCTTGTCAACCTTTTCCTTTCACTTGTAACCAAGTCTTTCTTCAATCAAGGGAAAGCCCATCGTAAGAGAGGCATTCAGGCCGCGACGGGCGAAGTCTGTTGTTGTCGTGGCTCACGGCCCTGCTGTTCTTCCTGCCCCCATCCGCGCAGTCTCTCTATTCCCCGGTGTTCGAACCGTTAGCTGGTGGTGCTCGACCCCCCTTTGTGTTTTCGTGCATAAACAGTCGTTACCCTCGAAGACCGCTTCGGTGCCATGAGCTCTTAACTGGCTAGAAAGAATCGCAATAGCTTTTCCTCCTCAACGCCGGCCTCGGATCTCTCGTCGAAAAACCGTAGCACCACCAGTGACCAGCCCCTTTCCTCCTCCTCATTCTTCCTCTCCCTTTCTCTCTCTAGGATTTAAAAAGATGAAAGCCAAGTATGAAATGAGTTCTTTCATCTCCATCCACGGCCTTAAGGAAGCAAGGAGGCAGCTCAGCCCTTGGATCCCAGCTGAAGGAACGAACGGCCATGATTTTGCCACAAAAGCATAATTTTTGACTGATACGGCCTGTGACAAGCCCGTTTCACGGGCCGTGCTCCCAAAGCGGTGCTCAACCGATTTATCTAGTTCAGTACACGCCCATGTGACATGCCCATGTCACGGGCCATGTCAACCGACACTCCTTCAGACATGCCCGTGTCTGTGACCGTGTACATCAGGCTGCAGAAAATCGAAATCAACCCGAGACTCACACGGCCTGTGACACGCCCGTGTCTCAGGCCGTGTACCCTTACACGACACCAGACAAGCCCCAGCTCAAGTTTAGTTCATCAATAACGCTGACACGCCCTGTGACATGCCCGTGTCATAGGTCGTGTCCTAAGCACTCGACATCGTCGACCAAATTTTGTCGACCACTCATCGATTGTTCACTCAGGAAGGACACGCCATGGGACACGCCCGTGTCCCAGGCCGTGTCACCAAATTTTTTCCAATTTCTAGATTTTGGAGTGTTACAACCCTCCCCTCCTTACAAAAATTTCGTCCCCGAAATTTGCACCAAGTAAGGAACTCAAACAGAAGGATTTTCATTCCACAATAGTTTCAATACAAGTCGATACACACTGCATAACCGTTACACAAAAAGTTCGGGAAACTCAGCTCGCATGGTCTGCTCTCGCTCCCATGTAAGCTCCTCACTACCGCAATTGTCCCACCGGAATTTAACCATCCCGACTGCCTTGTTTCGCAACTGTTTCTAGGCTTGATCCTCGATCTGAATGGTCCTTAACTTCGTCGTTAGCCCATACTCCACCGGCACTTGATCATCCCTCATCACCTTAGCTGGATCTTTCACGGCCTTCCGCAGCACCGAGATGTGAAACACATCATGCAATCCACCCAAGTTTGCCGAAGGAGTTAGCTGATATGCGGCTTCTCCAACTCGCTCGACCACTTCAAATGGACCAAGGTATCTTGGACTTAACTTTTTCAGACGTCGAATCCCGAATACTCCTTTGAAGGGTTTGATCTTCAAGTATACCCAATCGCCTACCGCGAACTCCACGTTCTGGTGCTTGGCATTGTAGTATTTCGCCTGTCGATCTTGAGCGATCAATAGTCGTTCCCGAATAGTGCGTATTGTCGAGTTTGCTTCATCGACTTCATTACGCCTATAAACTCTGGTGTTGGGTACATTGGTCAAATGTACCTGATTTGAAGAAGCCTCACCCAACTCAATAATATACATCATAATGTATTTGATGTATGTTTGAGTTACTTGTGCAGGTTAGGTATTCACTGGACTGAAGCTAAAACTTTCTAAGTCCATGTGTCGACACCCAGAGGGAAAGTATCGACACTTGAGAAAGCTTGTGTCGACACCCAGACAAGCAGTGTTGACACTTGAAGAAGATGTGTCGACACCTAGGATGCAGAGTCGACACCAGACATAAAGTGTCGACACAAGGAGCTGTGTCGACACTCAGTGAAGAAGAATGCAGAGAAGCAGTGTCGACACTTAGCAGAAGTGTCGACACCTAGAGGAGCAGTGTCTACACCAGAAAGTGTCGACACTTGGAGCTGTGTCGACACTCAGCAAAAGTCTGCAGAGTCTAAGTACAAGTGTCGACACTCAACACAATGTGTCGACACTATGCAGAAGAGTCAGCATTTTATATAAGTGTCGACACTCGGCACAATGTGTCGACACTCAACAGAAGAGTCAACATATGAAGTATGTGTCGACACTCAGAACAATGTGTCGACACACAGCTAAAGACTCAACACTTGAAGAAAGTGTCGACACAAGGAGCTGTGTCGACACTTAGCCAAGAACAGAAAGAACAGCAAATTATTCTAAGTACAAGTGTCGACACTAAGGGAATGTGTCGACACTCAGCTGAAGTCTCAACAAGAAGAAGATGTGTCGACACAAGAAGTTGTGTCGACACTCAGCAAGAATCAACATAAAAGACTATGGGTCGACACCTAGAAGCAGTGTCGACACTTGACAGATTCAACACAAGAAGTTGTGTCGACACAAAGGAGATGTGTCGACACTTAGAAGAATACAGTTGAAGATAGATGATCAAGTACTTGTGTCGACACTCAATTTCAGTGTCGACACATGCAGAAGAATCTGTGTCGAGACATACAAGGAAATGTGTCGACATCTTGTAGACTTGTGTCGACACTTACACAACATGTGTCGACACTTGGACTATAAGTGTCGACACTTAAGAACAGAAAGTCTCGACACTATCTGACAGTTAGAGAATTTCAAGAATTGACTGGATGACGTGACAGCTGCCGTTTCAGCCGGTCTACAGCACTTGTCAGAGATGTCAGAAGTCAGTTATGAACCGGACCAGCCGGTTACCATGAAGAAGACCTATAAATAGGCACAGACTGTTTACAGAAAAAAAGGTTGTTAATATTGTTAAGAGTTAACAGAAGAAGATTAAGTTCTGATTGAGTTCAGATTAATCTAAGAGATTTGTTCAAGTGGTTGCTGATCAAGTTATCCAAGTGATACAAATCAAGAAGATCTTGCTGTCCAACGGCAGATCTAAGAAGTTGGAGAGAGAGAGCTCCAATCAAGAATTCAGTCTTTGGAACTAGGCTGAGAAGAAGAATTCAGAAGCATCTGGATCTTAAGAAGCAGAGGTCAAGGAACAACTGCAGAGGATTCAGACTTATTCAGTTCTACTCAAGAAGCTTTGAAGGAAGCTAAGTCAGTTTGGATCTATCTGAGTTCTTCCAAGAACTCAGCAAGAAACTCTCAACTCCTCTCTTATTTTCTGAGTTGTTGAGTTATTTGTTGTAATACTATTCTAACTTGTAGGATCCATTGGATCTGAGTGATTGTAAGCCTATATTTATAAAGGCTGAGGGTAGGGCTTGTTAGCCTGAGTGTAGGAGATATAGATCTCTGAGTGTAGGCCTTGGTTGGCTGAGTGTAGGCCTTGATTGGCTGAGTGTAGGCTTTGGGATAAAGCTGAGTGTAAGGCTTTGGGCCTGAGGTAAGAACCAATTTGGGTTCTGAGACAGTAGAGAAGTTTGGTTGAATCTAGTACACTGCTAGATAGGCGAAGGGGGAAAGTGGATGTACCCAGATCTTGGGGAACCACTATAAATCACTGTGTGCTGTGCTGTGTTTGTGTTGTGGATGATCTGTGTTTGTTTGATTATTGTTGATTGCTGAAATTGACTTGTTAGAAATCTGTGATATAACTGTTTGACTGCCAACAAAGTTAGAAAAAGGATTAGGTCACCTATTCACCCCCCCCCTCTAGGTGTTTAGGTACCATATCTTACAAGTGGTATCAGAGCCAGGTTCCTCAAAACAAGGACAAACAGTCTGAGGAGATCCTGTCTGGCAGATTCAGTGTTAGGCAATTCACAGATTCAAGAACTTCAAGAACATCAAGAAACATGGGTTCTTATGAGAATCACAAGGAGTTAGGTTCCATGAAATTACCCATATGTAGGAAGGAGATCTTTGGGATCTGGAAAGAGAGGGTAAGGCTATTTATGGAAGCCTCTGACCCTAGAATCTACATTACAGTTAAGGAAGGGCCTTATGTGCCAATGAAGATTTCAGTATTAGATGTAAATCAGAGGACTCCAAAGGATTTCTCTGAGATGACCAAGGATGAGATTGTCCTAGCAACCATGGACAAGAGGGCACAGAACATAATAGTTAGTGTCATTGATGATGCCACCTTTCAGAACTTAATTCACTGTAAAACAGCAAAAGAAATGTGGGATACTCTCATTGTCTATATGGAAGGTTCTGAAGAAGTTAGGCAAGATAGGAAGTCCTTGCTTAATCAAGAGTATGAGAGCTTTAGGCAAGGAAAGGGAGATAGCATCACTGAATGCTACAAGAAGTTCTATAGAATAGTTAATGAACTCATGTCTTATGGAAGAGAGTTCAGCAACTATGAACTAAATGACAAATTCCTGAGGTCCCTAACCAAAGATTGGGACACCAATATCTGTGCCATAAGAGAAATGGCAAAGTTGGGAGAAATTCCTCCTCCTACACTGTTCGGCAAGTTATTGTCATATGAGATGCAGCTAACAGTAAGAAAAGAGGAGGAGAAGTCAACAAGGACTGAGCACAAAGAAAGGACTGTTGCTTTCAAGACAGAAGTTCCCAGAAAAAGCAGGAATAAATCTTCAACTCCACCTCCAGAAGTAGTTGAATCAGAGTCTGATGAGTCTATAAGCACAAAGTCTAAGAGAAGTGAAAGTGATGAAGACTTTGCTGCTTTCACCAGGCACTTTCAGAAGTTTTTGAAAAAGAAACAGTGGAGGTCAAGGCCTTCTACATCTCAAGGAAAGGAAGACTCTTATCAGAAAAAGAGGTCTTCAAAGTATGACAAGAAAAGGACAAAATCAAGCAGGGCAACTAGTTCAAAGATTGTTTGCTATTGCTGCAATAGACAGGGACATGTTATTGCAGATTGTCCTGAGAAGAGAAAGGAATCAGGTGAAAAGAAAAAGACTCACTTTAAAGGGAAGAAAGAAAAGTCTTTTGTGGCTAAGAAGGAGAAGACTTTATAAGACATCTCTTCTTCAGAAACTGAGTCTGAGGCTGAAGCCTACATAGGACTATTTGCAGAAGAAAAAGAGGAAGACTTCATACAGATCTTGGAGTCAATTTATGAACAAGAAGACAGTCATTGCCAAGGACTAATGGCTTTGACAGAGAGTGCCAAGATCCTGGAGCAGCCAGGACCTAGTCAGGTACAAAGTCCAACTCTAAGTTCAGTTTTTTATTTTTGTTCAGAATCAGAATCATCTTCATCAAATGATGGAAGTGGTTCTAAGTCTGAGGATGATATTCATCAGCTCATAGATGAATATAAGGTGCTGTTACAGGCTTATAAGAAAAGCAAGTCCCTTGCCAAAAGTCAGGCAAAGGAGATTGCTGATCTCAAGGCTGCTGCAACAGAATTTGAGAAGCAATTTGATCAAAAACTGAATGAGGTAGCTAGGCTGAAACACATTACAGTGATTCAGATGGGTACTATCACATTTAAGAATGATCAAATTAAGAAACTGGAGACAAATCTTCAGAAAGAGAGAGAACTGGTTGCAAAGTTTTCAAAGCCTAAATCAGTTCTACCTTTGATTGATGATTTTACTCATCACAAAGGTAAGGCTGGACTGGGTTTTGTTAAACCTGCCAGGACTATTCAGGATCAGTCCAAGCCCAAGGGCAAGACCCCAACATTCAATAAGTCAGCTGCAGTTAAGACAGCAAAGTCTGTACCTAAGCAAAGGTACAATAAGTTTGAATGTTGGTGTTGTGGCAAGGTTGGCCACTTTGCCTTGGATTGTTGGCACAATGCAAGTGCCAAAGGGAGTAGCAAGCTACCTGGTGGAAAACCAGTAGGTAGCTGTGTCATGTTGCAAACTAATAATCACCAAGGACCCAAGTTTACTTTGGGTTCTAAGGTTCATTAATTTGTTTTGCAGGTGAATCCAAGTGGCCATACCCCAACATGGTACTTGGATAGTGGATGTTCCAGACATATGAATGGAACAAGGGGACTACTGAAGGACTATATTCCAATCAAAAATGGTCCTAAAGTGACCTTTGGTGGTTCTGAAAAAGGAATCATCAAAGGGTTTGGTAACATTTCTTCAAACCTTGTTACCATTACTCAAGTGGCTTATGTTAAATGGGTTGAAACACAACCTTATAAGTATAAGTCAGTTAAGTGATGTAGGGTATGACATCTCATTTGTTAAAAATGGTTGTCATATCAAGAGGTCAAGTGATCAAGAGATCATTTTGACAGGATATAGAAAGAGGAATGTCTACTGTCTAGACATTATGATTGAGAACAATGGTTCTCCTGTTTGTCTTGTAGCTGATGAGACAGTCTCTCATTGTGTCAAGTGGCACAAGAGGCTAGCTCATCTTAACTACAAGACTATTAGCAAACTCTTTAGCAAAGAGTTAGTGAGGAATGGTCCTCAAGTTAAGTGTGTTAAAGATGGTATTTGCTCAGCTTGTCAAAAGGGCAAGCAGACTAAATCCACCTTTAGAAGCATAGATAACAAAGATGCTGTGAGATGTTTATACCTCTTGCATATGGATCTCTTTGGTCCAATGCCAGTTCACAGCTTAGGTAGGAAGGTCTATACCTTTGTAGTTGTTGATGACTACTCAAGGTTTTCCTGGGTGTTCTTCTTAAGGCAGAAATCTGAAACACCTAGTGTCTTCTACAGCTTTGTCAAGCAAATTCAGAATGAACTAAATAGTACTGTGGTCAAAATTAGAAGTGACCATGGTACTGAGTTTCAATCTGAAAGCATGACAAAACTATGTGAAGACTTTGGGATATTTCAAGAATTCTCTTCACCTAGAACACCTCAGCAAAATGGCATTGCTGAGAGGAAGAATAGAACCTTGATAGAGGCTGGTAGAACCCTACTTAGTGATACTTCACTGCCAGAGTATTTCTGGGCTGAAGCAGTTAACACTGCATGCCATGTTATAAATAGGGCTACCATCACTAAAAGGCTAAACAAGACCCCCTATGAAGTTGTGAAAGGCAGGAAATCCAAATCTATCCTATTTCAGGATCTTTGGTTGCAAATGCTTCATACTTAACAATGGGAAGTCTTACATAACTAAGTTTGCTGCCAAATCCCAAGAGGGAATTTTTGTTGGGTACAGCAACAATAGTAAGGCTTATAGAGTATACAACTTGACTACACAAGTTGTAGAGGAGACTGTGCATGTAGTTTTTGATGAGACAAAACTTATTAACAATGAGTTGTCTAGCAATGTATGCAGCCCCACAGGTTTGACAAAGAAATTGGACAAGCTTACTATAGAAGAGATGCCTGCTGCAAGACAGCAAGTAGAAGGCAATAGCAGTTGTCCAGGGGGAGAACTACATGTGCCAATAGCTGAAGAAATACAAGAAGTACAGCATGATGCAGATGCTGAAGAAGTTCAACCTGAAGTTAGGATGCCACCAGCCAACAGGCATCTAAGAGATCATCCAGTAGAGCTGATTATTGGAGATCCAAGACAAGGAGTTCAGACAAGGAGCAGAAATCAGAATGCTGCAGTATATTCTAGTTTTCTGTCTCAAATAGAACCTAAGAAATTTGAAGAAGCTATACAAGATCCACAGTGGACTGAAGCTATGCAAGAAGAACTTAATCAGTTCAAAAGGTGCAAGGTTTGGGAACTGGTTCCTAAACCTAAAGACCACAATGTTATAGGAACTAAGTGGATCTACAGAAATAAGTTAGATGAACAAGGGGTCATCATTAAGAATAAAGCAAGACTGGTTGCTAAAGGATATAGGCAAGAAGAAGGTATTGATTTTGATCAAACCTTTGCTCCAGTAGCCAGACTGGAAGCCATAAGAATGTTCTTGGCCTATGCAACCTATCAAGGATTCAAGGTATACCAAATGGATGTCAAGTCAGCATTCTTAAATGGTAATCTTAAAGAAGAAGTCTATGTGGAGCAGCCTTCAGGTTTTGTTGATCCAACTTTACCTCATCATGTCTATAGACTTAGGAAAGCTTTATATGGGTTAAAGCAAGCTCCTAGAGCTTGGTATGAAACCCTATCTAGTTTCCTCATTGAGAACAAGTTCTCAAGGGGGAAAATAGATAAGACTCTATTCCTTAGGGAATCTAGAGGCAAAGTCATACTTGTCCAAATATATGTAGATGACATTATATTTGGGTCTACTGAAAGTAGCCTTTGCAAAAAGTTTGCAAAGCTTATGCAAAGTCAGTTTGAGATGAGTAGTATGGGAGAGCTGAAGTTTTTCTTGGGTCTCCAAGTTAAACAGACTGAAAGTGGTTTATCCATATGTCAGTCCAAGTTCACCCTAGAACTCATAAGGAAATATGGTATGGATTCATCCAGCACCATGAAGACTCCTATGGGGTCAAGTATGTCTCTTAGCAAGGATGATGCAGGAAAACCTGTAGATGAAACCTTGTATAGAGGGATAGTTGGCTCCCTACTATACTTGACTGCTAGTAGACCAGACATCATGTATGCTACATGTGTTTGTGCAAGGTATCAAGCCTGCCCTAAAGAGTCTCACTTGACTGCAGTCAAAAGAATATTGAGATATCTAAAGGGCACTCCCTATCTAGGCCTCTGGTACCCTAGGAATGGAGACTTTGATCTAACAGGTTATACAGATGCAGACTTTGCAGGATGCAAAGAGGATAGAAAGAGCACAACTGGAACCTGTCAATTCCTAGGTGGAAGAATAATTTCATGGAGCAGCAAAAAGCAGACTAGTGTGGCTATCTCCACAGCTGAGTCAGAGTATGTAGCTGCAGGAAGTTGCTGTGCTCAACTTCTATGGATTCAACATCAGCTAGTGGACTATGGATTTCAGGTAAGTAGAACTCCACTCTTCTGTGATTCTACAAGTGCTATTTCAATAGCTAACAACCCTGTATCTCATAGTAGAACAAAACATATTGAGATTAAGTATCACTTTCTTAGAGAACATGTAGAAAGAAATGATATTGCACTTGAATATGTTAAAACTGATAATCAGATAGCTGACATGTTCACTAAGCCCCTAGAAGAAGCTAAGTTCAATAAATTCAAAATTGAACTAGGAATGATAAACTTAGACTAAGTTTACAGAACAAGAAAATTGACTAAGCAAGAAGGTGTCGACACATAGACAAGTCTATGTCGACACAGAATAGTAGTGTCGACACTTCAGGAAAAAGGTGTCGACACATCTAGGATGTTGGTGTCGACACTTCAGGATGATAGTGTCGACACATGTCAAGTAGGTGTCGACACATGTCAAGTAGGTGTCGACACATCCAATATGGTGTCGACACTTATGTTTTACTCAGAATTTTTCTAAGTAAAGTCTCGACCATGTGTCGAGTTATGTTGTGTCGACACATAACCATGTGTCGACACATAAAATCTGTTGACTTAACTTGTGTCGACACGTATGTGTCGAGACATTATAAGTCTGTGTCGACACTTAGTGCCAGTGTCGACACATGTTTAGCTAGCTGTCCCGCCTGTTCATCTTCAAAATTAGACAGGTATAAATAGGGTTCTGTCTTTGATTGTCGACACGCTTTCAAAGTTTCGAGACCAAAACTCTTGTGTCGACATTTCTCTTTTCTCAAGCCTAATTCTCCAAACCCTAATGGCTCCCAAGCTCGAGGAAAACGTCAACGAAGGCTACGAACATGTGTGCGGCGCATTCGACGATGGCGATCAAGATATCAAGTCAGTGGTTACCCTAGTCAGCGATTCAGGACTAGAATACTTGGTTTCAGAATCAACCAAGATATGGAAGAAGGAAGTGCTTGAATTCCTTACTAGAGCAACTGTGGATGACTCTGGATACAGAATCAAATCCAGAGTGCATGGAACCAAGGTCAAGGTATCACCCAAAAGTCTGAGAAAGGTACTTCAGCTACCTAAGACTCAAGAAGAAGAAGAAGTTTCTACATCCAAGACCAGGGAAGCTTTGGTCTGGTGTGGTCTTGATTCTAAGATGAAGCTAGGTTCTGTCTTTAACAAAAAAGGCATGAACAGTCAAGGAAAATTTCTGTCAGAGAAAGTGGGCAAGGTCATTCTCAGTAAGACTGGAGGGCATGACAGGGTGTCAGCCTCCATGTTCAATGTTATGACCAGAATTATCTTCAACCTAAAAACAGATTGGTCAATGGTTATCTATGAGAAGATAAAGGAAAGTCTGAAGAAGCCCAATCTGGGCAGAATACTTAGTCTCTACCTGGCTGGTACAATACCAGAGGTAATGAGCACTGCTGTAGGTAGTAAAATCAACCACATGAGAAAGATGGATATGAGGATCTTTTCAAGGTGGGAAAGAGTGTTGTCCAAGGAAGTGGCAACCCCAGAAAAGCCAGTATCTGCAAAAGAAATTCCTCCTAAGAAGAAGAGAAAGACTGTGCAAGTGGCACAAGAGTCCTCCAGCAGTTCTGAGAGTGAAGAACAGGTGGTCTTCACACCTGATGATCAGGAGGAAGAGACAGTAGTCAAGTCTCCTGCTCCTCAAGATGTAGTTGAGATCCAGGGGGAGCTGCCTCAAGCTAGCCCCATCCATAGGGATCACAGCCAACGGGAGCTTCCAGCAGTAGAAGAACCATCTACTCTGGACAGTGAGCAGGCCACCATCATTATCCAAGAGGTACTCACTGACTTAAAAACTTTAGCCTATATTATAAAAGATGCTAATTTGTCTGATGTCCATCAGCAAACTCAGCTAGACAGTCAAGTTCCAGATGTTGTTTTAGAAGACAAATCTGCTGAACAAGGAGTGGTACCTGAATCAGTGATTGAAGAGCAACGACTGTCTCCAGCTCCATCTCAACCTGAATATACAATGGAGGATTTATTCTTAAATCTAGATCAAGAGGACTTTGATATGGACAAGGATGCTGCTGCTGAAGATAAGAGTGTTGCTGCTGAGGGGGAGCACATGACAATTCTGGAAGAATCTGAAAGGCCAGAAACTGAGAAAGCACTTGATGTGCAAGCTGAAAAACCAGAGAGCCCTAAGAATAGAGTTGATATTGCAAGCACCTCTGCCTCTGAAGATGAGGAGAGTGCTAGGGCTAAAAAGAAGAAACTCTTTGTATTCAAGAGAAGAAGTCAGAGCTACAAGAAAGCCCTACAATCCATTGCCCCACAGCCTATAGTTCAGCAAGCTCCAACTACTGACTATAGTGCTTTACTGATTGCACTACAGATCAAAATGGATGAACAAAGGAAAGCCATAGAGGCTTATGTTGATGCAGGGCACAGATCATTACAGTTTGATCTTGCTCAAGATATAAAATCTATAAGGTTTGAGATGAATCTCAACAAGAAAGAAATGACTGACTGCTTCCACAAGGGTGGGAATGCAGTAGTCTATTTGGCAACTCACCAGGAGAAGATCAAGACTCAAGTAGATGATATAGCATTAAAGCAAGGGTATGTGCTGGAAAATCAGTTAAGAATGAATGATAATTTAACTGCCTCCCACAATGCTATAGTCACTGAATTAAAGAATAAGTCTGCTGAACCATCTACATCTGCTGATGCTGCAAAGGCTGATTTTGATAAAATCTTTCAAGCTGAGATTACTGCTGTCAAAACTGCTATACAAGATTCCCAGAAAGCAATCTCTGAACAACTTACAAAGCTTAGACCTTACTTTAAAGATGGAATCAGGTACTTGGATGGTCAAATCCGATTCCAGAAGGATGATGTAAGAGATCATGTTGCTCAAGAAGTCATAAAGGGGGAGAGAGTGTTAGTCAAGGCAAGTTCTGAGCATGCAAAATGGATATCAAATTCAATCAGGGCTACACTTGGATATCCTCCCCTGTGTGATGACAATGAAGTTGCTGAATCTGGACTGAACCCTGCATATTTTGGAGGTGAGCCACAAGAAGTAGCTCAAGTCATTTATCCACATCCAGATTTTGAAATGATTCATGCAGAAGTGCAGACAATGTACAGCCCAACTGAGGGCAAGTCTAATGTTGTTCTGGAAAAGGTTGTTCAACCTATTACTGCAGCTATGCAAGAGGCTTTGGACAAAGAAGAAGAGGCAAGGTTGTCAAAGAAGAGGTTTAGGGAACAAGCTGAACTAAAGCCAGATTTTGAACAATGGAGCCCTACCTCTAGAAATATCATTCTAACTGCCTGGAAAGCTGCTAAAGACAACACTACTGATAGAAACAAGTGATTCTCTAAAGCAGAATGGAGGAAGCATGAGATCAGGCAGGAAGCTATTGTCCAGTACAGAATAAAGGCTAAGTTAGGAAAGCTACCTCCTACTGCAGTGGAGCCTAGCAAGTACTTTCCTAAGCCCTATCATTATTTTGAGAGGCAGAAAATCAAGGCTGAAGAACAAAAGAAGAAGGACTCAAAAGGCAAGAAGCCTGCTGATGCTGAGCCTACTGCTGCTGCTGTCAAGGCTAAAGTCAAATCTGGCAAAGGAATTGTTATTAAAGAACCTGATCAGAAATAGATTAGGAATTAAACTTGATGCTTATTGTAATCTTTTAAGTGAAAAACATTGTTGTACACCATTGAAAATGTATAAGGAACGATATTGGAACAATATATGATAAATATAGTATGATTGTTCTAAAATGTGTCTGTTTCTTATTTGTTCTGCAAATGTGTATATGTGTGAAGTTTTACATATTCATGTTAACCCTGCTGATTATAATCTGCTTTATATCATTTTGTAATTTTTAAATTATGAATGGTGTATATCATTGACTAAGGGTTATGACTTCTCCAAATAGGGGGAGATTGTTGGGTACATTGGTCAAATGTACCTGATTTGAAGAAGCCTCACCCAACTCAATAATATACATCATAATGTATTTGATGTATGTTTGAGTTACTTGTGCAGGTTAGGTATTCACTGGACTGAAGCTAAAACTTTCTAAGTCCATGTGTCAACACCCAGAGGGAAAGTATCGACACTTGAGAAAGCTTGTGTCGACACCCAGACAAGCAGTGTCGACACTTGAAGAAGATGTGTCGACACCTGGGATGCAGAGTCGACACCAGACATAAAGTGTCGACACAAGGAGCTGTGTCGACACTCAGTGAAGAAGAATGCAGAGAAGCAGTGTCGACACTTAGCAGAAGTGTCGACACCTAGAGGAGCAGTGTCTACACCAGAAAGTGTCGACACTTGGAGCTGTGTCGACACTCAGCAAAAGTCTGCAGAGTCTAAGTACAAGTGTCGACACTCAACACAATGTGTCGACACTATGCAGAAGAGTCAGCATTTGATATAAGTGTCGACACTCGGCACAATGTGTCGACACTCAACAGAAGAGTCAACATATGAAGTATGTGTCGACACTCAGAACAATGTGTCGACACACAGCTAAAGACTCAACACTTGAAGAAAGTGTCGACACAAGGAGCTGTGTCGACACTTAGCCAAGAACAGAAAGAACAGCAAATTATTCTAAGTACAAGTGTCGACACTAAGGGAATGTGTCGACACTCAGCTGAAGTCTCAACAAGAAGAAGATGTGTCGACACAAGGAGCTGTGTCGACACTCAGCAAGAATCAACATAAAAGACTATGGGTCGACACCTAGAAGCAGTGTCGACACTTGACAGATTCAACACAAGAAGTTGTGTCGACACAAAGGAGATGTGTCGACACTTAGAAGAATACAGTTGAAGATAGATGATCAAGTACTTGTGTCGACACTCAATTTCAGTGTCGACACATGCAGAAGAATCTGTGTCGAGACATACAAGGAAATGTGTCGACATCTTGTAGACTTGTGTCGACACTTACACAACATGTGTCGACACTTGGACTATAAGTGTCGACACTTAAGAACAGAAAGTCTCGACACTATCTGACAGTTAGAGAATTTCAAGAATTGACTGGATGACGTGACAGCTGCCGTTTCAGCCGGTCTACAGCACTTGTCAGAGATGTCAGAAGTCAGTTATGAACCGGACCAGCCGGTTACCATGAAGAAGACCTATAAATAGGCACAGACTGTTTACAGAAAAAAAGGTTGTTAATATTGTTAAGAGTTAACAGAAGAAGATTAAGTTCTGATTGAGTTCAGATTAATCTAAGAGATTTGTTCAAGTGGTTGCTGATCAAGTTATCCAAGTGATACAAATCAAGAAGATCTTGCTGTCCAACGGCAGATCTAAGAAGTTGGAGAGAGAGAGCTCCAATCAAGAATTCAGTCTTTGGAACTAGGCTGAGAAGAAGAATTCAGAAGCATCTGGATCTTAAGAAGCAGAGGTCAAGGAACAACTGCAGAGGATTCAGACTTATTCAGTTCTACTCAAGAAGCTTTGAAGGAAGCTAAGTCAGTTTGGATCTATCTGAGTTTTTCCAAGAACTCAGCAAGAAACTCTCAACTCCTCTCTTATTTTCTGAGTTGTTGAGTTATTTGTTGTAATACTATTCTAACTTGTAGGATCCATTGGATCTGAGTGATTGTAAGCCTATATTTATAAAGGCTGAGGGTAGGGCTTGTTAGCCTGAGTGTAGGAGATATAGATCTCTGAGTGTAGGCCTTGGTTGGCTGAGTGTAGGCCTTGATTGGCTGAGTGTAGGCTTTGGGATAAAGATGAGTGTAAGGCTTTGGGCATGAGGTAAGAACCAATTTGGGTTCTGAGACAGTGGAGAAGTTTGGCTGAATCTAGTACACTGCTAGATAGGCGAAGGGGGAAAGTGGATGTACCCAGATCTTGGGGAACCACTATAAATCACTGTGTGCTGTGCTGTGTTTGTGCTGTGGATGATCTGTGTTTGTTTGATTATTATTGATTGCTGAAATTGACTTGTTAGAAATCTGTGATATAACTGTTTGACTGCCAACAAAGTTAGAAAAAGGATTAGGTCACCTATTCACCCCCCCCCCCTCTAGGTGTTTAGGTACCATATCTTACATCTGGCTTCGCCCGCTTCTACCCAAGCTAAAGGAGTACGACACTTCCATCCATACAGAGCTTCATATGGCGCCATGCCGATGCTTGCTTGGTAGCTGTAATTGTAAGCAAACTCCACCATATAGAGATGATCTTCCCATATCTTTCTAAAGTTGGGGGCACACATCTGAAGCATGTCTTCCATTGTTCTGTTGGTCCTTTCAGTTTGGCCATCCGTCTGGGGTTGAAAGGTCGTGTTGAATGTCAACTTCGTGCCCAACAGTTGATGAACTAGCCTCCAGTCAATCGATGTGAACCGCCTGTCTCAATCACTTACGATGCTCCAGGGAACACCGTGTAGCCGCACAATCTAGTCAACATACAACTTTGCCAAAGTTTCCACCGAATCATCCCGTCTGTTCGGCAGGAAGTGTGCCACTTTCGTCAGTCGATCGACAATCACCCAGATGGAATCATTTCCTCGTTGAGATCTCGGCAACCCGTATATGAAATCCATGGAAATATCGACAAACTTCCATTCTGGAATCGGCAATGACTTCAAATAACCGCCTGACTTCTGGCATTCCGCCTTCACTATAGCACATGTATGGCATTTGGCCACATAATGAGCAACATCTTTCTTTAGCCCTGGCCACCAGAATAACTTTTCATATCCCTGAACATCTTCGTGCTCCCTGGGTGGATTGAGTACTTCGTATGATGCGCTTCATACATCAGTTCTTCCCTCAATTTACCCAAATTCGGGACGTACAAACGGCCCTCTTTCCGCAAAAGACCGTCATCCAAGGAGAATTTTCCCTCTGACCCTTCTTTAACATAGCGTAGGAGATCTTCATCTAACCTCATTGCTCGTCGAATCCGGTCTGCAAGGTCACATTGTACCTCCGTCCAATTCAGACATGCATCGGCTCTAGCATTATTGTCAACACACGAGATCTCCAAAGCTTCCAACTCCTGGATGAGACGTTCATCATGCCTCTGCAACCAGCTCGCCCTTACCGGAGCTCTCCAACTCAAGGCATCTGCGACTACGTTCCCCTTCCTTGGAGTATAATGAATCTCAAAGGTGTAGTCCCCGAGGAACTCCAACCACCTTCGTTGTCACATATTCAGGTCCTTCTGCTCCAACAGGTACTTTTGGCTCTTATGATCTGTATAGATCTCCACCTTCACTACATAAAGATAGTGTCGCCACAGTTTTAGTGCAAAGATCACTGCCGCCAATTCTAAGTCATGGACGGGATAGTTTCCTTCATGCACCTTCAGCTGGCGTGAGCCATAAGCGATCACCTTTCCATTTTGCAGAAGAACGCCGCCTAAGCTGCTCCCTGAGGCATCACTGTAGATTACAAACCCATTGGTACCACATGGAGATGACAACACAGGCGCCGTGGTCAACCGAATCTTCAGCTCTTCAAAAGCTCGCGCGCACTCTGGCGTCCAAACGAACTTCTAATCTTTTCTCGTTAGTGTGGTTAGTCGTAAAGCGATCCACGAGAAATTTGCAACAAATCTTCGATAGTAGCCCGCTAGTCAAAGGAAGCTCCTGACTTCGACCACTGAAGACAACACCGGCCCCTCCGGTATGGCCTTTATCTTTGCTGGATTCACTACTATGCCCGCCCACTCACCTCATGGCCCAGAACAGCCACTGATGCTATCCAAAGCTCGCACTTCGAGAACTTGGCATAGAGCTGATTCTGCCTCAAGGTATTCAATACCAACCGCAAGTGCTTCTCATGATCGGCTTCCGATCTCGAGTACACCAGGATATCATCAATGAACACTATCACGAACAGATCCAGGTATTCTCAGAATATTCGGTGCATCAAGTCCATAAATACCGAGGGCGTATTGCAAAGCTCAAATGGCATTACCATGAACTCATAGTGCCCGTACCGTGTTCCAAATGCGGTGAATGTCTTCCTCCCGGATTCTCAACTGGTAATAACCAGACTTCAAGTCCAACTTCGAGTAGACGGACGATCCCACTAGCTGATCGAACAACTCATCAATCAGCGGAATCGGATATTTATTTTTCTCGGTCATCTTATTCAGTTTGCGGTAATCAATACATAACCGCAAACCACCGTCTTTCTTTTTCACAAAAAGCACAGGGGCGCTCCAAGGAGACATGCTTGGGCGTATATAACCCTACTCCAGCAATTCTTGCAGTTGGACATTCAACTCCGCCATTTTCTTTGGTGCGACGTGATATGGCGAGTGGGCCACAGGTTTCGCACCTAGCACCAACTCGATCGTGAAGTCAATCTCTCGCTGGGGTGGTAGCCCAGTGAGATCCTTGGGAAACACATCTGTAAACTCTGACATGATCGAAACATCGTACACACTGGACTTAGGCTCCACAGCCCGAATCAACGCGAAGTATAACTCCGCACCTTTCCGAACAGCTTTGACAACTTGGAGTGCAGACATCAACGTCCTGCCAACTCCTCGCATACCTGCGAACCTCCTCTCCTGCTCGGTATTCTGGCCCAACGTGATATCTTTGGACTGTCAATCAATCAAGGCATGCTGCTCCGCGAGCCAATCCATACCAAATATCACGTTGAATTCCGATATCGGCAATACAGATATAGTCAAGCAGAAATCCCGACTTCCTATTTGCACCGCCACATCGCAAGATTGATCCGCAAGCAGCATACAACCATTCGACAAGATCACTCTGACGCTATCTATCGTCACACGACTAGGTATCCCAAGCCGTGCTATGAACCCTTTAGACAGAAAAGAATGTGGCGCACCCGTATCGAATAGTGCTCGCGCCAGCGTGTTCCGAATCATCACAAATCCTGTGACCATCATGTCACACATACAAACCGCATACACATATACAATAAACCAAGCATACAAGCAATACAAAGCGCAAATCTTAACTCGTACATGTGACGATGTCACTCTGCTTGATGGCCTCCTACAGGCAAAGATTGTAGACCCGGGGCTGCGCCTGCGATGTAGAGGATTCCACCACTACCTTGCCCTTTTTCGCATACGACGCTCCCGCCTTCTTTTCACTCTTTGGAGGCACCCGACAATCCTGGGTTATATGCCCCACCCGTCCACAATTGAAGCACGTACGAGTATCAGACTTTGAAGTGTTCCCCTACGTTGCTCCTAATGCAACCGAAGAAGGAACCTGTCCCGCCGTCTTGGGCCTCTTGCCCCATTTCTTCTTATAAAATGACTTCGTCGGTCGGGTTACTTTAAACTCCGGCTGTGCAACAACCAAGGCCCTCTTCCCCTACACCCTTTTCATGTCTTTTTCCAGCGCACATGCAGTGTCAACTAACGCCTGGAAGCCTTGGTTCACAGAACTAGAAAGTAGGAATCTCAACACGTCCCGCAGTACTTCATAGAACCTATTTGTCTTTCTCTGCTCATCAGCAAATATTGAACCCGCATACGGCCCCAAGCGTGTAAACTCATGCAGGTAAGCTTCCACACTGCCTTCTCCTTACGTCAGCCTTTGGAATTCATTCTCCATGGCTATACGCTGTGCCGCCTGGAGGTGCTTCTCCAGGAAGAGCCGAGAGAATTCCTCCATCGACACTTGTGTTAACGGTCTACCTGCCAAGTGGTGTTGCTCCATTTCGTCCCACCACAAACGAGCCTCTCCTTCCAGCAAGAAGGAGGCTAAGGTGACTTTCTAAGATCCTCTGTTCCAATCGCCGTCATAATCCTCTTGACACGCGACAACCAGTCTTCAGCCTGCGCAGGAGATCCCACTCTCGAGAACGTAGGCGGGTGAAAACTCAAGAACTGCTTTAACTGTTTCTCAGCTACTCGAGGATTCACATCCAGTACAGGTTCTGGCCTTGCCGCCACCTGTTCTGGCCTTAATGCCGGCTGCGCATGCCTAAGCAGCTGTGCTTGCATCATGTCAAATACAGCCTCAGCAACTAATCGTACAGTTTCCGCAGAAGGCGGAGGTGTAGGCACCTCGGATGGTGCCGTACTTTCATGAGACTGCTGGGGCTCCGATTGCCCCGCACCACTCCGAGTCACCTAAAGGTGGACAACACACACATTAGAGACCGCACACAAGCAATATCAACAGGTTAGGAACACGCAGGTTCCTCAAACACATGTATTTACATTCCTACCATGGACATTCAGGAGTTCAATCGTGTTAACTTGGTTTGCATAGACACGTGCTCGCCAGCCCACAAAAGAAGTCGACCAAGACTTCGAGAGGGAAAGACCAAGACAGTTGATACCAAAAATGTAACAACCACAACCGTTCACATAGTCTATACTAGAAGGTCCGGCCGGGGCCCCACAGCATAGACCGCAAAACAGGCAGTGCAGTTACGGTGTGATACCAGAGTAGCGCTGCGCACACTAACACATTGAATTCTAGCGGAAGCCTATAACACTACACTTGAACTCTATACCTGAATGTACAACACATAAAAACTCCACATTTTATACATTATAGGAATGTGTTACACCTACAGGTAGTTGGCCTTATGGCCTTACAGGGCTTTCAAAATAGTGGCCTCAAACATTGGCACGCAGGCCGGCCACATCAAAAGAAAACATAACACTTCCATTTCTTTTAGCCTTCGAGGGCTAGCAACGGCAGCGGCAAATGCAGCAGGGACTTCAGCCCTTATGCATCCTACTCGGCTCTCCATCACCTGCACAAGGACATTTCACCCAACGGTGGCAAACAGAGACAACGGTCAGCATTCAGCTGACCAAATTATACAGACCCTACCCCTTTCCCGGGGCAGTGGTAATCTTCCCAGCAGGCATAGCATTTCACAAGCATATATATATATATATATCACAAATGTGCTTTTACACACACATTCCATCACAACCATCAACCGCCCGGCCCGACGATCCGTGCACTCAAGGCACATTCTTGGTGTACCGGCAGACCAGTTGCCCACCACAGTACCAGGGTAGCAACTCAACGGCAAATCACTTGAGCATTTACTCCATGGCGTGCAGCCGGAGTTTTATAGTCTTAGTGAACCGGGATTGGCCCGTAGCCCCCCATTGTATCACGGGGCGCAGGCCTAAGACTCTTGCTATGCGCTCTAACAGACCGCACTTTCAGGTCTCACATCAGACGGACATAACGCAGGTCGGATCCTCCACCCCCCGTTGCTCAAATCGCCTTACCATCACCGAGCACAGCATACTCGCGGCTAAAAAATGGCGCGGGTCGGTTTCATCGATCCTGTTCTAGCATTCAAGCCTGGGTATGTCTCTGACACCCATTTCATATCACAACTTTTGCGGATCTTTCCTGGGTGCACCAGTACTTCCTGCTACTCCCTTTCATAGGTATGACTCCGCAATGTCAAGGGTCTTTCATGGCTTACCACGACAGAACTTCCTGTTACTCTCTTCACAGGTACCACCCAAGAACATCAAGCATCAAAAGGGTATTTCCTGGACTTCCATTCCAGTACTTCCTGCTAGTTCCTTTTATAGGTCCAACTCGTCGACTCCTAAACCACACGTTTCTCACGAAGTCTTCTCCGATTCGTATGCAACATCACCAATCCAGACCAACCTGTCCAAATAGGCTTCCCACAGCATGCCTATTCCGTACTCAATTTTCGAATCTATATGTCAACCAATTGGGGATTCCATGAATCAACACAAGGACACCCACAACAAGCCACCCTCTGGTGGGGGAATCATATGCATATGCTAAAAAGGAAGCCTTCACATGCTAGGAAGAAAGGTCATTACCCTCGATGATCGCTTCGGTGCCAAGAGCTCCTAACTGGCTAGGAAGAACCGCAACAGCTTTTTCTCCGCAACGTCGGCCTCGGATCTCTCGTCGAAAAACCGCAGTACCACCAGTGACCAGCCCCTTTCCTCCTCCTTCTTCCTCTCCCTTTCACTCTCTAGGATTTAGGAAGATGAAAGACAAATATGAAATGAGTTCTTTCATCTCAATCCATGTCCTTAAGGAAGCAGGGAGGCAGCTCAGCCCTTGGATCCCAGTTGAAGGAATGGACGGCCACGATTTTGCCACAAAAGCATAATTTTTGCCTGACACGGCCTGTGACACACCCATGTCATGGGCCATGTTCCCAAAGCGGTGCTCAACTGACTTATCTAGTTCAGTACACGCCCATGTGACACGCTAGTGTCACGGGCCATGTCAACCGACACACCTTCAGACATGCCCGTGTCTATGGACGTGTACATCAGGCTGCAAAAAATCGAAATCAACCCGAGACTCACACGGCCTGTGACACGCCCGTGTCTCAGGCCGTGTGCCCATACACATCACCAGACACGCCCCTGCTCAAGTTGAGTTCGTCGACCACGCTGATACTCCCTGTGACACGCCCGTATCACAGGTCGTATCCTAAGCACTCGACGACCGTCGACCAAATTTTGTCGACCACTCGTCAACTGTTCACCCAGGAAGGACACGCCCTGGGACACGCCCGTGTCCTAGGCCGTGTCACCCAATTTGCTCATCAAAAGGGAGGTTGTGGCCACCAACAACCCGCTAGTGTGCTGGAGAGGGGTTGGGGTGCCTGGGCTGCAGCCCGGTAACGGTCCGCCGGAGGCCTGGTGGTGTTGATCCACGGATGGCAAAGGGGACATTACAGAGCCTCTCTATGTTCCAGATCAACGAGTGCTATCAACTTTAGGGGGAGCTAATGAGCAAGATTCAAATGTCCACACAGCTGAATTGGACAGTGAAACTGCCACTCAATCTATACTTTAGGTAGGACAGGACATAAATCAAGCTGCTACAGGCACTGTGAATGAAGAACCAGACGTGCTCTTGAATGTTATTGATCAAATTAACCAAGATAATATTCATGAGAATGAAATTATCATGGAAGAAACTTTTGAATTTGAAGTAGGTCTATCTGTTGAGAAAGAGAAAGTTATTCCTCCAGTTCAGATGCAACAAGAAATAACATTAGAAGAATTATATCCTGACTTACAAGGAGCAAGAACTGAGGGGGAGATGCTAAGAACTGAGGGGGAGAAGCCAAGAACTGAGAAAGAGCTGCCAATCATTGCCTCTAGTCCAAAAGATACAGTGGATATAGCTACTTCATATGATTCCTCTGAATATGAAGAAGCCTCCAGGGCAAAGAAAAGGAAACTTGTGGAGCTCAGGAAGAGGAGCCCAGGCTATAAGAAAACCTTGCAAACTGCCCCACAAATACACGCTCCAGTAGTAGACTTCAGTTCACTTTAAGTGTCACTGCAATTGAAATTGGATGAGCAAAGAGTTGCTCTTGAAAAATATGTGGATGAGAGTCATAAAGATCTGCAATTTACCTTGGCCCAGGATATCAAATCCATTAGGTTTGAAGTCAATTTGCACAAAACGGAAATGACCGAATGCTTCCAAAAGGGAGGTAATGTTGTAGTCTTCTTGGCCAAACAATAACATGATGCCCAGACTAAATTATAGGACATTGCAGTAAAACAAGGTTATGTCCTGGAAAATCAAATCAGAATGAATGACAATCTCAAAAAATCCCATAATGCTATTGTAACAAAACTCAAGAATAAAGCAACTGCTTTCATTAAACACATGGTTACAGTAAAGTCCGAGTTTGATAAACAAATCAAAGTGGATTTACCATGGAGGAGTAGTTGTTAGATTTTTACTTTCTTTTTATAACAACAATCAAAACACCCATCGTTACTGCCGACCTTGAGGACTTCAATCTCAAGTCCTCCTCGAAATTAACTCCACCTTACTGTGTTCCTTGAGAGATCGATACATGGGAAAACTCGCCCATTTTATATTACTTGTGTGACCGGTTCACTGTCATGATCTTGAGCATCAGTTATAAGAAGTCTATATTCCAAATTTCAAAGCATTTGGGTGAGTGGTTTGGTGTGGGCACTAATTCTAATGTCTGGTCAAACCTATGTATAGGTTGCACCAAAATGAGTGTTGTGGTCATACCAGGTATACAAATTGGTTCAAATAAATTTTAAATTAAACTAGACTTCCAGGGCTACAATTTTCATGTTGGTCATTGTTTTTGTGGTCGGCCCTAGGTATTTTTAATATTTAAATAAAAAATAGCCAAGTAATGGGACAGAAGTGAGATAATAAGAATTAATACAGGGTGATGCCAGCACGAATCTTATAGCAAATCTATGAGCCCTGGCCTCGTCTTCTTCCTCCAACCAAGGTCCATGATCAGCCTGACCTGGAGTTCATTCCAATCCATTTTCCCGGCAAACCATCCACCACCTGGCTGGCCACCACCGCCACCACCTTCATTGAGGTGGGGTCTATCTCCGTACGGCGGCACGACTGCTAGAGGGGTGGATTCCGGCGATCCCGAGACTTGGATTTCTCCCAAAAAAAACCATGAAAATGGAAGCTTTTATCGGGCTCAATTGAGCCCAATCCTTATTCTAATTGAATCCTAAGATCTATCCACAGAGAAAGGAGAGGAGGAGGACCTTCAACCGTGCTTGCCGACGGGCGTGGTGGCGGTGCGCCATGGTCGGATATTGAGAATGCGGGTGCTCTGCAACTGTGCAACCAGAGGGCTTGGTTTCTTCAGGAAAGTGGTGGAAACGATTCTTCTAACCTTGTGGAAGCTTTTAAAAGACCAAAAGGGGGAGTGGTGGGGTCATGGCTTCAATGCCATTAATGGCCACAAGAGCTCAATTTTGGCCATGGAAGAATCCAGTTAATGCAGCCACTGTATAGCCAAGAAAACCTCTTGATCTCTTCTAATTGATCGGGGGAAGATGAATCAAGCCATTAGACAAGAAGGGAGGAGTCCCCTTGGCCTTCCATAGCCATTAAACCTCACTTTCTCTCTGTAGAAATTGGGGGAACTCTCATTTTCTCTCTCCTAGTCACCATGGACGAATATTGATGATTATTTCATCCAAAATCACCCCATTAAACCATATGAATAATTAAAATGAGGTTAGACCATGGGGATTTGGGTTTGAGCTTGAGTTAGCCCATTTGAGCCAACTTGACCTAACACTTGAGTAGAGTTGACTTGGGCTAATTTGACCTTTTGGGTTGACTCCAATGTGTCCTTAGTGACTCATTGGCCTCTACTAGGGTCTAGGAAGACTTGGGTAGGGTTGGTTGGGCACATTAGAGGCCAATTGCCCTTAGTTACGGCACCTTGCGCAATTTAGGCCTATAGTGGTCTTAGGTCAATTTGACCACTTTGGGTTGACTCCAATCGGTCCTTAGTGACTCATTGACCTCTCCAAGGGACTAGGAAGTTTTGGGTAGGGTTGGTTGGGCACATTAGAGGCCAATTTCCCTTAGTAAGGGCACCTCGCCCAACTTAGGCCTATGGTGGTCTTACGTCAATTTGACTACTTTGGGTTGACCCCAATGGAACTATATGGCTCTAATGGAGCCTCTAATGGGTTAGGTATGTTGTGATGTGGTCAGGAGTCATGGTGAATCCCTATGGTCATCCAAAACTATTGTTTATATTTCTACTATTTGTAGACCATGGTGATTTCCAACTTCATGCCTAAGCTCACTTGGTATTCTTGGGCTTCCTAGGGTTTTATCATGACCAAGTCATTGCAAAACCACTCTTAGTAGTTTAGTTGGAAATGGGATGTTACAAAATAAGCCCAAACAAGTCCAAAAATATGTATATAACTTTGACTCATCACTTACACCCTATGCCCTCAACCTTACACTCAGAACTCTAAGCAAGTTCCTACACTCAGTATCCTTTTCAGGACAACTACCTCAGAACCAACAGGTTCCTTCCTCAGAGCTCTGCAGTGCTCCTACACTAAGTGACCCTCAAGCCACCTACCTCAGTCTTACATAAAGTCATACAACTCAGGCTTCTCAGTCCTATAATTTCAGGCATACAGCCCTACACTCAGAGTGCTGTAACACTCCTACAGCTCAGTACCCAGCAGGTACCTATCCCAGTTCCCTTCCAGGCACGTACAACTCAGTGGTTAATTACTTAACTATCTCAGGCACAATTGCCCTACCACTCAGATCCACACTTGGATCTTACAAGGTGGAAGTGGTTTGGTGAGTCTTGATTGGACACAAGAGAAATTTATCTGTGTCAATCTACCACATTTGAGTTAGACTCAGCTACAACTTTGACTACAAGAATTTATTTCCTGAGTATACCTTTACTGAACTAAGATTTACTTAGTCCTAACAACTTTCACTATAATAATTATATATTTAATTGTGCTGGAAGTGACTTGTAGAACAATATTCTGCCCTTCTCTGAACTAAACCTGAAGCTCAGCCCTAACATCTTCTCCACAGCACCAGGGAAATTTCCTATTAGAGCTGTGAAGTTACTGCAGCACAGCTAACTGTAAACTGAGCTGAAGGTTTCTCATCTCAACTTCTTCACAGCCACAAGTATGCTTGAGCTCGAAGTAACTTGTAGAACCATGTTCTGCTCCTTCTTTCTTTCCTGGGATGAGGTGATTCAGCCCTAACTTTCACTCCCAAGGAATAGTTCCCTGAACCTCTTTTTAGATCTCTTCTTCTTCGAGCTTTCTTCTCAACACAACTTCCAGATAAGGATCTTTAGGATATTGCTTGTATTGTTGGAACTGTGGAGGACCAACAATAAGGGTCGTCCCTTGGCTGCTTCCTCCTTCCTCAGAGAAATACAATGAACTGCTTGCGGGTGCAGGTGAGAATAACACCAGCTATCTTTCTCTAGATCATAGATCCTGTATCTAGGGTTAGGCCTTGGGTGCTTTCTTTTCTTCGGAGTTTAACTCTAAACTTGCTGAAGTCGATGAAGAAGACAACATCTAACTTGCTCTTCGTCTTGCTGACTTGAGCATCCTGTTCTTCAGCACAAAAATAATGGCGGTGAAGAATAATGACCAGATGGCTCCTCTCAAATAAGATGCCTTCCTCTGTAAAGTCATTCCCTTTTATTGATTATGACCCAATGGCTCTTTGAGCAGTGGGCCCCATGCCATTAATTGCCAGCAGCAACCTTACTTTAGTGGCAATTATCGTACAGTAGGTCTGCGACAACATTTGACGCGTACTGTAGCCATCCCGCCACTAATTTGAAATAAGTTGACTTGATGACTTGCTGACGTCACCAGCTGTGGACTTAGACAAAAATCAAGCATCATTAGTATAGGCATTGAGTGGGGGTCCTTAACTCAACACCAATTCTCTTAGACAGATTTACTGTCTCTTGGCATTGAGTGAGTTACCTTCACTCAACGTCAAACTACTTAGAATATAAATCTATTTCTAGGCGTTGAGTGATTCAGCTTCAATCAACGCCAACTTGCTTTCTCAACATTCTGCTGTTTGGCGCTGAGTGAGTGAGCATCACTCAATGCCAAACTCCTTAGACAAAATTCTATCTTCACTAGACGTTGAGAGCGTTGAGTGTGTCTTCATCACTCAATATGTTTTGCTTTATAAAAAGCATTTTGTATCTTAGGCGTTGAGAGCGAACTTAGTTCGACGAATCCTGAACTCAGCTCGACGAATTCTGAACTCATTTCACTAGCTCAGATTCTCAACCTTTGAGAATAGTTCGACAAATGATGAGCTCAGCCCAACAAATTATAAACTTAGTTTGACTAACTCAGATTCTCAATCTCTGAGCTTAGTTTGACGAACGATGAGCTCAGCTCGACAAATAATGAACTTCATTTGACTAACTCAGAACTCAGTTTAACTCAAAGATTTTTTCTGGGTGGCATTGAGTGTGTATTCATCACTCAACGCCAAACAAATTAGTCATATTTCAGCCTTTAGCTATATGGCGTTGAGCGAGTCAGCTCCACTCAACGCCTATGGACATAGCTACATTTCCAGCTTGACAATAGTTAGGCTTAGACTAACTAAGCTTTATTCAACGCTTTTGCTTACCTGGCATTGAGTGAATAGACTTCACTCAATGCCTATGGACCTAGCTGCATGTTCAACTCCTCCTTGACTTCTGGCATTGAGCGATCTTAACTCACTCAATGCCTATGTACAGGAAAATTCCTGCCTTTCCAGCATCTTCTCTTACTGTCTACCTTCTGCCTTATAACCACTTGTCATATCACATAGACAATATGTCTAGACTTGTTCCATGGAACATCCTGCACATGATGAGATTAAACAACATCAAATACAACTATGATCTTAGTGTTGTTTGTGATGCCTCTTCAAATCCACTCTAGGGAACATTGTGGGCAATGAACCAAACAGATGTGCATTATGGGAGAGCTCAAGTACTTTTTAGGTCTCCAACTGAAATAGTTTGGTGATGGAATTTTCATCTCACATACAAAGTACACAAGAAAACTAAATAAGAAGTTTGGTATAAAGTCAACCTTTACCATGAGAACTCCCAGGAGATCCAATGTATCCCTAAATAAGGATGTAAAGGGAAAACCCTTGATGAGTCCATGTACAAATGTATTATTGGGTCCCTACTATATTTGACTACTAGTAAACCCGATATTATGTATGCATCCGGTTTTTGTGCTAAGTACCAAGCATGCCCTAAGGAATCTCAATACTCAGTTGCAAAGAGATTTTTGAGATACCTTAGGGCACACAACAACTTGGCCTTTGGTACCCTTGGAACAATTATTTAATAATGATTGGTTTTTCAAATACCGATTTTTTAGGTTGCGAAGAAGATAGAAAGAGCACCTCAAGAAATGCCAATTCCTAAGAAGAAGGTTGATCTCATGGAGAAGCAAGAAGCAGGCCAGTGTGGCTATTTCCATAGCTGAGTCTGAGTATATTTCAAAAGGGAGTTATTGTGCACTTATTTGGATTCAACATCAGCTTCAAGATTATAACCTCCAGATAAGTAATACTCTCATGTATTATGATTCATCCAGTGACATCACTATAGCTAAGAATCTCATGTCACACAACAGGACTAAACATACAGAGATTAAGTATCATTTTATTAGAGAGTATGTTGAAAAGAAGGATATCTGCCATGAGTTTGTCCCAACAAACAAACAAGTGACTGATATCTTTATTAAGCCTCGGGATAAAGCAAAATTTAATTCTTTTAAAATTGAATTAGGAATGCTTAACATAGAGTAATTTTATCCACATGTTTTTCACTCTATTATTGATATAGTTAACTGCCAGATAGTATAATCTGGTAGTATGTTAGGTTGCTAACCATTTTGCTGGGTCAACTATGTTCAAGACACTTGACTTTCACTTATTATAGAGATTGGGTCATCTTGATTCAAAGAAGGTTTAAAATGGTCTAAAGGAGACTGGTCGAGTCTATATCGATGATATCATCGCGATCATCTTGAGGAAACAATGCTCTATCAAAATGACATCGTCGAGATCATTTTGAATAATTCTGCTTGATCAAAATTATACCGTCTTGACAAGTTATTTTCGATCAATTTCATCTCAAATTGATTCTCAACCGTCAGATCTTAAATACATCATCACTACATGTACCCATATCTTCAATTTTTGCAATTATAAAATATAACAAAATATATAAATGAGCCAAGCTTTTAATTTATATAGTTAGCTCTAAAACACCGTCGTCATTGTCAACATCACTTCGTATCTCTTAACCTTCAAGATGTCAAGGTTCTTATGAAAATGGAGCGAAAACCTGAAAATATCTTGTATGAAGGATGTGAAGTTATGAGATTTGGATTCCATTCAGTATCTGATGGAATCAACATGTTATCCGACTGATAGATGACGTAGGATTAGAATTCATTCTATCAAAACCAAGTCCCATCCTGAAAGAAGAAGTGTTGGAATTCTATTCACATATCAAGGTATCACCCTTTGGGAATTTCATCACGAGAAAGATTGGAAGTATGGTGATTGAGATCGGTCCTAAGAGGGAGTACCTGAACTCCTATACCTTCTACCTGTAAATTTTGAAGAAGATCAGGAAATCTCTCCTCAAGAGAGAGTGTATGCTCTGGACTGGTGTGAATTCAGTGAAGAGAGATATGGTTCTTTGGAGAGAAAACACTTCAATCAGAAAGGAAAGTTGCTTGTTGATATCATTGGGAAGGCCATCTTATACATGACAGGATCCCATTATATGATTTCAAAATCCATGTTTGAATTGGTAACAGGAGTAATTCTACCGAAAATGACCAATTGGGCCTTAATAGTAATTCAAAAACTTCTAGATTGCCTTCAAGTGCCCAACATGGGTAGAATACTTCCTTTGTACCTGATAAATGCTTATCCTGAGCATTTTAATAAGAAGTAAGGTACCAAGATCCATTAAATAAAAAAATGGATATCAAGACTTTGGAAAGATATACCAAAAATCTGCCCAAAGGGCCAGCTGAAAAGAAACAGAGCAAGAGCAAAGTGAAAGGCAAGAAAGTAGTTGTTGAGAATGAATCTGCGTCTAAATCAGACAGCAAGAGTGCATATGACAATATGGACATGAAACAAGTCCACAACCCCAACTTTTCTCCCTCAATTGAGCAAAAAGAATTTGTTCAGGATGTCAGTTTTTAAGTTCAAGTTGAGACTGTTGAGACATTTGCTCCTAAGGAAATGATAGTTATTATTGTGGGGAAGACTATTGATCTAGAGAAAAGTGGTGCCCCAACTGAGGGGGAGTTTGCTGGAGAGGAGAGAGTTTATTCTTTGAAACATTTCTTCAGTGGAGATGATGATAATGTTGAGGGGAGCATCTATCTGAGCTCCTTGCCTTGGTAGTTTCCATGCCAATATCCCTAGAGGCTGAGACAACAACTCACACTGAGTTGGCTAGTCAATAGGATCTGAGGATAAGCATAAATCAAGTTATTGATGAAGTACACCCTAAGTGATTCACACTCCACCAACCACATACAATACTGACAGCTCCATCCTCTACTCACTGATAGCTATGCTGGAAAAGTAATCAGCCTCATTAAAAACCTACATAGATGAGTCAGTAAAGGAAATGAAAGCTGATATTATGACAAAAAAAATCAAAAAGTCAATGCAAAAATCATGGAAGATATGGATTTTATGAAAGGTGACACTACTCACATAAATGTTGAAATCACAAAATGGTTTAACAAAGCTGCAAGTACAGTGTTGGAACACCCTATTACTAATTTGGGTCAGGATCACTATGTCTCTAGGAACCTTTGCTTGACCTTCTGTATAGCTTAATAGGTCAATTAGAATTGAGTCTAAGGGTTAGAAGTCTAGGTTTGGAAGCTGCCCTGAAGACCAAGTTTTTCTGTCTGGAGACTAAGTCTGATCGTCGAGCTCAGCACGACGATTCGTCGAACTCCGGTCGACGATCATCTAGCTCAACTTCGACAGATCGTCGAACTCCATTCGACGATCGCTGAGCTCAACTTCATAATATCGTCGAACTACATTCGACGATCGGTGAGCTCAGTTCGACGATTTTGACTCTGCCTTGGATCTTTATCTCTGAGCTCAGTTCGACGATCTTTGAGCTCAGATCGACGATATTTTGCTGCTGTGTATTTCCAGATCGCTGAGCTAAGCTCGACGATAGCAGAGCTCAGTTCGACGACTTCAGATAACTTCTAGAATTTAAATTCAAATCAGTTAGGAGTTATTCTATAATTAATTCAGAGATTTGCTAGCCGTTTTCATTCAATTCTGGACCAAGTTTCAAGGGACTTTTCAAGGAATAATTCTGTGGACTTTCCTCCAGAAGAGATTATGCAATTAAGGATGCAATCAATGCAGGCTAATGGCTATCCTTGACAGAGGATAATATTCTATTCTGGAACAGAGAATAAAAGACAGAATGTTTTTTTGAATCTACAACAACAAAACACACAATACACGGAGAGAGAATACAGATTACAGAAAAATACTCAAAAATCTTCTGTCAAAAAGAATTCTGAAGAACACTCATTCAAGGAGATCTAGTTTTCAAATCTTCAGATCTCTTCAGCTTTCAAAGTGTTCAAGGCCAACATCAATTCAAGACTCCAGACACTCAACATTTCAGCCATTGCTGAAACCATCTATTGCTGGAGTTCTATCTTTGAAGGCCTATCACCCTCAGCAAAGCTTTTCTTCCTGAAAATCTCAAGGACTCAGGGGGAGCTTTGACATCAATCCACATAGTCTTCTCAGTTGCTTGAGAAAGAGAAGACTTCCATCAATCTCTCACCCCCACTCTGTAAAGGGTTTTTTAAACTCCCTTCAAAAGTTTGAACCTTGTTTTTGAGCACCTTGTCAAAAGCTCATTGGTGGCAAGACACCTGATCAAAAAATCTGTTTTGGTTTTTGAGCACCTTATCAAAAGCTCATTGGTGCCCAGGACACCTGATCAACTCATCCTGCAGTGGATTCCTACCTAGGGTGGTAGAAGAGTGGATGTACCCAAGTTTGGGGAACCACTATATTTCCTTGTGTCTTCTGGTTCTGCTTGATTTCATTTTTGTTTCTGGCCTTGATTTGTCAGTGCTTAGTGTTTTATTTAACTTAGTAGTGTGGTTAAATTTTTTATTGCTTCCCTGCTCACACATATTACAACAATTGTTGTAAAAGCATGTAAAAGTTTTTAAAGCACCATATACTCTATTCACCCCCCTCTAGAGTATATCAGATGTAGTTGCACTTTCAATTGGTATCAGAGGGAGGTTGGTTAAACATATCATACCTGATTGGTTGTACAGGCTAACACCTGAACCCAAAGATCCCAAACTAGATCTATTTTTCCTTTGTAGTATATTATTAGTTTTTGTTTGCACAAATCATGGCCCAAAACAAAGATTATGCTAGCACCAGACCTCCAGTGTGCAATCTTTCCAAGTTTGCACTTTGGAAGGCAAGGATTAGACTTTACATGAATTCCATTAACGAAGATATTTTTAATTCTGTTTTGACAGTGTGTCCAAGACCCCTAGAGAATACAAGTACAAATGCTGTTCCACCTCCATCAGGAACAGATGCTGACATCAAAAAATGGAAAGTAGCTGATGCCAAGACTATGAACATCCTAGCCCAGACAATTTTAGATGACATATTTCAAAAGGTAGCTGAATGCAATTCAGCCAAGGAAATTTGGGACAAGCTGTCAGAAATAGTCTCAGGCTCAGCTGATGAGAGAAAGGACAGAAGATCCCATCTCATCTCTCAATATGAGAACTTCAAGAAGGGAGAGACTGAGTTAGTGGGAGACATGTACAACAGACTGAGTCTAATTGTCAGTGAACTAAGGACATTGGACAAAGAGATTTCTCTAACTGAACTTAATGACAAGATCCTAATGTGCTTCCCCAGCACTTGGGATTCAAGAATCTGGCCAATTAAGGATGCCAGAAGTCTGAATGAAATCACCACTGAAGCTTTGTTGGGTAAGCTCAAATCTTATGAGCTACTTATCAAGAATAGAGAGGAAGAACAGAAGGCTGCTTCACCAGCCACAAGGAAAGAGAAGACCATAGCCTTTAAGGCAACTGAGGATCTGCCTGAAGATAAGAGCACAGGCAATGATGAACTACTCAGCTTGTTGGCCAAAAGATTCTACAAGATGGCCAAAAAGGACTTCAGAAGAAGATCATACAAGGAGCAGGACAAGCCAAGGTATGACAAGTCCATTAGCAACAATAAAGACATTATCTGCTTTGGTTGCAGGAAACCAGGGCACATAGTTCCTGACTGTCCAGAGAACAAGACCAAGGACAGAAGGGACAGAAAAGAAAGAAGAAAGGAGAAAGACTCCAAAAGGAATGGAAATGGCAAACCTTCTTCAAGCAAAAATAAGCATACAAGAAAAGGGTATGTTGCTGAATCCTGGAGTGAGACAGAAGAGGAGTCAGAAGCCTCATCCAGCTCCAGTGATGATGAGGATGATGCAGAAGAAAAGGAGTTCTGCATGATGGCAATTAATGCCTCACAGCACAATTCAAAGGAAGAAGAGTCAGAGTCAGACTCAGAGACTCAACCTGAAGAAGATCAGGTAATTAGTTCTTTTGATTTTAGTTCAGAAGATTTTAAATCTGAATTTAAAGCACTGTGTTTAGACCTGCTAAAGTCTGAGAAAGAGATTATCTCTCTCAGAAATCAATTATCTGAACACAATGTTTTAAAGTCAGAAAACCTCAAACTCTCTCAGGAGTTGGAGAACTGTAGGGAATAGATAGCTACACTGAAAAGTGAGCTCTCTGAGGCCAAGAAGCTTGAAGAATCCCTTAATGGGAGAAGCATCAAGCTGATGGACATCACAAGCATAGTGAAATCTAGATTTAACAGTACACTGGGCTTGGGTGCCTCATCCAGCCAACCTATTGTTCTAACAACTCCCATCAAGTTTATTTCTGACAAGGGAAAGGGAGTTGTAGAGGTTGCTAGGAAAAATTCTGATCTGCCTCAGAAAACCAAGTCCCAGCAGAAATCGTCGAACGTAGATCGACGATCGCCGAATGAAGATCGACGATCGCCGAACGTAGCTCGACGATCTCTGGAAAAATCATCGAACGCTGATCGACGATCTCAGCCAAAGTCGTCGAACGCAGGTCGACGATCTCATATACCTGACCTCACCCATAGTCGACCGTCGAACGGAGCTCGACGATCTGACCCAAGATCGTCGAACGCAGCCCCAAGATCGTCGAACAGAGGTCAGAGCTCTAGAAACTTGTTTAAAGGCAAATCAAAATTGAATCCTAAGGCTTCTTCATCCCAAACCTTTAACCCTTATACTGAATGGATTTTACCTCCAAGGAGATATCATCCTGAAGGATATAAGAGTCAACCTGGGATGTCTTTCATTTCTGAATTTAGAGGTTATCAACCTAGGCCCAAGGTAAACTGGGTCAAAAACAAGTAAATTGTTTTATGTGCAGGTGAAGACTTATCCAACATCTAACCAACAATGGTACTTGGATAGTGGGTGCTCTAAGCACATGACAGGGAACAAGGACAACCTAACATCCTTCAGAGCTAAGCTTGGACCCAAAGTTATCTTTGGTGACTCCAACTTTGGACAGACTAAAGGATATGGTGCAGTCCAGATTGGTTCAGTAACCTTCAAGAAGGTAGCTTATGTAGAAGGACTGAAGCACAACCTAATTAGCATCAGTCAGCGGTGTGATGAAGGCTACCAGGTGACCTTCAGCAAAACCTTATGCAAAATCAAGTCAGAGGACAACACAACAGTGTTGACAGGTAAAAGGAAAGGTAACATCTACCTAGTAGATTTTCTTTCAACTGATGTAGATATCTGCTTGTTTAATTCAGTCTGTAGACCAAATGTTTTATGACATAAGAGACTAGGACACCTAAACCTTAGAACTATTGCTAGGCTATCCAAGGACAACCTTGTTAGAGGACTACCTTCTAGCCCCTACAAGAAGGAAGGACTCTGCAGGGCTTGTCAATTAGGCAAGCAAACTAAAAATAGTTTTAAGTCACTTAATAAGAGTGATTCACCTAGGATATTGTATCTGTTACACATGGATCTATTTGGACCCATCACAGTACAAAGCCTAGGAGGGAAATCCTACACTTTAGTAATTGTAGATGACTTCTCTAGATTCACTTGGGTGGTCTTTCTAAGGAAGAAGTCTGATAACTTTAAGTGTCTGACAGAGTTTCTTAAATGTATACAGATTGAGTTCAATACTCACATTGCCCTGATCAGAAGTGATCATGGGACAGAGTTTGATTCTCTTCTTATACAAGAGTTCTGTCAGAGTGAAGGGATCAGGCATACTTTCTCAGCTCCTAGAACTCCTCAACAAAATGGGGTAGCTGAAAGGAAAAATAGAACCCTTATTGAATCTGCCACTACATTGTTGTCAGATGCTCATCTACCTCTATCCTTTTGGGCAGAGGCAATAAACACCTCCAACTATGTGCTGAACAGAAGTCTGATACATAAACTAAAGGGAAAGACTCCCTATGAATTACTCAAAGGGAAGAAACCTGAAGTTGTCTATTTCAGAGTTTTTGGTTGTATTTGCTATATTCACAATAATGACAAGAAATATTTATCAAAATTTCAAGCCAAAGCTGATGAAGGAGTGTTTTTGGGATACTCCATGATCAGCAAGGCCTATAGGGTCTATAATAAATCATCTTTGAAAATTGAGGAATCTGTTCATGTTTCTTTTGATGAAACTAACATGTCTTTCAAGGAGAAGATTTCTTCTACCATAGAACCTTTGCAGGAACATTCTCTAGTTGAAGACTTGAACAGGTTATAGGTTACTCAAGAGGATGAAAGCAGTGAAGATGAAGGGAATGCTCAACACATTGAAGCACAACCTGAAGAGCCAGTTGTTGTACCACAAGAGGAAACAACAACACAGGTTGGTGAACAATCAACACCCCCTGTTGATTTAGTAACATCAAGAGACCATCCAATTTCCCAAATAATTGGAGAAATCTCAGCTGGTGTGCAAACCAGAAATCAGGTCAACCAAAACCTGTTGCACACCTGCTTCCTATCCGAAATTGAACCTCAGTCCATTCAAGATGCAGAGCAAGATCCACACTGGATCATTGCAATGCAAGAGGAGTTGCATTAATTTGAGAGGAACAAAGTATGGGAACTAGTGCCAAAGCCTAAGGATCATTCCATTGTTGGAACAAAATGTGTATTCAGAAACAAACTGGATGATCAAGGAGTAATTATAAGGAACAAGGCAAGGCTAGTTGCTCAGGAATATTCTCAAGAAGAAGGAATTGACTACGACCAGACTTTTGCACATGTTGCAAGATTAGAAGCCATCAGGATTTTTCTAGCTTATGCAGCTCACAAAGGTTTCAAAGTATATCAGATGGATGTCAAAAGTGCTTTCCTAAATGGAGACATCAAAGAGGAAGTTTATGTCAGACAACCTCCAGGTTTTATCTCTCCAACTCTTCCTGATTATGTTTTTAGATTAAATAAAGCATTATATGGTCTCAAGCAAGCTCCTAGAGCATGGTATGAGACTTTAGCATGCTTTCTCTTGGAAAATGGTTTTATAAGGGGTAGAGTAGACCAAACTCTTTTTATTAGAACCCATAAGTCCCATATCCTACTAGTACAAATTTATGTAGACGATATCATTTTTGGTTCTACTGACTCAAAATTGTGCAGAAGGTTTTCTAACCTGATGCATTCTAAATTTGAGATGAGTAGCATGGGTGAGCTATCCTTCTTCCTAGGATTGCAAGTCAAACAATATGCTGAAGGCATCTTTATTTCTCAAACCAAATATGCAAATGAACTGGTTAAGAAATTTAGTATATTTGAGGCATCTTGTATGAAAACTCCCATGCCTACCAATGCTGTATTAGATGCTGATGAACATGGGAAACCTGTTGATCAGACCACATATAGAGCAATGATTGGCTCTTTACTGTATCTTAGAGCTAGTAGACCAGATATAATGTTTGCTACATGTATATGTACTAGGTTCCAAGTAAGCTCTAGAGAGTTACACCTCACTTTAGTAAAGAGAATTCTCAGGTATGTTAAGAGTTGTCCAAATCTAGGTCTCTGGTATCCAAAAGATTCAGCATTTGATTTAACTGGATTCTCAGATGCTGATTATGCTGGATGCAGAATTGACAGGAAAAGCACCAGTGGAACTTATCAGTTCCTTGGTGACAGACTTGTCTCTTGGTTTTGTAAGAAACAAACATCTGTGTCAACTTCAACTGCTGAAGCTGAATATATGGCTGCAGGCAGTTGTTGTTCACAAATATTGTGGATTCAAAACCAACTCATAGACTATGGTTACAACTTAGAGAAGTCTAAAATCTTTTGTGATAACACAAGTGCTATTTCCATAGCTCAAAATCCAGTCCTCCATAGTAGGACAAAACACATAGAGATTAGGCATCACTTCTTAAGGGATAATGTTGAAAAGAATAAAATTGAATTACAATATATCCCAACTAATTTACAATGGGGAGATATTTTCACCAAGCCTTTGGATGAAAAGAAACACACCTTCTTCCTAAATCAGTTAGGAATGTTAGATGGAGGAAGTCTTAAATAATATCCAAGATTTTGAAAGCTCAAAATTGACCAAGACTAGGAAAAAATTCTGATTTTTCTTAGTGTATAGAATTTTTCTGATCTCTGAACTGCGCTCGACGATTTCCCCTAAGATCGTCGAACGGAGATCGACGATTTCCAAAAATCGTCGAACTGAGTTCAGCGCCTCTCAGATAGTATGAACTATCTCTTCCGGTCAATGATCGTCGAACGGCGCTCGACGATTTTGTTCACTGAACGATCGTCGAACGGAGCTCGACGCTCTTAAAGATCATCGAACGGAGATCGACGATGTTGAAGTCTCTTCAGATTCCTTTAGAAGCCTCGATCGTCGAACTGAGTTCAATGATCTTTCCAATTCTGCGTCGAACCCTAATATAAAACTCATTTTTCGCCGTCGTTCTCTCTTGCGCTTTCGATTTCTCTGCAGGATTTTCTTTCCCTCCAAACATTTCTACGCTTGGTCGTTTTGTTTGTTGAGTTTTTGCAGGTACAATGGCTGTGTCAGTTGCAGTTCTTGCCGCAATGAAGTTCGATGCTGGGTTCGACATTGATCTGGAATCCTTCAGCACCACTGATCAGATTTTCCAAGACATACTGGGTTTGTTCAAAGACCAGAATCTGTCTGCCCTCATGACCACTAGAATCAAGCTGGCTTCAGATGAGATAAAGGAGTGGGTTTATACTGCTCATAATCTAGACAACAACACAATAGTTGGGTCTATTGCTAGAAATCAGGTACCCTTGACCCCCACAATTTTAACAGAGGTTTTTGGACTGAGAAATGGAGAAGATATTGCTGAGTTATTAGGAGAAGAATATACTGAACTACTTGCCAGGATGGGTCATCCAGAGGGAAACCCTAGCAAGCTATTCAAGAGGAATGTGTCTGTTGAATACAGGTTCCTGGCAGATGTAGTAGGGAAAGTGCTGCTGGCAAAGCACTTAGCTCATGATACTATATCCAGACATCAGCTCTGCCTCATGGGAGCTCTGGTGGATAAGAAAAGTTTGAACTGGGGAGAGGTCTTCTTTGACCTCATCAAGAAGAAAATAAACAAGGGTTTTGTTAATTTTGGAAGGATTCTTGGAGTTTTTCTGCAGACCAGGTGCCCTGCCTTGCTGGTCTCCTCTGGAGTTCACATAAATGCCTCCAAGAGACTTACATGTGCCCTCTTTGGCAAGTGGGACAGGCAAATAAGCAAGCATAGCAGGCCCTCCTCAAGTGATCCTTCAGGCACAAGGACTCAAGGAGTCACTCTCCCACAGGTCTCTGCCCCTGCAGATGACCTGGCTGCTGCTGTTGCTGCCTCTCCTCCTCCTCCAATTTCAACCCTTCCCCTACCATCCACCATTCCAGCTCCATCCACCATTACCATATCCAGCCCATCTCCAACATCAACTCCATCTCCAGACCCCATTCTACCTCCTCCAGCACACCAATACCACCCACTGTTCTCATACCCTCCTCCAGATATCACCTCTTCACCATCCATTCCATCCTTCACTCTTCTGGATGACTCCTATATGGATGATTCCCCCTCATCTCCTCCTGAATTACCTTCCTCCTCCACTTCTTTCCAAGACATCCTACACCACATCATTGCTCAACCAACTTTCACTCCATCCATATCCATCCCCCTGTCCTCCATATCCACCATTCCAACACCTCAGCCATCCATACCACCACTCTCCAGCCCTCCACTTCCAGAATCTTCAGCTCCTCCTATTCCATCTACCTCTGCTCCAGCAGTTGAGCAAGTAGACCTCTCAGCCCTAGCTGACAGGTTGTATGAGCTAATTGCCCCCAGTCTCTCTCTACTCTTGGAGACCTCCTTGGCTCCTCTACACCTGTCAGTGGCAGCCCTCTCTGCCAGGCTTTCCTCCCTCCTTCCTCAGGCAGCACCTCCAGCAGTGTGCCTTGATCCAGATGTATCTGCATCTAGGCAGGGGAAGATGCCATATGAAGCAAGCTTTCATGCTGTTGCTGCTGCTGTTTTTGTTGTTTCTGCTCCTGCTGCTGATGATACTGCTGCTGCTGCTGATGTTTCTGTGTCTGCTGCTCCTTCTGCTCCTATTGCTGTGCCTCCAGAATGTCAGACTCCTACTGCAGTTCTTGCAATTGACCTAAGGTCTTTGCTATCTGCTTTTGAAACTGCCTTCTTCAGCTGTCTGCCAGAGAGTAATGCTGTCCAGCCCACAGAGACTTATCCAAGGCACTGGTGCCTTTCTCTTGCTATGACCCTAGCATTATCTCTTCTTTTGTACATTCAGTGATTGCTGCTACTGAAGATGTTGCTGCTGCTGCTGATGCTGAAGAAAGGATTGTTGATACTGCTGCTGAGATTGTTAATATTGATGCTGAAGTTCCAACTGCTTCTGATGAGCAAATATCCAAGGATATTCTGATGACAGAGGCCACTGAAATTGAGCCTGCTGCAGATTTTGATGATGTTACTGCTGTTATCAATGAAGTTGTTGCTGCTATCACCTCTCTAGCTTCTGTGGCTGTTAGTAAATCTGCTGTTGTTAGTGAATCTATTGTTTCTGCTGTAAGTGAGATTGTTACTGCTGCTGTCACCACTCCTGCTGCTGTCACCACTCCTGCTACTGCTGTTGTTGTTTCTGCCTCACCTCCTCCATCTGCTGCTGTCTCTGCTGCTGCTGTTTCAGCTTCTGCCTCATTTGCCTCTGTTCAGCTGAAGAAAGACTTGATGAAGAGAATAGATGCTCTATATGATGACCAGAGTTCTGAATCTGATGAGTTCAAAACAGACTCTGATGATTCTTCTGCTACTATTGCCAGGAAAAGGAAGCCAAGGAGCAAGGCAATGAAAAGGGTTCCTCCTGCAAAAGTCAAAGATAACAATGACATTCCTTATTACATCCTTCATAATTGCCCTATCACTGAACATTGGATGCAATATTCTAAAAACCAGCTGAAAGCCATGAAGAAAAAGAGAAAATATGAGAAGGGCTCTTCCCAATTCCAGCACCCTCATCCTCCTCCACCACCTCCTCCTGATGCAGGTGCAGGTAGAACCTCTGCAAGTCAAGCCCCAGCCAGAAGCTAGGCTCCCTATCAACCCCATGCCAGATCCTATCAAAGGGAAAGCCAATCCAGGGGTTCATATTCTAGGAGAGGAGGATACAGGGGTAATCAGAGAGATTTTCAAGTTTATTCCAAAGGGTATTCCAGGCAGCACCCATATTCTAGGGGAGGACATGTTTCATCTGATACATCATCAGGTCCTTTCCCCTATAAGCTGAAAGAGAATGTGTCTATCAGGCCTCCTCAAGACAATCCTTCCAACAGGTATGAGCCACCTGTACCTTTTGAGGACCCTGAAAATAATCCAGCTGCTTGGACTGCCAGGTTGAAGGAATTGGCTGCACTGGATCAGATTAAGAAGGACAGAGATCAAGGATTAGATTCTTCCAACATTTCTACAATGTCTGAGCAAAGACAAAAAGAACTAGAGAAATATGCTTCCAGCAAATTCTTTGATGCTGAGAGATATATGGAATTACATCCTGCTACTATGGTTCCCAGGGCTACAAAGCAAACTTATTTGGGTGTAGCAGATGACACTAGGTCCAATAAGGAAGCTCTAAATCCAAACAGAGAAATTAAACTTGTCAAAGGCAAAGAGAAGAAATGACATTGTAAGGTGACAATTTCTGGAATTTCTGATTATCTGGATGACATATATATATATCTGTGATGTTTCTGCAATGTCTAGTTGTTGTTTTCATGTTTTACTGATTGTATGTTATTATTTGAATTTTCCAAAGTCTGTAAATAGTAATCCTAACCCAAATAGGAGGAGATTGTTGGAACACCATATTACTAATTTGGGTCAGGATCACTATGTCTCTAGGAACCTTTGCTTGACCTTCTGTATAGCTTAATAGGTCAATTAGAATTGAGTCTAAGGGTTAGAAGTCTAGGTTTGGAAGCTGCCCTGAAGACCAAGTTTTTCTGTCTGGAGACTAAGTCTGATCGTCGAGCTCAGCACGACGATTCGTCGAACTCCGGTCGACGATCGTCTAGCTCAACTTTGACAGATCGTCGAACTCTATTCGACGATCGCTGAGCTCAACTTCATAATATCGTCGAACTCCATTCGACGATCGGTGAGCTCAGTTCGACGATTTTGACTCTGCCTTGGATCTTTATCTCTGAGCTCAGTTCGACGATCTTTGAGCTCAGATCGACGATATTTTGCTGCTGTGTATTTCCAGATCGCTGAGCTAAGCTCGACGATAGCAGAGCTCAGTTCGACGACTTCAGATAACTTCTAGAATTCAAATTCAAATCAGTTAGGAGTTATTCTGCAATTAATTCAGAGATTTGCTAGCCGTTTTCATTCAATTATGGACCAAGTTTCAAGGGACTTTTCAAGGAATAATTCTGTGGACTTTCCTCCAGAAGAGATTATGCAATTAAGGATGCAATCAATGCAGGCTAATGGCTATCCTTGACAGAGGATGATATTCTATTCTGGAACAGAGAATAAAAGACAGAATGTTTTTTTGAATCTACAACAACAAAACACACAATACACAGAAAGAGAATACAGATTACAGAAAAATACTCAAAAATCTTCTATCAAAAAGAATTCTGAAGAACACTCATCCAAGGAGATCTAGTTTTCAAATCTTCAGATCTCTTCAGCTTTCAAAGTGTTCAAGGCCAACATCATTTCAAGACTCCAGACACTCAACATTTCAGCCATTGCTGAAACCATCTATTGCTGGAGTTCTATCTTTGAAGGCCTATCACCCTCAGCAAAGCTTTTCTTCCTGAAGATCTCAAGGACTCAGGGGGAGCTTTGACATCAATCCACATAGTCTTCTCAGTTGCTTGAGAAAGAGAAGACTTCCATCAATCTCTCACCCCCACTCTGTAAAGGGTTTTTCAAACTCCCTTCAAAAGTTTGAACCTAGTTTTTGAGCTCCTTGTCAAAAGCTCATTGGTGGCAAGACACCTGATCAAAAAATCTGCTTTGGTTTTTGAGCACCTTATCAAAAGCTCATTGGTGCCCAGGACACCTGATCAACTCATCCTGCAGTGGATTCCTACCTAGGGTGGTAGAAGAGTGGATGTACCCAAGTTTGGGGAACCACTATATTTCCTTGTGTCTTCTGGTTCTGCTTGCTTTCATTTTTGTTTCTGGCCTTGATTTTTCTGTGCTTAGTGTTTTATTTAACTTAGTAGTGTGGTTAAATTTTTTATTGCTTCCCTGCTCACACATATTACAACAATTGTTGTAAAAGCTTGTAAATGTTTTTAAAGCACCATATACTCTATTCACCCCCCTCTAGAGTATATCAGATCTAGTTGCACTTTCATACAGTCCATCAAAATATAAAGATATTAAGATCAATGGATGAACGTCTAAAACTACCTACTCAGGATTTAACAAGTTTGAAAAAGTATGTGAGACAGATTGATGAGACTCTCAGATAAGGTGTGGTTCACATTGAAGAATATGTGTACTCCACTCAGCTTCAGGTAATATAGCTAAATGAATAGTCTAGAGATGTTATTCTGTTGGACCGTGAAAACATCTTTCAGACTTTCTCTAATAGATTTTTGTCAAATACTAATCATCTAGATAATAAAATATTTTAAGAATCCAAAAAGTGGAGTGTATCAGCTGACCAATCCCTCTGGAATCTCCAAGGAACCAGACTAACACTCAACCTTCCATTACTAGACATAACTAAACCTAATGATGAGTTCATCAAAGAGAAAGGAAGAAATGATCCTGAAGATGTCCAGGGAGAAAAGAAAAGAGAGAAAAATGTCACAGTGCATCCTGAGGAATATATGGCTAGGCAGAATGAAAAATAGAATGGATCCTGATTTTGAATATTGGAGTGATGATTCAAAGACCATCATCATGGATGTTGGATTAGCCATGGACATATAAGACTTGATATTGATAACGTCTATCCTTCTGAAGAGTGGGTCAAGCATCTGGAAAGGAAATACCTAAGAGAGAAAACCATCAAAGAAAATATGCACAGATAGAATCCTATAAGGGTCCCTTTCAGGTATATTCCCAATCCCTTCAAGTACTTTGCATGGAAGGAGGTTGATAAGAAAAGAGCTGGAAAGAGGTCAGTTGATACAAGATAAACATCTACTGCACCCATCCAAATAGAGTTTAGCTCAAATTCAAAAGATGACATCAGCAAATTGGTTGACAAATTTCCCGTTTCTTGATTAACTGAGAACTGTGGTTAGATTGCAGAAGTGCTGTAGTATATGTTTTATTGAACTTAACCCTCTAGACTTATATGTATACATTATTATATTTTTTGTGTTTATTTGTTCCAACATATCTATTCTTTGTGTTATATTTAACTGCATACTTCATGCTAATCTATTATATTAATTATATATCTTATCATTGGTCAGGAATTCTGACTTCTTCAAATAGGAGAGATTGTTGGGAATATTGCCCTCAATATTTTAGGATTTAAAGAAGCATCTCCTACAATGATAAGTACTTATTGTATTTGATGGTATATCTTTTTTTAAATTAATGCATGAAATATTTGTTGTCTCTAAAACATGTTTAGAGAAGAGTAGGTGCAGTTGGAGTAATATCGTTCAGATAGATGAAGTGTTCTCAATGGTATCATCTTGAACAAGGCGTGCTTCAAGATGGTATTTTCCCAAACCATGAGAAGAAGTGATCTCCGTAACTACAGGACAATACCGTTGAGATGGCATATTGTTCTCCATGATATCGGCTTCAGCATGGGTTGCCTCTACAAAATATCTCTGAGAAGCTACAGAAGTGGCAGATTTCAGCGTTAAAGGAAGGAATCATTTTACAAGAAGTATTTTCAAAACAATATCAGTTTGACATGATTTTTATCACCGTTGAGAAAATGCTTGGCTGGATTTCAAATTTGGTGGTGATGCATAAAGTCTTATTAGATCATTCCATTCTTGCTCACACATTGATTGGACATTTTCTAATCATTCGTCCGTTGAAACGTATCGAGGATATAAAAGGTTAAAGTAGGGAAATCGAACATCACCTTTGCTCAATCATGTTGAATAGTGAAAAACCAAAGACGGTGCAAACTGCTACTACTAAGCAAGCTCTGTCTTAAGTGTTTCTGAAAGTCCAAGGAGGAATTAATCAACACAGCTCTAGTTATATCTTCTTCCTACTGAATAAGAAGATTAAGAAGAAGAACTCTAGATCTACTCTGTATGAAGAATTTATCTATTCATGGGATGTTTTAAGAAGATTTCCTACACAAAAAAGTCAATTGAAGTCTCAAATACATCAAGGTCTATTTTATAGAGTCTTTAATTATAATCTCTTACAAAAATTCATCTGTTGGATCTATTGGTAGATCTAAGTTGTAGGGTTGAATTCACAGCCTGAGTGTAGGACTTGGTGATAAATCTGGGGCAGGATCTCTTTGTAGATCTGAGATTGGAGACCAGTTGGATCTCCTAGTTATAGGAATTGGAGAACTCTGAGGTAGGACTGTTGTGCCTGAGGTATGGTTGTTATGCCTGAGGTAGGGTATTGAAGTAAACTTGAGGAGAGATTCTGAGGAATATGTGTTGTAAGCTCTTGGAGCTGATTTTTGGAGATGTTTTCCAAGTATAGTACATTGTTAGATAGGTGGTGGGAGAATGTGGATATTCCCATACCCTAGGGATCCACAATAAACATCTGTGTGTTGTGATCTATGTGGTTTGTTGTGCTTTACATTTATTTATTCTTGCTGTAAATTAAAAGAGACAATCAAATTGCTGGACCACCTATTCACCCCCTCTATGTGATTTAGGCTAGCAATAACAATATTTCATCCTGGAGAGCCAAAAAGCAGATTAGTGTGGCTATCTCAACAGCTAAATTAGAATATATCTTTGTTGGAAGTTGTTGTGTCCAATTGTTTTGGATACAACATCAATTAGAGAATTACAACATCCAGCTAAGTAGAACTCAATTATTTTGTAATTCATCAAGTGCAATCTCAATTTCTAAAAATCTTGTGTCACATAGCAGGACAAAGCACATTGAGATTATGAATCACTTCATCAGAGAGCATGTTGAGAAAGAAGATATTTTCCTTGAGTTTAACCCACTGACAAACAAGCGACAGATATTTTCACCAAGCCTCTAGATGAAAAAAGTTCAATTTCTTCAAAATTGAGCTAGACTTGTTTAATCTAGAATAATTTTCTTGCTCGACAATTCCTTTCAAAAAAAATTACCGCAAATTAGTTCTGCAAATTATGTGTTATACAGATATTATGTTGTGCAAGTGAGTAAATATTAGGCATTTAATAAAGTAGTAGGAGATAAGCCTTAAAAGGAAAAATATCGGCTTGACGGGGAAGCAAAAGAACAAATTGCCTTTTATAAGGAAGGTTATCGACCCACCATATTCAATGATATTCTAAGATATATCACTTAATAAGGTGTGCACCTCTTCAACTTCCTTTTTATAAAAATAAAGTAGAAATAAAAAGAACTTTAGGCTAAATAGGCTGCAAAACTCATAAAGTCAGCACCAAGTCTTTCACACTCTCTCCACAACAAAACTTCTACATCTCCAATGGCCCCCAAGTAAAGCTCTTCCGACTAGATCAATACAGGTAGTGAATTTGTGTATGACGATTACAAAAATTGCCTTGAAGAGATTCAAAATGTAATATTCCTTCTCAATATCACAGGGCTTGAAGTAATCCTTTTTGAACAAAACTTTAGCTCTTCATAAAGTGTCTCTTCATAAATTCTAAATTATGAAATAACACCTTAACTTTAGCTCTTCATAAAGTCTCTCCATCTCCTTCATGGACTGCCTGAGCGTGCTACCTATGAAGTGGCTCATAATAGTGCCTCTCACCTGCGCTAGTATGACCACGGTGGGCATCTTATCTACCGAGATATCCCTCATCTCTTTGAGGTTCTTCCTCCCATATAGGGTAGTAGTGATAACGCTAGCATAACAATAGCCCTATGACCTTTCAAAGAATGGAGAGAGGTCAACACTTGAATGTGTTGTTATTAGAATATGCAGTATGCATCTCTTAGTTTGAGAATAACAAATATCATTATGTTTTTTATCTAGACTTTTGTATGTTTATGGTGTGGAGGTTAGATAGGTACAAGCATGCATTAAAAGAAGATAATTGATGAATAACACGCACTGAATTGATACCTACCATGGGGTGATATTACCTATTATTGGCGAGAGTGTTTGAAGACTTAGACATCTGTCAAATTGCATTTTAATGCAAGGATTTGTAGTAGCAAGTCCATCTTTAGTAAGTCTTACCATGGTGCTCTAATGCCAACACTCGGTGGTAACAGATGGAATGCCCCACAATCACAACTGAATTCTGGAGCCAAACGTAATCAGAAATCAACAGAATAACATATATGGAGCTAATGTAGTGTGGTATCAGTAGTGTGGCATGGTAGGTGTGTTGGGTTTTTTATATATATGGTGGAACAACACATCATTTGTGCGCATGGGAATAAAGTTCAATAAAAACCCGAAGTAGAAACTGAATCTTATGATGAAAGATTGATCAGGAAGTGAAATAGAAAAGAGATTGCAAAAAACCTTAGATGGAATGAGTCAATACTGGACCATGATGGTCCAGAAGATTGAGTCAATGCATAAATAGATTTGTGTCTCTACAGGTATCCACATGAGTGTAGGAGAACACAAAAACCTTGTCCAACAAGATTTGGTATAGAAAAAAGAATGCCCTCTACGTCTCCACAAACTGCTAGGTTTACTCCAGGAGTGGCGATGATACGGTGAAGTCATGACGATATCTAGGCTTAGTGATGGATTCAAAAGCACATACCGGTAGTTACTTGGAAAACTATTTTCCAAGTCTATTTATACTCCAAGAAAACAAACAGACGAAAGTCTCCATAAAAATCCGCCAAAACACAACAAGCATTGATAAGAACTCGATGTAAGGTCGGGATACACTTGACTACATTAAATGCAATTGCGTCAAAACACAGTCGATGCACCTGAATTGAGTAGAAATTGACGTTGTGTCGATGTCTACTCAACATAGTGTCAATAATGAACTGGATTCGACATTGAGCTTGGTTGCGTCGACATCAAGTCGATGTGCATCGATATGCACTCGGCGTTCATCTATACGCATTCGACGCAACCCATCTGTATCTGTTTTATCATAGATTTGGTCTCTTTATCACATCCCAAATGAGTGGGGCCAACATAATCTTTCCTCCAATTTCTCTAAACACTCTTATGTGCGACCCTATACGCTCATATCATGTTAGTAGTGAGTCTAACTGCTTGATTGCTTTGTGATCACCTTAGAAACACAAACAAGGTGTTGTTTAAAATGAGAATGCCTAAAATAAAGAAAAACACCTACCATGCATGTCTACTTTGATTTGTGTACCTCATGGTTTTCTTATAGGATATCGTGCGGCGATAACACTACAACCAACGATAGTTCATAGATCTATTTAATGGCTTGATTTGCTCCTTTTAGGACATCAAATGTTGGATGACAAACTATGAGAGCACTACCACACTAAAATATCTCTAGAGCATCATCTCCTTACTCTAGAGCACTCCCTTGGGAAAAGACGAAGATCAAAAGGAGAAAGTGAAGGAGAAGTGCATCAGTGATAATTCTTTTTAAAGGATGCATGCATCAATGACGATGACTTCTCAAGCACATTCATTTTGTCCTTCAGAAGTTCTTCACAGTGTGCTTTTTAATTGATTATTTCACATCTCTTATCTGATATTCGTTATTATCTTTTGGTTACCTATTATATTGTTGGTGGAATCCACAACAGGTATTGATGACAAGGTTGAACATAGCTTGGGGAGGGATTTGATAGGGATGTTGATGACTAGATCAAGGGTTTAGATCTAGGGACGACTTGAGTACTTATCTAGGGAGAGATAGTCTAAGGAAAATCATTCCTTGGGGATAAACGCCAATATAAAAAAGTGAAAATAAGTAAACATTATCACCTTGATCTTAGCATCCTAAGATCATTAATATTGTAATAAGTTGTATTGATAAAATAAATTGAATGTTTTTCTGTTCTTTAAATATTTTCGAGACTAATTAGTTTCCAACCTACTAATTAATGCCACATGGTAGACTCTACCGCCGGTGGTAGTGAATAGAGAAAGATCAATGTCTTATTTATCATAATAAAAGAATGCTACTATATTATCATCTATGAAAAGATAAAATAATCTATTTAAAATTAATTCTAAAATTCTTAGAAGCCTTATTTGTTGGAACATGCATTCTCCATCTCTTGGTTTGAGAATAACAAATATCATCATGTATTTGATCTAACCTTTTGTGTATTTAAAGTGTGCATGTCATACATGTACAAGCATGTATTGAAAGAGGAAAAATAATAAAACCCAAAGTGTTGGATCTAGTGGCCAACCTTAGAGGAAAGGTGAATAAGGTTTACAGAGATATACCGGAGAATAAAAATATACTTCTGAATAAGGGAGCAAACTTTCTAGGACTATCATCAGGCGATATAACTATCACTGGTGATATCAACCGGAGGCTAGTTCTTTTATACCAATGATCATATCAAAGTGTGAACATGAATTAAATCAAACACACCATACTGAACATATATAATAAAAGATCAAACAACTAAAAAAAATTTCATTGAATATAAAAAATGGTGTTTACAAATTTTAATCTAGATCTCCATGACGATAGAGATCAGAAGCAATAAATCAAAAACTTTTATGGTTTCTATACTGTAACTCCTCTAAGACCGATTGTCTCTCTCCCTTCTTCCTAAGAAGATCGATAATCCTACTATATCTCTCAGATTTACACATCCTCCTAGGACAATTTCCACATATTCCTCCCCGAAATCAAACGACCTCCCAGGTTGATTTCTCACAAACTCCTCCCAATAATTCGATGACCTACCAGGTCGATTTCTTGCACATAGATTATAAGAGAAAAATAGAAGAGATGAAAGAAAAATAGATGGATCAATAAAATTGTGTTCCCTCAAAAATATTTCTTTGGAGGTGGCCAACAATCTGTGCTTCTGATTCTCGTTGCTTGGGAACACGGTTGTCTTTAGTGTCTCATTCAAGTATTCCTTCTCTAAAGATCTTTATTCGTGAAATAGGGAAACGTGTTCTTCTCCTTGAACTGCAGCTTGTTATAGTAGCGACAACAAAAAGCCTCCTCTGGACATTCTAGGTTTTGTGTCTATGCCATCAAGAAAAAATTATTTAATACCTCTTTAAAGTCCTATCGCCGGAGATATAAATATCCCTGACAATGGTCCATTTTAACACACCATCGCCAACTATCCTGGGCACAAAAGAAAAGGTGGCATCCCTTTCCAAAAACATTATTTCTACATCTAACAATATTTATATCGTTGTGAGATAGTGCCTTTATTTACATGACTTCCCACATGTTCCAACTCTGAGTCCATGGATCATAGACATGTCCACTTCCAATTATCGCCAATGATAGTACTATCGCCCGCGATAGTGCAAAATTTTGCCATTCTTAATAACTTCATACCTATAAAATGTACACTATACCCAAAGTATGTATGATCAAATACAACATTGGATTTGATATTATCAAACCTGATAGATGTAGAATGCATGTTCCAATAAACCCCACCTTTAGATAATAACAAATCTCAATCATGAGATATAAATAACACAAAACAGGAGGTAATTTGGTATAGTGTAAAAAACAACAATCAACGTAAAATAAATATGTTTATATATCAAGATATCCCTAGGAATTATTGTGGAACACTATTTAGTGTGATCATGCATGCATGGTATGTCTCGTCCAATATATGTGTTCCACTATCTTTGGGTCTGATATATGAATAACTTCCCCAACATGTGATTGCCCCTAGATGACTAACATATGACTAGCCCATGAACAATCAAACCCCCCTTGATAATATTGAAAGGGGGTGTGTCTGGTTGAAATAGTTGAAGAAAATGGAGAGATGTAGAAAATGCATATATAAAGATAAGTAAGATAAATATAGGGGTGACAAAAAAAGAGTAGTTAATAGATAACCATCAAAGGTACAGATGAAACAGAAATACCACATAAATTGGACAGCATAAACAAGTATTAATTGTTATATAAAAAATTCATTTGAATTTGGACATGCATATGAAACTAAAATACACGAGATTTGTAATACAATGTTATGACATTTATAGAGTTAATACAAAAACATAGTAAGTGTCATGAATAACAATCGTGTACTAGTACATTCGTGTGATAGACATGTAATTCAGCTTATGTCCAATTCTTATGCATGGAAGTGTTAGGTAGAACAATGACATGCGCTCTTGTAGCATCAAAAGAAAATAACCTCAAGAAAAAATTGATCGAATGTACATATTATATTTCAGTAAATTTATGTTAACATAGAAGTAATAAAATGATAAATCATGTAACAAATTCAATCTACACAATATTAAGATTAGAACCAGGGAACTAACTCATTTTTGGGTTTTTGCATAAGATCAAAATGATTTATAAGATCACGGTGTTCATCCTCACAATGTTTATTGAGGCTTAACAAGAGGAGTGAGTAGTGCTTTGGGGGTATCCTTCTTAACTATATTGATAACATACTTAATTTCCCTTCTCATTTTTTCACACTATCAATTGTATAATTTTTTTGGTGTAAAGTCCCTGAGTCAATCAAAATCTATACATATAGATAGATATAATTAAACTTATATACAAAAACCTCAACATATTAATTTGTCTCAAAGTTATAAGCCCTATGAACAAAAAATGAACTACGTGTTATTGATTTATCAAGATATGCCTAACATGTTAGTCATAATATCACGACGTGTAATATGTAAGCATTAAAATTTCTACTCGAGTGCACTCTTTAAGGATGTGTGTGTAAAGTGAGATGTCATTATTCTACCTAAATCCTCATACATATCTCGAGGCATATTAAATATACACTGTCATATCTAGTGGCACTCAGTAGCTAATACCAATATATTGAATCACATCATGAAAAATTCATATAATATAAACAGAGATTATCATACCTAAATAAAAAATTATACGTAATATTTATGCTTTCAGTTCTAGTCATGTACATCCCAAAACTAATGATCATACCAGTTTTATTTATATTTTTTGAAATTTTATTTTAAGAGAAATAAGCAAACACAAAGAGTAAAGAAAAAACATATTTTTTGTGATTTTGGGGTTTTATAGTTTTTAACCTTATTATTCATTATTTTAAAATAAAAAGAAATAAAAAATAAAACCCAAAAACATAAACAAGAAGCCAAAACAACTATAAAACAGTAAAAACGACAGCAAAAAATCAAGAATTTTCAAGAAAAAACATTATCGTCGGCGATATTACTAACGCAAGGCAATATCAAATAGAGACTCGATTTTTCAGAAAAAATGCCAAGTTTTCGTCATTTTTTGCTTTAAATTTTTCCGAAAAATGTTTTAATGGTGTAAGCCATATCTACTGCAATGAAAAACATAGAAATAAAAAAAATGTTTTAGATTAATGGTGCAAGAAAGAGAGTATATGTTTTACTTGGGAAATGTTTTAATGGTGCAAGAAAGATAGTCCAACAAAATCTTTAGTAATCGTCTATTATCACAAAAGTATATTATTTCCCTACTAGACTACATGTACTAATAGGACCTAACAGATCCATGTGGATTAACTATAGTGGTCTTGAAGTGGCAATAACTTGTTTTCTTTTAAACGATGATTTTGTGAACTTGCCCTTTTGGCATGGAGCACATAAGAAGTCAAACTTCCGCTTAGTTGTGGAAGACCACGAATTAGCTTTCCTTTCGATAGTTTGACAATTATTTTACTCCTGGAATGATCGTGTCTCCTATGCCAATGTTTTGACTCCTCATTTTTAGTAATTATACATTTTATATTTGAGGAGGACAAGACATCAAACATGATTGTGTATATGTTCTGTTTTCTTGATGCGGTTATCAATAATTTATTTAATTTAACATTAATGATTTTATACATATTTGTAGATGTTTCAAATAAAATATTTAGGACTTTATCGTAAAGTTGATTAATGGATATTAAATTATGCTTTAAACCATTTACTAACAGTATGTTTGGAGTAGAAAAATGTTTGTTACTTGTGGCATCGACACCCAGAATTCTTCCATTGTTGTTGTCTCCAAATATCACCATGCCTCCCTTTTTCTTCTATAGGCTAAGGAACTCATCTCTATCTACTGTCATGTGCTTGAAGCATTCGGATTTTAAGTAATACAAGTTCTCCTTATCCTTAGTCTGCCAACACACCTAAAAGAGGATGAGGGTAAAGTTCTGGTTACCCATGTTATTCCACCCATAGTATAAGTAGACGACTTTGTCATCTAAATTTGTGATATATTAGTTAACTGTTTGATTCAGCATGAGCCAGAAGTATGACCAAACTTCTTACATTTGGCACACTTAGTGTAGGCATTGGATGCCACCTCTTGCATTCTAGTTGGGCTCATGCTGGAAGATGGAGACATGTTTCCAGTGCTAAAAGATTTAATTAATTTTTTTTGAAAATTCTTTTTCAGATTTGCTGGAGTGCAGGTATCGCTGGCAATAATAACATCATCGGGAAATATCTGTACATTTTTGTATCAAAGTCCAAACTTACTAGCCCCTAAACTGATAACCCGGTAACATATTCAGTTATTTTGTTCTATTGAATATTTCTGGGTATCACAGTTCAGGTCATGGATCTTCTCATTTAACGTAGTGTTTTCTGCGACAATCATCACGCACTACTTTGTGAATTATTTCTTTCCATCTTCATTGTGGGCAAGAGAAATCTGTAGTTTTTTCTTCAAAGCCTTCTTCTCTTTGGTATAGTTTTAATTTAAGTGGAAGTATCAAAGATGCCCTCTTTCAGTTTATTTATCGTGCTTAAAGAGTGAAAGTACTCTTAGCATTGGACCTTCTCTTTCTCACATTTGATGATTTCATCATTAAGATTTTTTAGATCCTTTTTCATTTACTTGCTTTCAGACTTTATAAAGCTATTTTTGTCAAGCAAATCATCTAACTTATCACATAAAAATTTATATAAATTATAAGGATCTTGATAAGTCGGAGGGGTTACCTTAATGTAATTATGGACAATAGATTCACCATCAGATTCATTTTGTTTCTTCCTTATGAGGTACATATTTGTTTCTTCTTCACTACTCAAGCTGGAGGTGTCCGACTCTTCAATTGATTTATCGTTTAAGGTTGACGCCTTTTACAACTTTTTCTTTTCCTTCCTATGTGTCTTCTTTTCCTATCCTTCTTTAGGAGCGTTGGACAGTCACACTTGAAGTGTCCGAATTTATGGAGTTGGAAGCACTTCTAAATGGATTCTTCTTCATCAAATTTTGCCACTTTTGATAGCTTGCTCCATGCCTTTTTCTCTTTTGCATAATTCTTCATGAATCTTCTAAATTTGTCCTGCATATTTGGGTTCATCATTAACTTTTTAACCCATGGGCATACAAGCTCTCCTCTTCATTACTCTTCTTGATCGCCTCCTTTTCCTTGCTCTCCTTAATAGCAAGTGCCATATTTTTCTACTTCTGCATATTCCTTGAGTTGAATTTTCAGCTCTAGCTCATGGCCTTCAAGTTCCTAATGAGACTCTCTATCTCTAGGGTATTAATGTCATGAGATTTAGCAATGTTGATCACCTTTATATTGAACCACGGGGGCAAGGATTGCATGATATTTCTTACCAAGTCCCTATTTGAATATGTCTTTCTGAGAGATCTAGAGTCATTAATGATCTTTGTGAAATGAGTGTACATATTGTCCACCTCCTCGTCCATCTCCAATCAAAATTATTTATATTCAGACTCCAGTAGGAACAACTTCGACTCCATTACCTGTGAGGTACCTTCATGTGTTAATTTAAGTAAACGTCAAATATCAAAAGCAATTTCAGTGTTGCAAATTCTATTAAATTTACTTTTATCTAATGGGTATAATAAAGAAATCATGGCTTTCATATTATTGGTACACCTTAGATTATCCATGACATCCCATTTATCTTGTAGTTTTTCCAGAATTTTATCTCCCGCCGTAGTTGTGCGTGTAGTGTATTTCATTTCAACCATGGCCCACATGTCCATGCTTTGTGTCATAAAAAATATTTTCATGTGAGCTCTCTAGTGAATGTAATCATTCCTCAAAAATAGTGGTGGTCTACTCACTCCTTGTCCTCAATAAAGGCGCTATTAATGTTATCCATCTACTTCAGGATTTTAATACCAATTGTTGGATTTAGGGCTAACCTTAGAGGGGGTGATAATATCAACTGAAGGCTTGTTCTTTTCTACCAAAGATTGTATTGATGTATGGACATGTGTCAAATTAAAAACTCTATAATGAGCACATATAATTAAAGATCAAACAACTAAAAAAATTCCATTAAATATAAAAAATTGGTGTTTACAAATTTTATTCTCGATCCCCGTGATTCCGGAGATCTGAGGAGGTGAATCGAAAACTTTGGTGGTTTCTATACCGACCCTCCTTGAGGACCGATTGGCTCTCTCCATTCTTCCCAAGAAACTTGACAAGCCTACTAGATCTCCCAGATCTAGATGTCATTCCAAGAAAATTTCCACAAATTCCTCATAGGAATCTGAGGACCTCCCGGATCAATTTCTCACGAACTCTTCATAAGAATTTGACGACCTCCTAGGTCGATTTCTCACGCACAAATTACAAGAAAAAGCTATAAGAAAAGAAAGAAAAATAGATGGATCAAATAAAACTGTATTCCCTCAAAAATATATCTATGGAGGTGGCCAGCAATTCATGCTTTTGATTCTTATTACTTGGGCATGCGATCATCTTTAGAGTCTCATTCAATTATTCCTTATCAAGAGATCTGTGTTCGTGAAAGAGGGAAACTTATTCTTCTCCTTGGACAGAAGTTTGTTGCAGCAATGATGATATGAAACCTCCTCTGGACGTTCTAGGGTTTGTGTCTATGCCATCAGAAAAAAATCACGTTCATACCTCTTTAAAGCACTAATGTGGATGATAGTCCATTTAAAGTGCCATCGCCAACTATCATGTGCACAAAAGGAAAGGTGGTAGCACATTATAAAAATACTTTCGCTATCACCAGTGATATTCATATCATCTGGTAATAGTGCCTTTCATTCTATGAATTCCAGCACATTACATCTCCGATTCCATAGATCGTTGATGTGTATACTTTGAGGATATCGTCGACGATAATACTATCGCCCATGATAGTGCAAAATTTCACCATTCCTGAAAATTTCACACATGTAAACCTACACACTATGCCCAGAGTATGTATGATCAAATACAACTTAGGATTTTATATTATAAATCCCATGAGATGCATAATGCATGTTTTAACACAAAGCTATGAATTGAGAGCTACTACGGGATGGTAAGTGCTACCGCTAGCGGTAGATCTGAATACTCTAGGATAGTTGGCAAAATGCATTTAAACATAGGGAATGACGGGAGAAAGTTCATCTTTAGTAAGTTCATACTATAGTGCAGTAATGCTAATGCCCATCAGTAATATATAAAATACCTATCAATCAACAACTGAAATGTAGAGACAAATGGAGGAAGAAATCAACTAAGCTACGTTAATGGAGCTAATACGGCATGTAATCGCTAGCGTGGTATGGTAGGTGTTGGAACATGTATCCTGCATCTCTCAGGTTTGATAATATCAAATCCCAAGTTGTATATGATCATACATACTTTAGGTATAGTGTGCAGGTTTGCAAGTGTGAAGTTTTAAGAACGGTGAATTATTATAAATTTTATATTAAAATGTTTAGTTTATAATGTTTTCTTTGAGCCTCATTTGGTGTTTGTTTTTGGGCTCCTCATATTTGATGGAAAAGCTCAAAACAAAATGGGGGGTGATCCAAAGGATTAGAGAGAATCTCAAAACCTTCACTAGCATTTACTGCGTGCGTTGAATTGCATCGACAAGGTCTCGATGCATACATTGATAAGGATGCACTAAAACCCTAGTGCGTCGATTTGAACTTGATAATTGTGTCAATGTGTCTTCCGTCGACATGCTTTGATGCTAATTGTGTCTATTAGCACTCAACATGCGCTGACTAGAATTCGATGCACCCTGCATCGACATCTTCCTTTACGCATCAATGGGGGTATTCTGTTAACCCTTTTTATGTACTTCTCGCAATTATTTATGTTGTAATTCCCAAGTTTCTCTACACGATTACATTTTACCAGTTATTATCGTTGAAACTTATTATGTGATAAATTTCTTATCATTTTATGAGAGTCTTACTTAGGAGAATTTTCCTAGTATAATGAATGATCATCCAAGTATAAGAATAGGTTTCCCTCTTTCACAAACAAACATCTTTGTAGAAGGAATACTAGAACGAAACTCTGAAGATGATCACATGCCCAATCAATGAGAGTCAAAAGCACCAATTGCTTGCTTCCTCCAGTGATATATTGTTTAGGGAGCACAATTTTTCTTTGATCTAATCATTTTATTTCTTCTTATTTACTCTTCTTTTATATTATGTGTGTCATACATCGACCTAGGAGTTCGTCAAATTCCTTGGAGGAGTTCGTGAGAAATCGACTTGGGAAGTCGTCAGATTCCTGGGGGAAATTTATGGAAATTATTCTAGGAGGATGTCTAGATCTAGGAGATCTAGTAGGCTTATTGATCTTCTTGGGAAGAAGGGAGAGATCCAACCGATCCTAAAGGAGGGCCGATATTGAAACAACAAAAGGTTTTGATTGACTACTTCCAATCTTTGGCATCATGGCGATCTAGATTAAAATTTGTAAACAGTATTTTTATTCAATAAAATCTTTTTAGTTGTTTTATGTTTAATTATATGTGTTCACTATGGAGTGTTTGATTTGATTCATCTTCATATGACAATGCAATCTTCAATAGTAAAGTACAAGGCTTTGGTTGTTTGATCTTTAATTTATTTGTGCCTTACTTCAAAAGTATTTTTTCATATCCAGTATATCTTGGCAAACCTTATTCACCCCTCTCTAAGGTTGGCTACTAGATCCAATAGTAGGTATTTCCTAAAATAACATTTTTCTAAAATTAAGAAGAAGACTTACCATCTATGTCACGATCTGTGTGCCTCTCAGTTTCCTTAACCAATATCGCAAGATGATAACATTACCACGAGGAGTATCGTTTTTGTTCTATATAAATATCAGATTCACTTTGACCAATACATCGCCGTCTTATTTACCAAAGCTACAACTCAAATCCCATCATGAGAGCCCTTAGCCCAGAAGACCTGAGCATTCCCTTAGTAAAACCTTGAAGATCAAAAGTAAAGCTCAAAGGTGGATTCAAATAATGCTTATTCTAAAAGGAAGAACGCAATGATAGCTCTAATTTACAATGTGCATTCTTCATCACCTCTGAGTCTTCTTGATAAGGAGTTTCTCGTATATATTTTAGATTTATCTTCATCTCGTATTCTGTTTTCTTTTGTTACCCTTTTTATTTTTAGAGAAATTTGCTCAGTATTTGGCGACTAGGTATGTGTGTGATTTAGGCCAAAATTTGCCTACCTTGGCGACTAGGTTTTTGTGCAACTTAGCGAGAATTCATCATGGTATTTGGTGGCAAGATCCTTCCGTGGCTTAGGGTGGAATTTTCCTTATGGTTGGAAACTAGATCTAGGGTTTAAATCAAGGGATGGCTTGAGGCCTTATCAAGGGAGAGATAAGCTAGATTCAACTGGTCCTTGAGAGTAGGGTCAATATAAAAAATAAAAAGGAAATTTTTCATTTTCACCTCGATTTCTAGCGTTATAGAAATCAACATTTTTATAATCTAATTTCTTATAAAATAAAATCATGCCTTTCTTTGATTTTATTTCCTACTCTCTAAAATGTTTTAAATAATAGGTTCTCTCAATATTTTAAAGAAAAATATTTTTTATTATAACTTTTGTGTTCAACAAATCAGATTTTTCAATCTTTTCAAGTTAACACCACACAGTAGCCTCTACTATTGGTTGTAGTGTAAAGAGATTGAACTCCTTTATCATCATACTATAAGAAATTTCTCTAAAAAGTGAAAGTACTACTTTCAATTCAATATTTCTTATTTATAATAATAATTTTATTTAGAATTAAATTTCATTAAACCCTTATTCACCCCTTACCCCCTTTAAGGATGTTAGTAGATCCAACAAGTGATATCATAGCCAAGTTATTCTAAAATGGTTTCATCACTGAGAATAATGGAGAATTATGATCTCATATCTACTAGAGGGGATGAATTCTTAATTAATGAAAAATCGTTAGCACTGTTGAAATTTGTGAAGTGGAAGTGGGTGATGGGCAGGCCAGGCAGACTGTGCGGCCTGAGCGGTCTGAGTCCACGGCCTGGGCGGACCGTTGGTTGCAGCATGGGTGACCTTAGCTATCTTGGTGGCTTGGCTGTTGAGCAGCTTGTGTGGCCTGAGTGGCCTGGTGTTTGGCCTGAGTGGCCTGGTGTTTGGCCTGAGCGGTCTGGTGTGCGGCCTGGTTGGCCTATGGCCAAGAAAGTCGGGCTTCTAGCAAAGCGGACTGAGCGGACTGTGGTTTGCGGGCTGTTGGCAGTGCTTAGTTGATCTGCGGCCTTATAGATTTGCAAGCTTGTGTTAACCGGCGGATTGGGAGTTCTATCCGCAGGAGGCTTTGCAGATTGGTTGAGTCCGCGGTGTTCACTGTTGCGGACTAGCCTTGGAGTTAGGCTATGACCTTTATGGTGCTCTAGTGGTGCAGCGGGCGTTAGATGCTGTGGAGGACTGCGTGGACTAGTGTCGAAGTCCGACAGTTGGCCGTTGTCTTGACAGCTGTGCGAGTAGGGCTTGCGGGCTCTGTCTTCTGGTGGAATGTTGGCAATCTGCCTTGGGGACAGGCGGACGGGGCCTTGTCCGCCGAGCTCGCATTGGATCTTGGTGGTTTACTGGACTTGGTCACATTCAGTGACAAGTACAGTGTGTCTGCGGTATCCGCCGAGTCCACTGTTGACCGGGTAGACTGCATGTTGGTCGAGGACTCGTGGCGGATGGTGGCATTGTTCTCGAGCTGTGCGGACTGCCTCCTTGTCCACATATTATGTGTGGACTGTCATAGTAAAGGTAGTTGTCTTTGTGCGGTGTTTGTGGGCTATGCGGGCCGGTGCCTTGTCCGCATAGTTTGGGTAGACTAGTGCGAGTTCGCCTGATGGTGAACATCATCGTTATTGCTCCTGGCGGGTTTTCTTGGAATCCGACTAAGTCCTTGCAGACTTAGCGGACGGGTCTTTGCTAGTGCGCGAGCTGGGGCGGTGACTCTATTCACTAGGGTGGTGACCACACTCCTCACCTCGCCTATAAAAAGACCCCCCGGCACGTCTACTGTAACTGAGCGAATAGTAAGTGGGGCTTGGTCAATTGTTGCGGTCTGGATTTTCCTGTCCGCGCGGGTTGAGCAGAGTTAACAGTTTGCTGTGTGTAGGTCACGCAACTAGCTTCAATGAGCCAGGAGTTTGGCTGTGACTTTGGTCAAGTTCTGTAAATGGTGTGGTCTCTGCGGTCATAGCAGGTCGCTTCGGCGGCTTGTCAGTTCTCTACTTTAGCGTTTCCAAGTTCCAATAACCTATCCGTCGGTTTCAGGTGGGTAGGCGGTCTGTTCTTCAGTTCATCAGCAGTCAGCGAATAACGGTGTATCCGCGTGACCTCCCAGTCTCGGCGGACTCCGTGTTCTATTTGGCATGTAGCAGAAGTTGCTCGGGCGGCGTCAGCAAATTCGGCGGACTGGGCGGTCTTGGCGGTCTTCAGTGCTGTCCTCCAGGCTTGTTTTCTGATTTCTATTTTAGCTTGTGTACCGACGAAATCATGTCTCGCTATGTATACCTCGTCCTGTAAAGAAGTGTTAATAAATATAAGATCTGCTTGTTCTTCCATTTGCATTTGGTGTTAAGCTTGCTATTTGGGTTTCCGCATGATCAAGGTGTTAACTGGATAGTTCTGAGAATATTCATTTGGCTTTAGGCTATCTTGCTGATCACTTTGAGAAAATTCAACATAGTATCAAAGCAAGGTTCAGTTGCTTGAGCGGTGATCAACGTGTGTTGTTGCTTTGTGCTTCTAGAAGCTTTACTAAAGGTTGTTGCAATGGAAGTAAGCTACGCAAGAGGTCTTGGTATTGAACTCTTAACGCCGACTAACTTTAAGAAGTGGAAGTCGTGCATGAAGAGTTACCTTTTGGACAAGGAGCTATGGGAGGTCGTCGGTGGTGAAAGATATGGTACCTAAACACCTAGAGGAGGGGTGAATAGGTGACCTAAACCTTTTTATAACTTTGTTGGCAGCACAATAGTTATTTTAAAGAATTCTACAGCTAACAGCAATTACAGAATATAAACAGTTAATCCACAACACAGCACAGCACAGCAGACACACTAATTTATAGTGGTTCCCCAATCTTTGGGTACATCCACTGTCCCCCTTCGCCTATCTAGCAGTGTACTAGATTCGGCCAACCTTCTCCACTATCTCAGAACCCAACAAGGTTCCTACACCTCAGGCCCAAAGCCTTACACTCAGCCACTAAGGCCTACACTCAGCCACCCAGGCCTACACTCAGCCAATTAAGGCCTACACTCAGAGTTCTTCAACTCCTACACTCAGGCAACCAAGCCCTACCCTCAGCCTTTATAATATAGGCTTACAATTCTCTCAGATCCAATGGATCCTACAAGTTAAAATAGAAATACAATAGCTAACTCTACAACTCAGAAAATAAGAGAGGAGTTGAGAGTTTCTTGAAGAGTTCTTGGAAGAACTTAGCTAGATCCAAACTGACTTAGCTTCCTTCAAAGCTTCTTGAGTTAGAACTGAATTAGTCTGAATCTTCTGCAGTTGATCCTTGACCTCTGCTTCTTGAGATCCAGATGATTCTAAATCTTTCTTATCAGCCTTAGTTCCAAAGACTGAATTCTTGATTGGAGCTCTCTCTCTCCAACTTCTTAGATCTGCAGTTGGACTGTCAGATCTTCTTATGTTGATCCTCTGTGTATCACTTTCCTGATTACTTGAAGAATCTGATCAACCACTTTAAGTATTCTTGACAACTACTTGTAACAACAACAATCAATCTCTTTCTGTAATCTATGAGTGCCTATTTATAGGCTTCCTTCATGGTAACCGGCTGGTCCGGTTCACAACAGACTTCTGATTTCTCTGACAGTTGATGTAGACCGGCTGGATCGGCAGCTGTCTTGTCAACCAGTCACTTCTTAAAATTCTCTAACTGTCAGATAGTGTCGAGACTTTCTGTTCTTAAGTGTCGACACTTATAGACTAAGTGTTGACACATATTGTGTAAGTGTCGACACAAGTCTACAAGGTGTCGACACAATTCCTTGTATGTCTCGACACAGATTCTTCTGTATGTGTCGACACTGAAATTGAGTGTCGACACAAGTACTTGTACTTCATTCTTTAACTGTATTCTTCTAAGTGTCAAAACTGTCAAGTGTCGACACTGCTTCTTGGTGTCGACACAAGTCTTCAATTTTGTTTCTTCAGCTGAGTGTCGACACATTCCCTTAGTGTCGACACTTGTACTTAGAATATTTTATAAACTTCTCTGTTCTTTGCCAAGTGTCGACACAGCTCCTTGTGTCGACACTTCTTCTTCAAATGTAGAGTCTTTAGCTAAGTGTTGACTCTTCTGGTTGTGTGTCGACACATTGTGCTGAGTGTCGACACATTCCTCAAATGCTGACTCTTCTGCATAGTGTCGACACATTGTGTTGAGTGTCGACACTTGTACTTAGACTCTGCAGACTTTTGCTGAGTGTCGACACATCTTCAAGTGTCGACACTTTCTGGTGTAGACTTAGCTCTTCTAGGTGTCGACACTTCTGCTAAGTGTCGACACAGCTTTTCTGCATACTTCTTCACTGAGTGTCGACACAGCTCCAAGTGTCGACACTTTCTGTCTGGTGTCGACTCTTCATCCCAGGTGTCGACACAATGACTCCAAGTGTCGACACTGCTTGTCTGGGTGTCGACACAAGCTTTCTCAAGTGTCGACACTTTCCCTCTGGGTGTCGACACATGGACTTAGAAACTTTTAGCTTCAGTCTAGTGAATACCTAACCTGCACAAGTAACTCAAACACACATCAAATACATTATGATGTATATCATTGAGTTAGGTGAGGCTTCTTCAAATCAGGTACATTTGACCAATGTACCCAACAATCTCCCCATATTTGGAGAAGTCATAACCCTTAGTCAATGATATACACCATTCATAATTAAAAAATTATAAAATGATGAAAAGCAAATTATAATCAGCAGGGTTAACATGAACATGTAAAACTTCACACATATACACATTCAACATTCTAGAACAAATAAGAAACAGACATATTTCAGAACAATCATAATATATTTATCATATATTGTTCTAACATAGTTCCTTATACATTTTCAATGTTGTACAAAAATGTTTTTCATTTAAAAGTTTACAATAAGCTTCAAGTTAAATTCCTAATCTATTTCAGATCAGGTTCTTTGATAACTATTCCCTTTCCAGCTTTAACTTGAGCTTTGACAGCAGCAGTAGTAGCAGGCTCAGCATCAGCAGGCTTCTTGCCTTTGGAGTCCTTCTTCTTTAGTTCTTCAGCCTTGATTTTTTGTCTCTCAAAATAATGATAGGGCTTAGGAAAGTACTTGCTAGGCTCCACAGCTGTAGGAGCTAGCTTTCCCATCTTAGCCTTCCTTCTATACTGGACAATGGCTTCCTGCCTGATCTCATGCTTCCTCCATTCTGCTTCTGAGAACCATTTATTCCTTTCATGAGCATTGTCCTTGGCTGCTTTCCAGGCTGTGAGAATGATGTTCCTAGAAGTAGGGCTCCATTGTTCAAAATCTGGTTTTTGCTCAGCCAGTTCCCTGAACTTCTTCTTTGACAGCCTTGTCTCTTCTTCTTTGTCCATAGCCTCTTGCATAGCTGCTGTAATAGGTTGAACAACCTTTTCTAAATGGACATTGTCCTTGCCCCCAGATGGGCTATACATAGTGCTCACCTCTGCATGAATCATTTCAAAATCGGGAGGTGGATAAATGACTTGAGCTACTTCTTGTGGCTCACCTCCAAAATAGGCAGGGTTCAGTCCAGATTCAGCAACTTCATTATCATCACACAGGGGAGGATATCCAAGTGTAGCCCTGATGGAATTTGATATCCATTTTGCATGTTCAGAACTGGCTTTGACTAACACCCTCTCCCCCTTTATGACTTCTTGTTCAACATGATCTCTTACATCATCTTTTGGAATCTGATCTGACTGTCCAAATACCTTATGCCATCCTTAAAGAAAGGTTTAAGCTTTGTAAGCGGTTCAGAAATGACCTTCTGTGAATCTTTAATTGCAGTCTTTACAGCAGCAATTTCTTCCTGAAATACTTTATCAAATTCAGCCTTGGCAGCAGCAGAGGAGGTTGAAGGTTCATTAGACTTATTCTTTAGTTCAGTGACTATTGCATTGTGGGATGCAGTCAAATTATCATTCATCCTCAATTGATTCTCCAGCACATAACCTTGCTTCAGTGCTATATCATCGACTTGAGACTTTATTTTCTCTTGGTGGGTTGCCAGATAAACCACTGCATTAGCACCCTTTGTAAAACAGTCAGTCATCTCCTTTTTATTAAGGTTCATTTCGAACCTTATTGACTTGATTTCCTGTGCCAGATCAGATTGTAGGGCCTTGTGCCCTTCATCAACATAAGTTTCTATAGCCTTCCTTTGTTCATCCAGCTTGATTTGTAGTGCAATCAGTAGAGCACTATAATCAGTTGATGGAGCTTGTTGGACTAGAGAGTGTTGAGCAACAGTTTGTAGAGCCTTCTTGTAGCTCTGACTCCTTCTTTTGAAAACAAAGAATTGCTTCTTCTTAGCTTGCTCAGTTTCATCATCCTCAGACTCTGATGTACTTGCTATATTCACCCTATCCTTAGGGCTTGATGGTTTTTCAGCTTGCACATCTTGTGCCTTCTCAGTGTTTAGCCTTATAGGCTCTTCCTGAACATCCAAGTTCTCCCCCTCAACAGCAGCACCCTTCTCTGCATCAGCAGCAGTCTTGTTCATGTCAAAATCCTCTTGTTCTAGATTCAGAAATAGATCTTCCATTGTGTATTCAGGAGGAGACTGTGCAGGAGATGTACTGGGTTCATCAACCACTTTATCAGGAATCACTACAGATGTGTCTGGAAGAACAACATCTGGTTCTTGGTTTGCTTGCTGAGTTTGCTGAGGGACATCAGACAAATCAGAATCTATTACAGAAAAATCTAAAGTATTGAGGTCAGAAAGTACCTCTAGGATAATGAGTGAAGCTTGCTCACTCTCCAGTGTAGAGGGTTGATCTACAGCTGGAGGCTCCCCCTGGATTTCAGCTGGCTTTTGAGGAGCAGGTGACTTCTCTGCAGCCACATCTATTTGACTATCAGGAGTGAAAACCACATGTTCTTCACTACCTGAGCTGCTGGAGGACTCCTGAGTCACAGCAGCTATTTTCCTCTTCTTCTTTGGAGGGGAATCCTTCTTAGAAACTTGTTTCTCAGGGGTGGTCAGTTCCTTCGACAGCACCCTTTCCCACCTGGAGAAGATCCTCATGTCCATCCTTCTCATGTGGTTGATTTTAGCACCAGCAGCATTGCTCATTACCTCTGGTATTGTACCAGCCAGGTAGAGACTAAGTATCCTGCCCAGATTGGGCTTCTTCAGACTTTCCTTTACTTTCTCAAACACAACCATGGACCAGTCTGTTTTGAGGTTGAAGATGATTCTAGTCATAACACTGAACATGGAGGCTGACACCCTGTCATGCCCTCCAGTCTTGCTGAGTAGTACTTTACCCACAATTTCTGACAGAAATTTTCCTTGGGTATTCATTCCTTTCCTGTTGAAGACAGAACCTATTTTCATCTTAGAATCTAGACCACACCAGGCAAGTGCTTCTTTGGTCTTAGATGTTGTTACTTCCTCTTCTTCCTGGACTTTAGGTAGCTGAAGTACCTTTCTCAGAGACTTGGGTGAAATCTTGACCTTGGTGCCATGCACCCTTGATTTGATTCTGTAGCCTGAGTCATCTACAGACGCTCCAGTAAGAAATTCTATAACTTCCTTCTTCCATATCTTGGTTGGTTCTGAAACCAAGAACTCCAATCCTGAATTGGTGACTAGGGTTATCACCGATTTGATTTCTTGATCACCGTCGTCGAATGCGCCACGCACCAGTTCATAGCCTTCGTTAACGTTCTCTTCCAGCTTGGGAGCCATTAGGGTTTGGAGAATTAGTCTTTAGAGAAGAGAAATGTCGACACAAGAGTTTTGGTCTCGAAACTTTTGAAAGCGTGTCGACAAACAAAGACTGAACCCTATTTATACCTTTCTTGTTTGAAGACGAACAGGCGGGATGGATTTCTAAAGATGTGTCGACACTGTTAATAAGTGTCGACACAGACTTATAATGTCTCGACACTCATGTGTCGACACAAGTGTGAGTCAACAGATTTTATGTGTCGACACTTGGTTAAGTGTCGACACCACACTACTCGACATGTAGTCGAGACTTTACTTAGAAAATTCTGAGTAAAACTTAAGTGTCGACACCTTATTGGATGTGTCGACACCTACTCGACATGTGTCGACACTAACATTCTGAAGTGTCGACACCAGCTTCCTAGATGTGTCGACACCATTTTCCTGAAGTGTCGACACTTACTATTCTGTGTCGACATAGACTTGTCTATGTGTCGACACCTTTTTACTTAGCCAATTTTTAGTTCTGTTAAACTTAGTCTAAGTTTATCATACCTAGTTCAATTTTGAACCTATTGAACTTAGCTTCTTCTAAGGGCTTAGTGAACATATCAGCTATCTGATTATCAGTTCTAACATATTCAAGTGCAATATCATTTCTTTCTACATGCTCTCTAAGAAAGTGATATTTAATCTCAATATGTTTAGTTCTACTATGTGATACAGGATTGTTAGCTATTGAAATAGCACTAGTAGAATCACAGTAAAGTGGAGTTCTACTTACCTGAAATCCATAGTCTTCTAACTGATGTTGAATCCACAGAAGTTGAGCACAGCAACTTCCTGCAGCTACATATTCTGACTCAGCTGTGGAAATAGCCACACTGGTTTGCTTCTTACTACTCCATGAAATGAGTCTTCCACCTAGGAATTGACAGGATCCAGTAGTGCTCTTTCTATCTTCTTTGCATCCTGCAAAGTCTGCATCTGAATAGCCTGTTAGATCAAAATCTCCATTCCTAGGGTACCAGAGGCCTAGATAAGGTGTGCCCTTTAGATATCTCAAGATTCTCTTGACTGCAGTCAAGTGAGACTCTTTAGGGCAGGCTTGATACCTGGCACAAACACATGTAGCATACATAATGTCAGGCCTACTTGCAGTCAAGTATAGTAGGGAGCCAACTATCCCTCTATACAAGGTTTCATCTACAGGTTTCCCTGCATCATCCTTGCTTAGAGACATACTTGACCCCATAGGAGTCTTCATGGTACTGGATGAATCCATACCATACTTCCTTATGAGTTCTAGGGTGAACTTAGACTGACATATGGATAGACCACTTCCAGTCTGTTTAACTTGGAGACCCAAGAAAAACTTCAGTTCTCCCATACTACTCATCTCAAATTGACTTTGCATAAGCTTTGCAAACTTTTTGCAAAGGCTACTTTCAGTAGACCCAAATATAATGTCATCTACATATATTTGGACAAGAATGACTTTGCCTCTAAATTCCCTAAGGAATAGAGTCTTATCTATTTTCCCCTTGAGAACTTGTTCTCAATGAGGAAACTAGATAGGGTTTCATACCAAGCTCTAGGTGCTTGTTTTAACCCATATAATGCTTTCCTAAGTCTATAGACATAATGTGGAAGAGTAGGATCAACAAAACCTGAAGGCTGCTCCACATATACTTCTTCCTTTAGATTACCATTTAGGAATGCTGACTTCACATCCATTTGGTATACCTTGAATCCTTGATTAGTTGCATAGGCCAAGAACATCCTTATGGCTTCCAGTCTGGCTACTGGAGCAAAGGTTTGATCAAAATCAATACCTTCTTCTTGCCTATATCCTTTTGCAACCAGTCTTGCTTTATTCTTAATGATGACTCCTTGTTCATCTAACTTATTCCTGTAGATCCACTTTGTTCCTATCACATTGTGGTCTTTAGGCTTTGGAACCAGCTCCCAAACTTTGCACCTTTTGAACTGATTAAGTTCTTCTTGCATAGCTTCAGTCCACTGTGGATCTTGTATAGCTTCTTCAAATTTCTTTGGTTCTATTTGAGACAGAAAACTTGAATATACTACAGCATTCTGATTTCTGCTCCTTGTCTGAACACCTTGTCTTGGATCTCCAATTATCAGCTCTACTGGATGATCTCTTAGATGCCTGTTGGCTGGAGGCATCCTTACTTCTGGTTGTACTTCTACAGCATCTTCATCATGCTGAGTTCCTTGTACTTCTTCAGCTCCTGGTACATGTAGTTCTCCCCCTGGACATAAGCCATCTTCTTCTACTTGCTGTCTTGCAGCAGGTACATCTTCTATGGTTAGCTTGTCCATCTTCTTAGTAAGAACTGTGGGGCTGCATACATTGCTAGACAACTCATTGTTAATTAGTTGTGTCTCATCAAAAACTACATGCACAGACTCCTCTACAACTTGTGTAGTCAAGTTGTAGACTCTATAAGCCTTACTATTATTGCTGTACCCAACAAACACTCCCTCTTGGGACTTGGCAGCAAACTTAGTTAAGTAAGACTTTCCATTGTTAAGTATGAAGCATTTGCAACCAAAAATCCTGAAATAGGATAGGTTTGGTTTCCTGCCTTTCACAACTTCATAGGGGGTCTTGTTTAACCTTTTAGTGATGGTAGCCCTATTTATCACATGGCATGCAGTGTTAACTGCTTCAGCCCAGAAATACTCTGGCAGTGATGAATCACTTAATAGGGTTCTACCAGCCTCTATCAAGGTCCTATTTTTCCTTTCAGCAATGCCATTTTGCTGAGGTGTTCTAGGTGAAGAGAATTCTTGAAATATCCCATAGTCTTCACACAGCTTTGTCATGCTTTCAGACTGAAACTCAGTACCATGGTCACTTCTAATTTTGACCACTGTACAGTTCAATTCATTCTGAATTTGCTTAACAAAACTATAGAAGACACTAGGTGTTTCAGATTTCTGCTTTAAGAAGAACACCCAGGAAAACCTTGAGTAGTCATCAACAACTACAAAGGTATAGACCTTCCTACCTAAGCTGTGAACTGGCATTGGACCAAATAGATCCATATGCAAAAGGTATAAACACCTCACAGCATCTTTGTTGTCTAAGCTTCTAAAGGTGGATTTAGTCTGCTTGCCCTTTTGACAAGCTGAGCAAATGCCATCTTTAACACACTTAACTTGAGGACCATTCCTCACTAACTCTTTACTAAAGAGTTTGCTAATAGTCTTGTAGTTAAGATGGGCAAGCCTCTTGTGCCATTTGACACATTGAGAGACTGTCTCATCAGCTACAAGACACACAGGAGAACCATTGTTCTCAATCATAATGTCTAAGCAGTAGACATTCCTCTTTCTATATCCTGTCAAAATGATCTCTTGATCACTTGACCTCTTGATATGACAACCATTTTTAACAAATGAGATGTCATACCCTACATCACTTAACTGACTTATACTAATGAGGTTGTGTTTCAACCCTTTAACATAAGCCACTTGAGTAATGGTAACAAGGTTTGAAGAAATGTTACCAAACCCTTTGATGATTCCTTTTTCTGAACCACCAAAGGTCACCTTTGGACCATTTTTGATTGGAATGTAGTCCTTCAGTAGTCCCCTAGTTCCAGTCATGTGTCTGGAACATCCACTATCCAAGTACCATGTTGGGGTATGGCCACTTGGATTCACCTGCAAAACAAATTAATGAACCTTAGAACCCAAAGTAAACTTGGGTCCTTGGTGATTGTTAGTTTGCAATTTGACATAGCTACCTGCTGGCTTTCCACCAGGTAACTTGCTACTCAACTTGGCACTGGCATTGTGCCAACAATCCAAGGCAAAGTGGCCAACCTTGCCACAACACCAGCATTCAAACTTGTTGTACCTTTGCTTAGGTACAACCTTTGCTGTTTTGACTACAGCAGGCTTGTTGAATGTTGGGGCTTTGCCCTTGGACTTGGACTGATCCTGAACAGTCCTAGCTGGTTTAATAAAACCCAATCCAGCCTTTCCTTTATGATGAACAAATTCATCAATCAAGGGTAGCACTGATTTAGGTTTTGAAAACCTAGCAACTAGCTCTCTTTCCTTCTGGAGATTAATCTCCAGTAACTTAATTTGATCATTTTTATAAGTGATAGTTCCCATCTGAATCACAGTAATGTGTTTCAGCCTGGCTACCTCATTGAGCTTTTGATCAAATTCCTTCTCAAAGTCTGTTGCAGCTGCCTTTAGATCAGCAATTTCCTTTGCCTGACTTTTGGCAAGGGACTTGCTTTTCTTATAGGCTTGCAACAGTACTTTATATTCATCTAAGAGCTGATGAATATCTCCCTCAGATTCAGAAACACTTTCATCACTTGATGAAGATGAATCTGACTCTGAACTAGAACTGAAATCTGAACTTTGAGTTGGACTTTGTACCTGACTAGGTCCTGGCTGCTCCAGGATTTTGGTACTTTCAGTCAATGCCATCAGTCCTTGGCACTGACACTCTTCTTGTTCATAGATTGATTCCATGATCTGCATAAACTCTCTTCTTCTTCAGCAAATAGCCCTATGTAGGCTTCAGCATCTGTCTCAGTGTCTGAAGAAGAAATGTCTGAAAGAGTCTTCTCATTCTTTGCAACAAAGGACTTCTCCTTCTTTCCTTTGAAGTGAGTCTTCTTTTTGTCACTGGATTCTTTTCTTCTCTCAGGACAATCTGCAATAACATGCCCCTGTCTATTGCAGCAGTAACAAACTATCTTAGACCCAGTTGCCTTGCTAGTCTTTGTCTTTTTCTTGTCCTTCTTTGAAGGCTTCTTCTCCTGATACTGACCTTCTTTCCCTTTGGAAAATGAAGGTCTGGACCTCCACTGTTTCTTCTTCAGGAATTTCTGAAAATGTCTGGTGAATGCAGCAAAGTCTTCATCACTTTCACTGCTTGTAGACTTTGTACTAATAGACTCATCAGATTCTGATTCAACTACCTCTGGAGGAGGAGTTGATGACTTAGTCCTGCCCTTTCTAGGTACTTCTGACTTGAAGGCAACAGTCCTTTCCCTGTGCTCAGTCCTTGTTGATTTTTCCTCCTCTTTTCTCACAGACAGCTGCATCTCATAAGACAACAACTTGCCAAATAGTGTGGGAGGAGGAATTTCTCCCAACTTTGCCATTTCTCTGATGGCACAGATCTTGGTGTCCCAATCTTTGGTTAGGGACCTTAAGAACTTATCATTCAATTCATAGTTAGTGAACTCTCTTCCATAGGACATAAGTTCATTAACAATTCTGTAGAATTTCTTGTAGCATTCAGTGATGCTATCTCCTCTTCCTTGCCTAAAGCTCTCATACTCTTGATTAAGCAAGGACTTCCTATCTTGCCTAACTTCTTCAGATCCTTCCATATACACTATAAGAGTGTCCCACATCTCTTTTGCTGTCTTACAGTGAATTAAGTTCTGGAAGGTGGCATCATCAATGGCACTTACTATTATGTTTTGTGCCCTTTTGTCCATAGTGGCTAGGACAATTTCATCCTTGGTCATCTCAGAGAAATCCTTTGGAGTCCTCTGATTTGCATCCAATACTGAGATCTTCATGGGCACATATGGCCCCTCTTTGACTGTGATGTAGATTCTAGGGTCTGAGGCCTCCATGAATAGCCTTACCCTCTCTTTCCAGATTCCAAAAATCTCCTTTCTGCATATGGGCAGTTTCATTGAACCCAATTCCTTGTGATTCTCTGAAGACCCCATGTTTCTTGATTTTCTTGAAACTGTATTCTGACTTACACTGAATCTGCCAAACTGGATCTCCTCAGACAGTTAGTCCTTTTTGAGGAACCTCGCTTTGATACCACTTGAAAGATATGGTACCTAAACACCTAGAGGGGGGGGGTGAATAGGTGACCTAAACCTTTTTATAACTTTGTTGGCAGCACAATAGTTATTTTAAAGAATTCTACAGCTAACAGCAATTACAGAATATAAACAGTTAATCCACAGCACAGCACAGCACAGCAGACACACTAATTTATAGTGGTTCCCCAATCTTTGGGTACATCCACTGTCCCCCTTCGCCTATCTAGCAGTGTACTAGATTCGGCCAACCTTCTCCACTATCTCAGAACCCAACAAGGTTCCTACACCTCAGGCCCAAAGCCTTACACTCAGCCACTAAGGCCTACACTCAGCCACCCAGGCCTACACTCAGCCAATTAACGCCTACACTCAGAGTTCTTCAACTCCTACACTCAGGCAACCAAGCCCTACCCTCAGCCTTTATAATATAGGCTTACAATTCTCTCAGATCCAATGGATCCTACAAGTTAAAATAGAAATACAATAGCTAACTCTACAACTCAGAAAATAAGAGAGGAGTTGAGAGTTTCTTGAAGAGTTCTTGGAAGAACTTAGCTAGATCCAAACTGACTTAGCTTCCTTCAAAGCTTCTTGAGTTAGAACTGAATTAGTCTGAATCTTCTGCAGTTGATCCTTGACCTCTGCTTCTTGAGATCCAGATGATTCTGAATCTTTCTTATCAGCCTTAGTTCCAAAGACTGAATTCTTGATTGGAGCTCTCTCTCTCCAACTTCTTAGATCTGCAGTTGGACTGTCAGATCTTCTTGTGTTGATCCTCTGTGTATCACTTTCCTGATTACTTGAAGAATCTGATCAACCACTTTAAGTATTCTTGACAACTACTTGTAACAACAACAATCAATCTCTTTCTGTAATCTATGAGTGCCTATTTATAGGCTTCCTTCATGGTAACCGGCTGGTCCGGTTCACAACAGACTTCTGATTTCTCTGACAGTTGATGTAGACCGGCTGGATCGGCAGCTGTCTTGTCAACCAGTCACTTCTTGAAATTCTCTAACTGTCAGATAGTGTCGAGACTTTCTGTTCTTAAGTGTCGACACTTATAGACTAAGTGTTGACACATATTGTGTAAGTGTCGACACAAGTCTACAAGGTGTCGACACAATTCCTTGTATGTCTCGACACAGATTCTTCTGTATGTGTCGACACTGAAATTGAGTGTCGACACAAGTACTTGTACTTCATTCTTTAACTGTATTCTTCTAAGTGTCGAAACTGTCAAGTGTCGACACTGCTTCTTGGTGTCGACACAAGTCTTCAATTTTGTTTCTTCAGCTGAGTGTCGACACATTCCCTTAGTGTCGACACTTGTACTTAGAATATTTTATAAACTTCTCTGTTCTTTGCCAAGTGTCGACACAGCTCCTTGTGTCGACACTTCTTCTTCAAATGTAGAGTCTTTAGCTAAGTGTTGACTCTTCTGGTTGTGTGTCGACACATTGTGCTGAGTGTCGACACATTCCTCAAATGCTGACTCTTCTGTATAGTGTCGACACATTGTGTTGAGTGTCGACACTTGTACTTAGACTCTGCAGACTTTTGCTGAGTGTCGACACATCTTCAAGTGTCGACACTTTCTGGTGTAGACTTAGCTCTTCTAGGTGTCGACACTTCTGCTAAGTGTCGACACAGCTTTTCTGCATACTTCTTCACTGAGTGTCGACACAGCTCCAAGTGTCGACACTTTCTGTCTGGTGTCGACTCTTCATCCCAGGTGTCGACACAATGACTCCAAGTGTCGACACTGCTTGTCTGGGTGTCGACACAAGCTTTCTCAAGTGTCGACACTTTCCCTCTGGGTGTCGACACATGGACTTAGAAACTTTTAGCTTCAGTCTAGTGAATACCTAACCTGCACAAGTAACTCAAACACACATCAAATACATTATGATGTATATCATTGAGTTAGGTGAGGCTTCTTCAAATCAGGTACATTTGACCAATGTACCCAACAGGTGGTGACAACAGATAGGAAGTAACTGCTACTTTTGGTACTGTTGAGTAGGTGAGGCTCTGGAGAAAAAACAAATACAAAGGCGGAGTTTGTTCTTAAGAGGGCTGTTTCACCAGAACTGTTTGATCACATCATTGGATGTGAGTTTGCTGCTAGTATTTGGACAACTATTGATGAGTTTTTCAATCGGAAGAATGTAGCAAGACTTCAGTTTCTAGAGAATGAGTTGACTAGGACAACTCAAGGAGACCTGACCATCTCAAAGTTTTTTCTGAAGATGAAGAGCTTGTGTGCTGAGCTATCAGCACTTGATCCTGATGAGCCTATCTCTGAGGCTAAGATGAAAAGGCACATAATCCGCGGCTTGCGGAAGGTGTATGTTGCCTTTGAGATATCTGTTCAAGGTTGGGCTATTCAGCCATCTCTGCTGTAGGTTGAGAACCTGCTTGCTTCACAGGAAAGTTTGCAAGGCAGATGACTGGAGTTACTGTCACAGAGGAAGGCAGTGAAGCTCTCTTCTCAGGCAAGAATAAGAAGGGATGGTAAGGAAAGAAGAAGAAGACTGCTGCTGAAAATGAGCCTTCAACTTCTTATCAACCAGAGAGGAGCACTGCTCCTAAGAAGGATTGGAAAAAGAACTTGAAGTGCTACAGGTTTCATCAGTAGGGACACCTCAAGCGTGACTGCAAGGTCAAACTGCAGCCTGGGCATGTTGCAGGTAAGGAGGAAACTTGCTCTAAGAGTGAGGAAGCTGGATGGGGCGGAGCTTTCATGATAGGCACTTGTGTCCGTGCTTTGTCCGTTGTCGACTTAACGACGAGTGGATCATGGACTCTGGGTGTGGTCATCACCTCACCGGAGACAATTCGAAGTTCTCTTCCTTGCAAGCTTACTCAGGTAATGAAGCTATCATAACTGCTGATAATACTGTTTATGCAGTAGAGAAAGAGGGGGTTGTGTCTTTGGGTAGTGATAAGGGGCCACTCACGTTAAGGAGTGTGTATCACGTGTCGGGCATGGAGAAGAACCTCTTCTCTATGACCAATGCGGTCGATGCGGGTTATCACGTTCTATTTAGGCTAACAGAAGTGAAGTTACTTCACAATGTATCAGCGGTTAAGGCTGATGTTACTCATGTTGGGAGAAGAGTGAAGAACTTGTTTGTTCTTGCAACTAACTCTTATGTTGATTGAATGAGATCAAACTATAGCGCTGCTATATGGTATGAAAGGCTGGGGCATGTAGGAATGGATAAGCTGAAGGCTATGGCTAATAGAAGCCTTGTAAGAGGCTTGCCTAAGCTATCTTCATTTGGCGATGGTCACGTTTGCGCGGGATGTCAGTACGGCAAGGCTCATCACCTTCCGTTTGATAAATCACAAACGAGCAGCAAGAGACCATTGTAGTGCATCCATGGAGACTTAATGAGACCAACCGTCACTGCAAGCCTTGGTGGGAGAAGATACATGCATGTTCTGATTGATGACTACTCAAGATACACTTGGTTATATTTCTTGAAGGAGAAGTCTGAAGCCATCCATTTGTTTGTAGTGTTCAAGGAGTTGGTGGAGGGCCGGCTTGGCTTGCGGGTTAAGAAGTTTAGAACATACAACGGTGGTGAGTTTGTCTCCTCCGAGTTTTCTAACTTCTGCAGGAAGCACGAGATCTAAAGAGAGCTCACTTGTGCTCATACTCAACAACAAAACAGAGTAGCGAAGCGGAAGATCCGTCATCTGATGGAAACTTGCAAATGCTGGCTTCATGCGAAAGACATTCCTAGGTACTTCTGGGAAGAGGGTATGTCTTGTGCTTCTTATGTCATCAATCGGATACTGCTCAGCCCGATCAACATGAAGACTCCCTTTGATATGTTACTGAAGGAGAAATCAAGTGTGGAACACCTTCGGGTGTTTGGATCAACTTGTTATGTGTATGTCCTGGATGCTTCAAGGACCAAGCTGGATGCAATGGCAAGGAATGTTGTCTTTATTAGATATGATGAGCGGAAGAAGGGATGGAAATGCATGGATCCTACGATGAAGAAGTTTGTTTTATCAAGAGACGTGGTATTTGACGAACTGACGTCGTATGGAGGTGGCTCGGTTGAGCTAACAGAGAGCAAGGTTGATGAAGAGAAGAAGGTGGTTGCGTAAGTTCTGGAAGAGGAGCTTACTGTTTCACCAGCAGCCCCTGTTGATTCAAGTTCTGGTTCTAAGGCTTCTGGCTCAGGAAGCAGGGGGTGCATTGCTCAAAGCTTGCCTGAAGGTGGAGTTAAGCCTGAAGAAACAATAGAGGTAGTGAGCAAGGAAAAGCCTGTTCGGAGATCAAAGAGGATTATGAAGCCACCAGCTCGGTACTGTGATGGGAATGTAGTGAGTTTTGTCTCTTACTTCTTTGCAGGTCCTTTGGATGAGCGAGAGCCTGCAAACTTCAATGAGTCCACTGGAGTCAAGGAGTGGGATGATGCCATGAAGGAAGAGATTGTTGCTCTCAAGAAGAATGAAACCTGGGACCTTATGCCCAAGGTTGATGGCATTACTCTGGTGACTTGCATGTGGGTGTTTAAGTTGAAGAAGAAGGCTGATGAGAGCATTGATAGATACAAGGCTCGCCTGGTTGCTCGAGGATTCTCACAGCAGTATGGAGAAGACTACGAGGAGATATTTAGTCCAGTTGCAAAGATGACTTCGGTTTGGGTAGTGATCGCCTTGGCTGCTTGCAAGGGATGGAGAATGTGGCATCTTGATGTAAAAAACCCTTTTCTTTACGAAGAGAATGACAAGGACATCTTCATGGATCAGCCACTTGGATTTGTTTCTGAAGTTCATCCGGACGATGTCTGTAAGCTCAGGAAGGCTCTCTACAGGTTGAAGCAAGCTCCTAAAGCTTAGTATTGAAAGATAGCAGAGTATCTTCAATTCTATGATTATCTTGCTTCCAACTCAAATTCTAGCTTGTTCGTCAAGAAGAAGGGGGAGCTTTTAGTCTTGGTCCTGCTGTATGTGGATGATATGATCATCACAGAGAATTCGGAGGAGGAAGTAGCTAGGCTCGGGGCTGATCTTGCTATATGCTTCGAGATGAAAAACTTGGGAGAGCTTCATCACTTTCTCGGTCTTGAAGTGGAGAGGAAGGAGAGTGGGATACTCATTTGCAAAAACGTTATGTGAATCGTATTGTTAATCGATTAGGCATGGGTGAAGGAAAGAGTTGCTCTACTCCACTGGAACATGGGCTGAAGCTTCGATGAGATGAGGGAAGGATTCTTCCTGATCCCTTGGTGTTCAGAGCTCTAGTTGGGAGCTTGATATACTTGAATATTACAAGTCCATACATTGCTTACACTGTTGGCCGAGTAAGTCGGTTTATGGCTGAACCAAGGAAGTCTCATCTGGTGGCGGCAAAGAACATTTTGAAGTATGTCAAGACAACTTCTGATATGGGACTCCTCTATAGTAGAGACGCAGACTTTGCTTTGCTTGGATACATCAATGTTGATTATGGCGGTGACTCGGATGATCGGAGATCAACTTGTATTTCGTGGTGTAGCAAGAAGCAAGACTAAGTGTTAGTGTCTACTACGAAAGCTGAGTATAAGGCTTTGGCCTTAGCTGCTCGGGAATCCATCTGGTTGAGGAGGCTTGTAGAGGATGTTCATGAAGAAGTGCAAGGACCTACTTTGCTCCGGGGTGACAATGAGAGTGCTCTCAAACTGGTAAACAATCCAGTGTGTCACGTAAGGAGCAAGCATATTGAGATCGAGCACCACTTCATAAGGGAGAAGGTGTTGGAGGGATCTCTTCTAGTCGGGCATGTTCAGAGGTTACGAAGCTGCTGTCAAAGGGGCCTTTTCAGAGGTTACGAAGCTTGCTGGGTTTGATCACCACTTCTCACTTCAAGGGGGAGTGTTGAAATTTGTGAAGTGGAAGTGGGTGATGGGCAGGCCGGGCGGACTGTGCGGCCTGAGCGGTCTGAGTCTTTGGCCTGGGCGGACTGCTGGTTGCGGTCTGGGTGACCTTAGCTATCTTGGTGGCTTGGATGTTGAGCAGCCTGTGCGGCCTGAGCGATCTGGTGTGCGGCCTGAGCAGTCTGGTGTGTGGTTGGCCTATGGCCAAGGAAGTCGGGCTTCTAGCGAAGCGGACTGAGCGGACTGCGGTTTATGGGCTATTGGCAGTGCTTAGTTGATCTGCGGCCTTATAGATTTGCAAGCTTGTGTTAACCAGCGGATTGGGAGTTCTATACACGGGAGGCTTTGCGGACTAGTTGAGTCCACGGTGTTCGCTGTTGCGAACAGGCCTTGGAGTTCGGTCGTGACATTTATCATGCTCTAGTGGTGCAGCGAGAGTTAGCTGCTGTGGTGGACTGCGTGGACTGGTGTCGAAGTCTGGCAGTTGGCCGTTGTCTTGACAGCTGTGTGAGTAGGGCTTGCGGGCTCTGTCGTCTGGTGGAATGTTGGCGATTTGCCTTGGGGACAGGCGGATGGGGCGTTGTCCACCGAGCTCACGCTGGCTCTTGCTGGTTTACTAGACTTGGTCACATTCAGTTACAAGTATAGTGTGTCCGCAGTGTTCGCCGAGTCTGTTGTTGACCGGGCGGACTGCTTGTTGCTCGTGGACTCATGGCGGATAGTGGCTTTGTTCTCGAGCTGTGCGGACTGCCTCCTTGTCCGCAAATTGTGTGCGGACTTTCGTAGTAAAGGTAGTTGTCCTTGTGCGGTGTTTGCAGGCTATGTGGGCTGGTGCCTTGTCCGCATAGTGTGGGCAGACTGGTGCGAGTTCGCTTGATGGTGAACAACGTCGTTATTGCTACTGGCGGGTTTTCTTGGAATCCGGCTAAGTCCTTGCGAACTCAGCGGACGGGTCTTTGCTAGTGTGCGAGATGGGGGCCGGTGACTCTATTCACTAGGGTGGTGACCACACTCCTCACCTCACCTATAAATAGACCCCCCGACACGTCTACAGTAACTGAGTGAACAGTAAGTGGGGCTTGGTCAAGTGTTGCGGTCTGGATTTTCCTGTCCACGCGGGCTGAGCAGAGTTAACAGTTTGCTGTGTGCAGGTCACGTGACTAGCTTCAAGGAGCCAGGTGTTTGGCTGTGACTTCGGTCAAGTTCTATGAAGGGTGCGGTCTCAGCAGGTCGCTTCGGCAGCTTGTTAGTTCTCTACTTCAGCGTTTCCAAGTTCCAATAACCTGTCTGCCAGTTTCAGGCGGATAGGCGGTTTGTTCTTCAGTTCATTAGCAGTCAGCGAATAACGGTGTGTCTGCGCGACCTCGCGGTCTCGGTGTACTCTGTGTTCTATTCGACATGTAGCAGCAGCAGCTCAGGCGGCGTCAGCGACTTTGGCAGACTGGGCGGTCTCGGCACTCTTCAGTGTTGTCCGCCCGGCTTGTTTTGTGCTTTCTATTTTAGCTTGTGTACTAGCGAAATCATGTCTCGCTATGTATACCTTGCCCTATAAAGAAGTGTTAATAAATATAAGATCTGCTTGTTCTTCCATTTGCATTTGGTGTTAAGCTTGCTCTTTGGGTTTCCGCATGATCAAGGTGTTAACCGGATAGTTCTGAGAATATTCATTTGGCTTTAGGCTATCTTGCTGACCACTTTGAGAAAATTCAATAAGCACCACCATGATTTACGAGTATAAATTACAAATGGTGGAAAGTCATAATTAAAGAGTTTCTTATCTCGTTAGATATTAAAGTATAAAATATTACCATTAGAAAGCCTCCGAGTGTGTTAAGTAGAAATGAATGTTTTTAAATGCCAAGTCATTGAATAGTTCATTGTGTGCACTATATCAAAAAATTTAAAAACTCTTATATATTATTTCTAATGTTTATGAGATTTGGAAATTTCTTAAAGAAACCCATGATTATTCATCCATAGGTACCGAACAATTGCAAAAATTGGATAATACACAACCTTACTAAAATATTCAAGAAAGTTGCTCTATTTATAGATCCATGGAGTGCACATCAAGTGGAATGGAAGATTGCAACGCATCGAGCAAAAGGGAAGAATGAGAACTCATCAATGGAAGAGGAATTCCAAGAAGAAGGTGACACATGTACTTTATGTTCAAATCATTATCCACATCCAATAACATTGTAAGCAAAACAAATTCCTCCTTTCTTGTTACAAATCCTCTTCCTACATTTTGTGTGCTAGAAATTGATAAAAGACTAAAAAGTTGAAAAATGGTAGTTCTAAATTATATTTAAAAATAAAACTTAAATAGTAAACCTTAATGTAGAATCTAATTTTGATGTGGATATTGATTTCCCATCATGCTCTTTACTTAATACTGTTATATCTTGTATTGATTGTAATAAACTAAAAGAAAAAAAAATCAAGTTTTTTGAAAAGAGCTTCTTTTTGAAAAATAGCATAGCATAAATTTAATAAATAAAAATAATGCTCTAATGAATAAACTAGATTCACTAAAATCATTTGTACAAAAATTTTAAGTAATAAAAAAAATCTTTTGTCTAGTTTATCTTCAAATTTGTGCAAGCTCTCTACTAGTGTTACAATTATTATAAAACATACACCTAGTAAAATATTCAATCATATAAGCACACCTTATATTAAGTGTTCAATATGTTCCAAATTTGGACATATATCATCTTGTTGTCGGGAAAAATTTAAGCCTTGCACTTCTCACAAAATTTGGGTTCCCAAGATTTCCATATCCAAAACATTTCGATCTATATGGCTTCCCAAATCTTGTCTTTATGTACCATGAGACTATTGATTGTCTAAGGAGATGCTTTATCATAATATGATGTTTATTTATTAACTTAATTATTATTTTATCATACCTATTTTTGCTCCCTAGTCAATTAAAATAATAAAAAATAGGTTTTGTTATCAATTTGGTTTTGCAATTTTTTGTGTTTTGTCTTATTTTTTGAGCAAAAATCTTACATATTTAATCTTTCATATATTTTAAAAGTTATAATTATCGCATATTAACCTTGCTTTGTTTAGTATGACCATGATCATTCACCAGTGTTATATTTATCGCAATAGCGGGAGTGTAAGATTATGTGCATTAGAAATGCTAACCTATAAGTAATGTCTTGTGCTTGACTGGGGAGAATTCTAATTGGTCATGTGAGGTGAAGGTGGGGAAGTGTTAGGTTGTGTGATATTTTTGTTTGCATTTAGGATTCACATCCCAACCTACGACATGTGTGTGGCTTCTCATGCCCATCTGACACTTAGTATGGGCAAGTGTGTTCACCTATAGTTGGGGTATTTTAATTTTGGGCATGCTTATATAGTATTCGTTGCGTGAACATTAGTTTGCACTTTATGAACATTTAAATCATGCATACTTGGTTTATTCAAACATGCTCATTCTTTGTGTTTTACATATTTTATATTTTTTTGAGCTTTCATAATTTTGAAAAACACAAGAAATATAAAAATAGTCTATTTTTGACACCTTGGATCAAAAATATTATATTAATAACATTTTCACTATTTTCAAAACTCTTTGCAGTAATTGGTGTCACTTATCATAAAAAATATTAATCAAGAAAAATCAAAATGAATCATTATAAAAAACCATGTTTTCTAAGTAAAATAACGCATATCTATCTTCTAGTGTTGAGTGGTATGACCTAATGTCAGTGGTAGCATTAAAAACAATTTTTTATTTAATTTTGGCAAAGAAGATCATTTTTACTGATATGCTCATTAAAGACTTCTATGTTTTTCAAAAAACTATTAATAACTCTTTATTTTTGAAAACATTTAAGAAATCAACTATAAAATTACAAAACAATTTCAAAAAAATAAAAATGTTTTTTTCTTGCTATATTTTTATTTTGTGTATTTTAATGAAAATAAAAATTATAAAAATTGCTTACTCTTTATTACAAAAGTTAAAGATGATTAGATATATCTTTTAAAGATTAATTACAATGTTTGATTTAATTTTCAAAATTTTTTGAACATTTTGTTGATCAGTCATGCCTTGAATACAATCTTTTAATATGTAATTATATTGATTATAAAAAACATGTTAAAATTTTCTCAACGTGGTCAGCAAGATAGCCCAAACACCAAATTAATATCTTCGGAACTACCCAGTTCGCACGCTGAACCTGCGGAAAACCCAAGGACTAGAGGTTGCACCCAACAAAACAATGGAAGCACAAGAAGGTCTTATTATGCATTCACTTCTTTACAATCCGAGGCATACATAGCCAGACATGATTTCGCTAGTATTACAGCTGGAAACAGAAAAAACTAAAAAACAAGCCGGGCGGACAGCACTCCAGTCCGCCGAGACCGCGAGGTCGCCGAGACCGCTGAGCTCGCCCAAGCTATGCTGCAATCCGCCGAATACCACGGAGTCCGCCGAGACCGCGAGGTCGCGCGGACACACCGTTATTCGCCTCCTGCTGAACCCGAACAGAGGAACTCCCCTACCCGCCTGAAGCCGGCGGACAGGTAATTGAAGCTGGGAAAGTTGAAACAGAACTGACAAGCCGCAGAGCGACCTCCTGCTGAGTCCGCAGAGACCGCACACTTCCAAGCACTTGACCGAAGTCACAGCCAAACTCCTGGCTCCTTGAAGTTATCCACGCGACCTGCACACAGCAAACCGTCAGCCTGAAACAATTCGCGCGGACTGGAAAACACAGACCGCAGCACTCCCCCAACCCAATTTACTGTTCACTCACGTTACTCAGGTTACTGTAGATGTGCCAGGGGGGTCCTATTTATAGGCAAGGTGAGGAGTGTGGTCACCACCCAAGAGATAGCAACACCACCCTCAGTCCGCGCGAACACAACCACCGTCCGCTGAGTCCGCATGGACTTAGCCAGACACCAAGGAAACCGCCAGGAGCAAGGCAACCGTTGACGAACCCTCTCCAGTCCGCCTAAGCTAAGCGGACAAGGCACAAGCCCGCAAAGCTCCAACTGCTTCAGGACAGCAAACCCTCTTCAATGGCAGTCCGCACCAACCCGAGGCAGTCCGTAAAACTCACACTTCAATCCGCCACAAGTCCACGACCAAAGGCAAACAGCAACAGTCCGCCCGGTCACAGCGGACTTGGCGGACACGGCGGACACCATGAACTTTGCACAATGTGTGACCAAGTCCAAAACCATCAAGGGCCAGTGCGAGCATGGCGGACACAAAGTCCCGTCCGCCAAACACCCTAGCACAGACCGCAACCAGTCCGCGAGCTCCTCGCACTTGTCCAATGCAGCAGCTTCCTCCCGGACTCCAAACATCAGTCCGCCAACCGGTCTCCACAGCAAGACCTGCTGTAACACCTGAGCTCGACAAGGCCTCAGCCAAGCTCAAGGACCAGTCCGCAACAGTCCAAACCGCGGACATACCAGTCCGCAAGGCTTCCCGCGAACACGAACCAGCCCGCCAACAGCGCAAGCTTGCACCCGCGACCACTGAGCAAAGCACCAGTCCGCAAGCCTCTCTATCAGCAGATACCAGGCCGCACCAAACCGCGGACTCCATGCAACAACCCGCTCAGAACACAGCCGGCTTCCACCAGACTTCTCACCAGGCCGCCAACCTCAGTCCGCCCAGTCCGCCTAGTCCGCCAAAGCTGTCCGCCACAGGCCGCGCGGCCTGTCCCGTCACCCACTTCCACTTCACAAATTTCAACACTCCCCCTTGAAGTGAGAAGTGGTGACCAAGCCCAGCAAGCTGCGCAAGCATTCAAAGGGCCCCTTCGACAGCGGCTTCGTGAAGATGTCATCAAGATTATCTTCACTCCGAACATGCCCGACCAGCAGAGACCCCTCCAACACCTTCTCCCTGATGAAGTGGTGATCAATCTCTATATGCTTGGTCCTGGCGTGGCACACTGGATTGTTTACCAGTTTGAGAGCACTCTCATTGTCACCCCGGAGTAAAGTAGGCCCTTGCACTTCTTCATGAACATCCTCTATAAGCCTCCTCAACCAAACGGCTTCCCGAGCAGCCAAGGCCGAAGCCTTATACTCCGCCTCCGTGGTTGAAACCGACACCGAATCCTGCTTCTTGCTACACCACGAGATGCTAGCTGAACCGCAAGTGAACACATAACCTGAAGTAGACCTCCGATCATCCGAATCACCGCCATAGTCAGCATCCGTGTACCCGAGCAACGCAAACTCCGCATCCCTTCCATAGAGGAGTCCCATCTCAGAAGTCACCTTGACATACTTCAGAATTCCCTTCGCCGCCACTAGATGAGATTGCCTTGGTTCAGCCATATACCGACTTACTCGGCCAACAGCATAAGCGATATCCGGCCTTGTAATCGTCAGGTAAATCAAGCTCCCAACAAGAGCCCTGAACACCAAAGGATCATGAAGAACCCTTCCCTCATCTCGTCGAAGCTTCAGCCCAGATTCCAGTGGAGTAGAGCACTTCTTCCCTTCGCCCATGCCAAACCGCTTCACAATACGATCAGCATACCCTTTCTGGCTAATGAGAATCCCGCACTCCTTCCTCTCCACTTCAAGACCAAGAAAGTGATGCAACTCTCCTAGGTCTTTCATCTCGAAGCGTATAGCAAGCTCAGCCCTGAGCCTTGCTACTTCCTCCTCCGAATTACCTGTGATGATCATGTCATCCACATACAGTAGGACCAAGACTCTTAGCTCTCCCTTCTTCTTGACGAACAAGCTTGAGTCCGAGTTAGAAGCCAGGTATCCACAGAATTGCAAGTACTCTGCATTCTTCCCATACCACGCTCTAGGAGCTTGCTTCAACCCGTAGAGAGCCTTCCTGAGTTTGCAGACATAGTCCGGATGCTTCTCAGAGACAAAACCAAGCGGCTGATCCATGAAGATATCCTTGTCAATCTCTCCATAAAGAAAGGCATTCTTCACATCGAGTTGCCACAACCTCCATCCCTTGCTAGCAGCCAAGGCGATCACCACTCTTACAGATGTCATCTTCGCAACTGGACTGAATGTCTCCTCATAGTCTTCTCCATACTGTTGTGAGAATCCTCTAGCGACCAGGCGAGCCTTGAAACGATCAATGCCCCCATCAGCCTTCTTCTTCAACTTATACACCCACTTGCAAGTAACCGGAGTAATGCCATCAACCTTGGGCACAAGATCCCAGGTTTCATTCTTCTTCAGAGCATCAATCTCTTCCTTCATGGCACCTTCCCACTCCTTCACTCCAGTGGCCTCGTTGAAGCTTGCTGGCTCTCGCTCATCCAGAGGACCCGCAAAGAAGCAGGAGACAAAGCTCACTGCATTCCCATCACAGTACCGAGCCGGTGGCTTAACCACCCTCTTCGATCTCCGAAGACACGGCTCCTTGCTCACGGCTTCCGTTGCTTCTTCAGGTTCCACTCCTACCTGGGGCAAGCATTGAGCAGTGCTCCCCCTGTTTCCTGAGCCAGAAGGCTCAGCCTCGGAGTTCGAAGCAACAGGAGCTGCTGGTGAAACAGCAAGCTCCTCTTCCAAGCCTTCAGCAGCCTCCACCGGTGCTTCCTCAACCTTGCTACTTCCGGTTAGCTCCACCGAGCCACCTCCATATGACGTCAGCTCGTCAAAGACAACGTCTCTTGACACCACGAACTTCTTCGTCACAGGGTCCATGCACTTCCATCCCTTCTTCCGCTCATCATAGCCAACAAAGACAAGTTTCCTTGCCTTCGCATCCAGCTTTGTCCGTGAAGCATCCGGGACATGCACGTAGCAAGTTGAACCGAACACCCTAAGGTGTCCAACACTCGGCTTCTCCTTTAGCAACAGCTCAATAGGAGTCTTCATGTTGATAGGGTTGAGTGGCATCCGGTTGATAACATAAGCAGCACAAGACATTCCCTCCGCCCAAAAGGACCTCGGGATATCTTTCGCATGCAGCCAGCATTTGCAGGTTTCCGTCAAATGACGGATCTTCCGCTCCGCTACCCCATTTTGTTGTGGAGTGTGAGCACAAGTAAGCTCCCGTTGGATCCCGTGCTTCCTGCAGAAGTTAGAAAACTCGGAAGAGACAAACTCCCCCCCGTTATTAGTTCTAAACTTCTTAATCCGCAAGCCAAGCCGGCCTTCTACCAACTACTTGAACTCCACGAACAAATGAAAGGCTTCCGACTTCTCCTTTAAGAAGTACACCCAAGTATACCTTGAGTAGTCATCAATCAAGACAAGCATGTATTTGCTTCCACCAAGGCTGGCTGTAACAGTCGGTCCCATCAGGTCGCCATGAATACACTCCAATGGTTTCTTGCTCCTTGTTTGTGATTTATCAAACGGAAGGCGATGTGCCTTACCGTATTGACAGCCCGCACAAACATGCCCATCACCAAAGGAGGACAACATCGGCAACCCCCTCACCAGACTTCTACTCGCCATTGCCTTTAGCTTGTCCATGCCAACATGCCCCAGCCTCTCATGCCAGATAGCCGCACTATCATTGGCTCTCATCCTATCAACATAGGAACTGGTGGAAAGAACAAACAAGTTCTTCACCCTCCTCCCAACATGAGCAACATCAGCCTTCACCGCTGATACGTTGCGAAGGAGCCTCACGTCTGTTGGCCCAAACAGAACGTGATACCCAGCGTCCACCGTGTTGGTCACCGAGAAGAGGTTCTTCTTCATGCCCGGTACGTGATACACACTCCTTAACGTGAGTGGCCCCTGATCACTACCCAAAGACACGACCCCCTCCTTCTCTACTGCATAAACAGTATTATCAGCAGTGATAATAGCTTCATTACCTGAGTAATCCTGCATGGAGGTGAACTTCGACTTGTCTCCGGTGAGGTGATGACCACACCCGGAGTCGATGATCCACTCGCTGTTGAAGTCCTCAGCTAATAAGGCCCGGACACAAGTGCCCGTCATGAAAGCTCCTCCCCATTCTGCTTCTTCACTTCACGAGCAAGCTTCCTCCTTTCCCGCAGCATGCCCAGGCTGCAGTTTGACCTTGCAGTCCCGCTTGAAGTGCCCTCGCTGATGACACCGGTAGCACTTCAGATTCTTCTTCCAGTCCTTAGGAGCATTGCACCTCTCCGGCGGATACGAAGTTGAAGTCTCCTTCTCACCAGCGGCCTGCACCTTCTTCTTCTTCTTCCCTTCCCATCCCTTCTTCTTGCCTGAGAAGAGAGCCTCGCTGCCTTCCTGATTCAGATTCACTCCAGCCATCTGCCTTGCTAAGCTCTCCTGCGAGGCAAGCAGATTCTCCAGCTCCAGCAACGACGGCTGAGTAGCCCACCCTTGAACAGATGTATCAAAGGCCACATACTCCTTCCGCAAGCCACGGATAATGTGCCTCTTCATCTTTGCCTCAGAGATAGGCTCATCAGGATCCAGTGCCGACAGCTCAGCACACAAGCTCTTCATCTTTAAGAAGTACCTGGAGATGGAAAGGTCTCCCTGAGTTGCCCTGGCCAACTCATTCTCCAGGAACTGCAGTCGCGCCACATTCTTCCTATTGAACAACTCATCAATGGTTGTCCAAATATCAGCAGCTGACTCACACCCAATGATGTGATCAAACAGTTCCGGAGAGACAGCTCTCTTCAGAACGAACTCTGCCTTAGCATTTGTTCTTCTCCAGAGCCTCACCTGCTCAGCAGTACCGAAAGCAGCAGTTACTTCCTGTCTGTCATCTCCACCGACAACTTCCCACAGCTCCTCGCCTAGAAGATAACTCTTCATGCACGACTTCCACTTTTTATAGTTAGTCGGCGTTAAGAGTTCAATGCCAAGACCTCTTGCTAAGCTTCCTTCCATTGCAACCACCTGTTGGTACCCTTCAGCAGCTCCGAGCAATAACACAGGTTGAACACCACTCAATCCCTGAGTAACAACGCTGGTTGACCTCCGCTCACGCAACTGAACCTCCGCAACCTCAGGAACCTCGCTCTGATACCATGTTAAAATTTTCTCAACGTGGTCAGCAAGATAACCCAAACACCAAATTAATATCTTCGGAACTACCCAGTTCGCATGCTGAACCTGCGGAAAACCCAAGGACTAGAGGTTGCACCCAACAAAACAATGGAAGCACAAGAAGGTCTTATTATGCATTCACTTCTTTACAATCCGAGGCATACATAGCGAGACATGATTTCGCTAGTATTACAGCTGGAAACAGAAAGAACTAAAAAACAAGCCGGGCGGACAGCACTCCAGTCCGCTGAGACCGCGAGGTCGCCGAGACCGCCGAGACCGCTGAGCTCGCCCAAGCTATGCTGCAATCCGCCGAATACCACGGAGTCCGCCAAGACCGCGAGGCCGCGCGTACACACCGTTATTCGCCTCCTGCTGAACCCGAACAGAGGAACTCCCCTACCCGCCTGAAGCCGGCGGACAGGTAATTGAAGCTGGGAAAGTTGAAACAGAACTGACAAGCCGCAGAGCGACCTCCTGCTGAGTCCGCAGAGACCGCACACTTCCAAGCACTTGACCGAAGTCACAGCCAAACTCCTGGCTCCTTGAAGTTATCCGCGCGACCTGCACACAGCAAACCGTCAGCCTGAAACAATTCGCGCGGACTGGAAAACACAGACCGCAGCACTCCCCAACCAAATTTACTGTTCACTCACGTTACTCAGGTTACTGTAGATGTGCCAGGGGGGTCCTATTTATAGGCAAGGTGAGGAGTGTGGTCACCGCCCAAGAGATAGCGACACCACCCTCAGTCCGCGCGAACACAACCACCGTCCGCTGAGTCCGCATGGACTTAGCCGGACACCAAGGAAACCGCCAGGAGCAAGGCAACCGTTTACGAACCCTCTCCAGTCCGCCTAAGCTAAGCGGACAAGGCACCAGCCCGCAAAGCTCCAACTGCTTCAGGACAGCAAACCCTCTTCAATGGCAGTCCGCACCAACCCGAGGCAGTCCGTAAGACTCACACCTCAATCCGCCACAAGTCCACGACCAAAGGCAAACAGCAACAGTCCGCCCGGTCACAGCGGACTTGGCGGACACGGCGGACACCATGAACTTGGCACAATGTGTGACCAAGTCCAAAACCATCAAGGGCCAGTGCGAGCATGGCGGACACAAAGTCCCGTCCGCCAAACACCCTAGCACAGACCGCAACCAGTCCGCGAGCTCCTCGCACTTGTCCAATGCAGCAGCTTCCTCCCGGACTCCAAACATCAGTCCGCCAACCGGTCTCCACAGCAAGACCTGCTATAACACCTGAGCTCGACAAGGCCTCAGCCAAGCTCAAGGCCCAGTCCGCAACAGTCCAAACCGCGGACATACCAGTCCGCAAGGTTTCCCGCGAACACGAACCAACCCGCCAACAGCGCAAGCTTGCACCCGCGACCACTGAGCAAAGCACCAGTCCGCAAGCCTCTCTATCCGCAGATACCAGGCCGCACCAAACCGCGGACTCCATGCAACAACCCGCTCAGAACACAGCCGGCTTCCACCAGACTTCTCACCAGGCCGCCAACCTCAGTCCGCCCAGTCCGCCTAGTCCGCCAAAGCTGTCCGCCACAGGCCGTGCGGCCTGTCCCGTCACCCACTTCCACTTCACAAATTTCAACAGTTTTCAAGGCTAGCTAAACACCTAGAGGGGGGGGGGGGGGTTGAATAGGTTTTTCTCTATTTCAATATTATAACTTGTTAGCCGGTTTCTGTGATTAGTGATTAGGTTAGTTTTAGCTATCAAGAACAATCATAGACGATACAATAATTTTATAGTGGTTCCCCAATCTTGGGTACATCCATTGTCCATATGTGCCATTCTAACAATGTGTTAGACTAGGCACTCCTCCCAAAACTCAGCTCCTTAAGAGCTTACAGCACAAATCCCGCAGGACCTCATAAGTCACACAGACCTACCACTTAGGCACTAAGCCAAACCACAGGTCACAAAGACCTTTCACTCGGCACTAAGCCAAACCACATGTCACAGAGACCTTAGCCTTTATAACATAGGCTTACAACTTCAGACTCACAAAGAATCTATACAGAAGAAATAAAAGGTGATTTGATTAGACACCATAGTAAGAACTCTGTGTCTACTTCTTCCTAGACTAATCAAATATCAGCCCAAGGTTTTGATGTTGAAGATAATGAAGTCAATAGTTAAATATTTCTTCAAATAGCTATCGTTTCTTTATAAAGCTTGTTGATCTACTTTCTCAGAATTACTTCTGAACCTGCTATTGCAGATGGTGATTGCTTCAACTATCTCTTTCCTCAGCTAAGTATCTCGTGCAGAACAGCTTCTTCAGGTTCGACAAGAAAGACGAGGAAGAAGATTGAAGTTTGGCCGCACTTTCGTTTTTAGAAAACCTAGACAAGGATTCAATTGTTTGTTCTGGACGATTTGCTTCTTTATATTCTCTGACGACCACTCGAGCAGTGGGCCCACCACCAGGATTGATGTCCGAGATTATATTTAGCCATTCAACACATACTCTTGATTCAACGGCTCTTTGCTGTGTGTGGGGCCCAGAACTTAAAGATGAAAATATTTCTTTCCATTTACTTTTGATTCAACGACTCTTTGCTGTGTGTGGGCCCCAACACTTAAAGATGAAAATATTTTTTGGAAAGTGCAGAGGATGATGACAGTAGGCCGCCTGTGCCTCTGACAGCATTTCCGCAACATTTGAATTTTGGTTGAATTTATTACTTTGTTGACGTCAGCATGACTCAGCATCTCTAGATTTATACAAAATTCAAACATTAGAAGCAAAGGCATTGAGTGAGTTATCATCACTCAACATCACAAAACTTAGACAAAATTCTATCTGTTTAGACATTGAGAGCGATTAGCTTGATGAAAACTGAGCTCCATTCGACGAACGCCAAGCTCAATTTGATGAAAGAGACAGTTCAGTTTGTCGAATTCCAGACTCAGTTCGATGAAAGCTAAGCTCAGTTTGATGAAGCTTAGTTCGATGAAAGAATAAATTCAGTTTGACGAACTTCAGGCTCAGTTTGACGAAAGTCAAGCTACCCACGCATTTGGACTTAGCCAAATTTTCTATGACAAGGCCTTGAGAGCGTTGAGTCAGCTCGCCTCACTCAATGCTATTTTACTTAGCCAAATTCTCTGAGCCTTGGCGTTGAGAGAGTAAGCTTCACTCAATGCCAAACTACTAAACAGAACTTCTATGTTATCTGGTGTTGAGTGAGTAAGCTACACTCAATGCTTTTGCTCTATGACGTTGAGTGAGTAAGCTAAACTCAACGCTTTGCTACATAGATAGATTTTTTTATCATGGCGTTGAGTGAATAAGTTGCACTCAACGCTTGTGGACCTAGCCACATTTCAGCCTATTTCTCTAGGCTTTGACTTACTCGGCCTAACTCATAGCTTTTTGCTGTATGACGTTGAGTGAGTAGAGTACACTCAATGCCTATGGACTTAACCACATTTTAAGCCTATTTCTCCTGGCTTTGACTGACTCAGCCTGACTCACAGCTTTTTGCTGCATGCATTGAGTTAGTAGACTACACTCAACATTTGTGGACTTAGCCATATTTTTGGCTATCTATCAGTTAGGCTGAGATAGACTTAACATTGTTTGTAATATGACGTTGAGTGAGCTGTCCTACCTCAACGCCTATGGACTTAGGGAAATTTCTAGCTGGACAATATTGAATCCTTACCTCTGGCATTGAGGGAGCTTGCTCCACTCAACGCCTATGGACTTAGTAGATTTTTGCTATGTCCCACAACCAATTGTTGTGTCCACTTATCCAATCAATGTGATATGGACTAACCTGTACTCAACACCTCAAATACACATCAAATATAGTTGATGTGTGTGACATTGACCTGTTTGACTTCTCACAAATCAGGGACATTGGAAAAAATAATAGTTTATGTTTTATAATGATTTATTCACTCACTGCTTTGATACCTACTATGCTTATAATCTTAATCATACATGATTATGTAGTATAATAACATAACTAATTGAAATACATAAATAGATTACCTACAAAATATTGAATATTTTCTTACAGTTCTTTATCTTTCATACAATTAGTTATTTGAGAAAAGTGGTATAAATAATAAATTGTATGTTTGCAAAATAAGTGAATTCAGAGCTCTAGGTCATAAAGAATAAAAATAATATTAAATGATAAGGAAAACTCCACCATGCACTACTCACCCTATAGATAAGTCTTAATAAGCAATGTGAGGTTGAGCACCTTGGAGAGAATTATAGAGTGTTTCATGTAAATAATTTTTTACACCACTTCTATTTTGTATGGTCAAAAAATTGAAATAAAATAAAATAAAATTATGTGATCCCCCAAACACTACTTTTCTCCTTGATTAGTCTTAATAAGCATTGAATGCGCAAAAAACCCTTGGTTGTTGTATGATGAGTCCTATTTATATAGTGTTTTTCGGACTCATCTAGGCTTGTTTTCTCACTCGTACACTGCATTTCGACCGGATATCAGTTATATTTGCATCGCTTGGTCATTGACCACTTTGTGCACTTTTTTTGGCCCAAGGGTGTGCAATTGCGCATTCTATTATTGGTGGTAACAACATGGTGCTCCCAAGGGCTCTTTCCAGATGTTTTCCATTGTATTTCTGTGTTGTTGGAGGGCTCTCTTTAGTTTTATTGGTTTGTATGCAGGTGGTACGTTTTCCCCAAGTCTGGAATGCAGGTTTGAGGAAAACGCACGGTCGTGCATTTTCTTAGCACACGGTCCTTTGTGATAGTGCATTTTGTTTGTGCAGGAGAATCATCGAGCTGAGCTCGACGAACTGAGCTCGACGATCTTAACGCACGGTTAATGCACGGTTTCTTCGGAACTGTGAGCGAAGGAAACGAACGGTTTTCCTGTAGCTTCTTGTTATTGCTTTCTGTGGTTAATCGTTCGACTTGTTCACGCACTGGCGGAAGCGCCCATGCACGATTAAAATGCACGTTTCCACCTGCTTTTCTTGTTTTCCTGCTTTCTATCGCTACCCGTGCAATTTTCTTCACGCACGGGCGGAATCGCCCGTGCGCGAAGGAAAACGCTGGGGTCAATGCTTCATCTTCTGCAAGCTTGGCCTGCAAGTTAATAACGCACGGTTAGAACATGATCATGCGCAAAACCATGCGTGCCTAATTTTCTTACATGCTTCTATTTAAAGCACAGATTTCTCACCATTGAAGGAGATCCGTATTCTGGCCATTCCAGCCGCCTTTTAGGGCAAAGCCTCACCTTTCCAAGTAAATCCTCCATGTTCCATCATGGAGAGAAGCTCCGGCCATGCTCGCAAAGCCTACATCTTGTCGGTGCTTGCTCTCGGCCTTCTCTATCATATTTTGAGCTTCACTTCATGGTTTGATGCCATAGCCAACAAGCAAAGAGAAGCTTGCCATTTTCTTCTGGATCGTAACACGAAGAAGAAGGGTTCATTGGGAGTTAGTGACAGCCTCCTCTACCCCGGATGTAGTTGAGGACCGAGCCTTGTCACGGATTGACAATCGAATGATTCCTTCCGTGACCCCTCGGCGAGCCTTCAGATTCGGTCAATCTCTTGACTTGTTCTTGCTTTCTTGCTGAATATTGGTGTTTAAATCTATTTATTTTGATGATGTGCACTTTAGTTGTAAACTTTATGTGATTCATGTCTTTGTGATCTTGTATTGTTTTATGCTTTATTTGATTGCGTTGTGCCCGCGGTTCCATCCACCACCACATCCATTCTTGCCGCACTAGCAATTGCTAGTGGCGTGCGTAGTGAAGAGGTGATCACGACCCTCAATCCGTCGTTCTAACCACCTCATCCGCAAGCCTACTCTTCCATCTGCCCAGCGATTCGGCGCATAGTGGCCCGTATTGTCTCCCATCCCGCCTGTCCAAGCATTGCATAGCGGCATTGCATAGGAGTAGTTGTTAGTGTTTTATTTTCTGTTTCTACAACCATCAAAATCCCCCTTAGTTAACTCCGACCAAAGGACTTCAATTTCAAGTCCTCCTCGAAATTAACTCCACCTTACTGTGTTCCTTGAAGAGATCGATACTTGGGGAAATTCACCCATTTTATATTACTTGTGCGACTGGTATACTTGTGTAACGCCCTGAAAATTATATTTGAGTTGGTCACATAAAAAGGGGTTTTTGGTGCCGGTATTGCGGTACACAGCCTAGGACACGGGCGTGTCTGGCTGAGGTTTTGGCTATTTTCATCCCGAGAAGGACACGGCTAGAAACACGGCTGAATGACATGGGCTTGTCTTGACCCATGCCCGTGTGCATGCCGATTGAGTTCGACGAAAAGTGTTCGGGAGGAACACGCCAGGCGACAAGGGCGTGTCCCCCTGCATTCGACGATCGACGAAAGGCACTCGACGATTATCGGGTGACCCTCTGCGTTCGACGATCGACAATTTGTGCTCGATGATTGTCGAGTGACACGGGCGTCTTCATACCCGTGTCCCTACCCGTGTTCAGTTGGGTCATGTCCGTTGCTATGGCGGTTATATGTGACACGCCCCCTATTCACGGGCGTGTGTCGAGGATCTAATACGGGCATGTCGAGTGAGACACGGGCGTGTCGTAGCCCGTGTAAGTCTCTGTGTTCGACAATCGTGCCTGGATCGAGGCACATGGCCTGGGACACGGCCGTGTGCCAAGCCGTGTTCGGCCCGGGTTTGGGTATTTTTGTGCAGATCTGAGCCGTTCATTTTCTTTAAGTAAGATCCAATGGCTCAGACGGTTTCTGCTCTGTTAAGGCCGAGAATGGGGGAGTTAACTCTTCATTTTCTGCAAGCCATTCTCTTTCCAAGGAGTTAGAGAGAGGAGGAAGAAGGAGGAGGATTCCGGCCGCCGGCGGAGCATCGGAGCACCGTTTGGAGAACCGAGAGCGGTTCCGTGGAAGAAATTCCGTTGCGAAGACTTCTATCCGTATAGTGTTTCCATGGCGCAAAAGCGGACTACAAGGGTAACGATTCTCCACTTGAGCATGTGAAGCTCTTCCTTTCTGCATAGGAAATCCCGCTCCCGCGAGTGTCCGGTGAGTGTGTGGTGTTCCTTGGGGTTGATGTGAATAGTCCCCCCTTGTGTTGCATATAGAGTCCGGAATCGAAGTACGGGCATAGCATTGTGTGTGAAGCCTACCCGGACATGTTGGTCTGGATCAGTGATGTTGCATTTATTATGATTTGCCGGAGAAGACTCCGTGCTTTGGGTTTTCGGGTTTCCACGTGGTAGATTGCAGCCGGGATCCTTGGAGGTTAGCTCCAAGGCGCACCCGGAAAACTGAGCGGAATCGTTGTTCTGCTAACTTGGCGGTCTGGGAACCGGCCTAGAACATAACTGGGTTATGTGATTATTTGGAAAAGTTTTGGGATCCGAGAGAAGCTTGGCTCGTGCGTATGTCTTAAAGTGACTATGTGGTGTGAGCAACGGGCAAGTGGAAATGGACCTAGGCTATGTGGTTCGGTGCGAGAGACCCGAAAAGGGGACTGGCCGTTGGCATAGTCGGGAGCCTTAGACAGTGGTCAGAAAGGCTAAATGCTCACGTGGTTGCCATCTTGTTGGTGGTGGTGAAGACGCTGAAGTGTCAGGATTCACCGTTAATGTGTCGTGAGTGCACAGGGTGTTTGGCCATGCGAGCCTACACCTGTGGCCGAAGTATGTTTTTACATAATTGTTTAGTTGGGCTAATGTTATGATGGGAAAGAGCACCGCCGTCCCGAGTAAGGGGCGATGTCGTTATAATTTGGTCGGCTTTGGCTGACCGTTGCTTTATTTGCCACCGTGCGGTGGAATGTTGCTTGCAGGTGCTGCGGAGCCGAGTTCTAGATAGCGGGCTGGAGCCCATGTTACTGTACTGGCCCTCGAAGGCCGAAAAGAATAGTTGTTTTTATTTTGTCATTTGTGTCCGGCCTGCGAGCCGATGTATGTAAGACACTATTTTGTCAAGTGAACATTTGTAAGGCCATAAGGCTGTGTACCCTTTCAGTGTATTTGGTTTTCATTCCAGTGGTGTGGTTTTGGACATTCATGATTATTGGATTTAAGATTTGGGTTCTTTCAACTTTTAAAAGCTTCCGCTAGAATGCTCTGTGTAAGACGAGTAGTCTTAATTGGATAGTTTGAATATTCTTATGTAACCCTTCCGAGTGTATGTGGTATATGGCGTCGGGTTCCAGCTGGACCTTCTGTTATATGCCATGTGACGGATGGGGGTGTTATAATTTGGTATCAGACTTCTGGCTACGGTCAGACTTAAATGAATTTGTGGACGAATTCTTTTAAGGGGTGGTGAGCACATGTGCGCGTCATCGTTATAACATTAAAAAGAACCCCTGAATGTCCACTTAGGAATGAAAAATACACGTGTTTGAGGAACCTGTGTGTTCCTATAATTGCTTTTTGTAATTCTGTTAGGTCAGTTATTGGTGTTTTGTACGACTATAGGTGACCGGGAGTGGCGCAGAGCTGACAGAACATCTGGTTTCTGAGGATTATAGTGCACCCATCGACGTGCTTGAGACCCCTCCATCGTTTGAAACCATAAGAAGGATTGTTGAAGTGGTGCTCGCTGTAACTAGTGCACAATAGGGAAGCAATGTGCAAACCTTTGTCCCTGAGATGACTTCAATGTCGGGTGGTGTGTTGGATCAAGTGACATTTAGAAGGCCATCAGGTCAGCCGTTGAACATGTGCTTAGTGCAGCGTACGCACTCGGTTGATGAGTATTTGCAGGCGTTTCTTTTGATAAGCCGCTACCCATGCTTTGGATTGGGGAACGAGCAGTCTATAGTTGATTGATTCAATAATGGTTTGCGTGACGAACTGCGAATTCTACTGCAAGGACCAAAACTATTGGGATTCCGAGACTTGGTGGAGTCGGCTAGATCTTTGGAAGTAGATATGGGGAAAATGCACCAGATACCAGTGAGTGGAGTATCGAACTCTGCATGTCCTGTGAGGGTTGCATCTCGTAGAATGCTGAAAAAGAGGGTTAGATCATCGACTGGAAAGGTTACTTACAACTGTCATACTTGTGGCAAGAAAGGGCACTTTGCCCGAGATTGTTGTAATGGCGCACAGAAGATAAAGAAAGCTAAGACAGTAGCAGCCATTGGGAGGAAGGCAATTACATGTTTTAACTGTGCGAAGCCAGGACATTTTGCCTGAAACTGTTGGCGCGGACGACGGAAGTCTGAGAAGAAATCTGGAGATATCTACGAGGAGAAGGGCAAGGGGTCGGAGGCAACCGCATCGCATTATGCCCCAACCCAGCCAAAAGTGTACAACCATAGCCAGCAGGAAGCCACAAAGCAGTTTGACGTGGTGACAGCTATGTATAGCAGGTTAGCTTTAAATATTTGTTTCCCTACGCATTTTAGCCTATGACAGATTGTGTTAGGCTTGTTTAGATTGTCGATTGTCCGGTAAGAGCACTGTTCGGTGCGGAAGTTTCGCATCCTTTCTGTCCGAAGAGTTTATATCGCGCATCGTTGTACTTCCTTCGATGGCAAAGGTCAAATTTGATGGGCTGCTGCTTACGGGTGCCCTTTGCGTGCGGATAGAGCTTGTGGCATTAGGGTAAGGCGTGGGAGTCACGTCGATGATTTGCAAGTGTCGCTATTGCTGATAGTTGTGTGTGATGAAATCTTTGGTATGGACTGGCTTTCGGAGCAGTGAGCTTACATTGATTGCAACCAAAAGGAGGTTTAGTTGGGATTAAATACTGAATGGGAGACTACGTTTGTGGGCATGAAGGGGTCAGGGAAGATTTTGATGTCGGCCCTTCAGGTGATTAAGGCAGTTCGGTCTGGGGCAGAGCTGTTTGTCATATTAGTGCAGACTTCGATGCCTAAGCTTAGTTTGGACAGCATCCCAGTTGTGTCTGAGTATCCCGATGTGTTTCCAGAAGATCTCCCAGGAGCTCCACCTCAGCGGGAGATAGACTTTACTATAGATCTGGTACCGGGTGCCAAACCGGTGTCACGCTCCCCCTATCGGATAGCGCCAAAAGAGATGGTGGAGTTGAAGGTGCGACTGCAAGAGTTGCTAGAGCAAGGTTATGTGCGTCCAAGTTTGTCGCCTTGGAGCGCACCAGTTCTCTTTGTTAAGAAGAAAGATGGGAGCTTGCGGCTTTGTATCGACTACCGTGAATTGAACAAGCTTACGAAAAAGAATAAGTATCCGATGCCGAAAATAGACGATCTATTTGATCAGTTGGTTGGGTCAACGGTATATTCGAAGTTAGATCTGCAGTACGGTTACTACCAGTTGAGGATAAGGGAGAGCGACATCCCAAAGACAGCATTCAGTACGGGGTTTGGGCATTACGAGTTCACGGTCATGCCATTTGGTTTGACCAATGCGCCATCCGTGTTTATGGATCTGATGAACAGGACGTTCAGAGAGTACCTGGGCCGTTTTGTAATAGTATTTATCGACGATATCCTGGTGTACTCACAGTGTGAAGAGGATCACTACAATCACATGCACTTGGTGTTGGAGACATTGAGGAGAAACCAGTTGTATGCTAAGTTCTCCAAGTGTGAATTTTGGTTATCCTCGATAGCATTCCTTGAACATGTTGTTAGTGGAGAAGGGATAGCTGTGGATCCGGCGAAGATAGTGGCGATACGAGAGTGGCCTGCTTTGACTACAGTGGCGGAGGTCCGGAGCTTTCTAGGGCTTGCTGGCTACTACAGGCGCTTCGTAGAGAACTTCTTGCGGATAGCGCTACCACTCACGACTTTGACTAGGAAGAATCAGAAGTTTGTGTGGTCTTCGGAGTGCGAACAGGCTTTTGAAGAGTTGAAGAGGCGGTTAACCACATCGCCTATTTTATGTTCCCCAAGTGGAACCGAGGGGTTCAAAATCTATAGTGATGCTTCGGGTAGTGTTTTGGGTTGTGTTCTGCTACAACATATGAGAGTGATAGCCTATGGTTCATGACAATTGAAGGCTCACGAGAGAAATTATCCGATCCATGACTTGGAGTTAGCGGCCGTGATATTTGCTTTAAAGCTGTGGAGGCACTATCTGTACGGTGTAAAAGTCGATATATACACTGATCATAAGATCTTGAAGTACCTGTTAGATCAAAAGGATCTGAACATGAGGCAGCGGAGATGGATGGAGTTCCTAGGAGACTATACCTTCAAGATACATTATGTGCTAGTGAAAGGTAATGTAGTGGCGGATGCGTTGATCGTAAGATTCCCGCACAGGCCAACTGGTTATCGGTATATGATGAGAGATTGGTCCGAGAGTTGGAGGCTCTGGAGATATCTTGAGTCGACAAGCAGTCTAGTACTGAGGTGAAATTGTTTTGGACCGAGGTGTAGTGTGACCTAGCTGATAGAGTTCGGCGGGCTTTGATTCAGGATAACAACATGAAGCAGATCTTGGATGAATCATTGGATGGGTCAAATACCTAGTTTGTTGTTGAGGATGGGTTGCTAAGGAAGGACGGTCGCCTATGCGTTCCTAGTGTGGATAATCTTCGGGAGGAGTTGATGTACGAGGCTCATCATACCAAGTACTCGATCCACTCGGGAAGCACGAAGATGTATAGAGACATGAAGAAATTGTTTTGGTGGCCAGGATTGAATAAAGATGTGGCACTCTATGTGGCCAAGTGCCAAACTTGAGCCTTGGTTAAGGCGGAGTGTCAGAAGCCTGGAAGTTTCCTAAAGTCCTTGCCAATCCCGGAATGGAAATTTGAAGACATATCTATGGATTTTGTGCATGGTTTGCCGAAGTCGCAGAGGGGAAACGACGCCATCTGGGTGGTCATAGATAGGTTGACAAAGGTGTCGCACTTCATCCCGATCAGGAAGGAAGATCCGGTGGAAAGGTTGGCCAAACTCTATGTGGAGAATATTGTACGGTTGCATGGTGTGCCCCATAGTATTGTTAGTGATCGAGATGAATGCTTCACGTCGAATGATTGGAGGTTGGTGCATAGTCTGTTGGGTACTAAGCTAAAGTTCAGCACAGCCTTTCACCCGCAGATGGATGGCCAGACCGAGAGGGTCAACCGGACGTTGGAGGACATGCTTCACATGTGCATCCTAGATTTTGGAAAGCAGTGGGAAGATCACCTGTACATGGTGGAGTTTGCGTACAATAACAGCTTTTAGGCAAGTATTGGAATGACGCCTTTCGAGGCCTTGTATGGGAGAAAGTGTCGCACGTCGTTGTCTTGGTTGGAGACGGGCGAGTCGAAGCTTTACAAACGTAAGGCAGTGGAAGATGCCACTTCAGTGATACAGACAATTCAGGAACGGTTAAAGATCGCTCAGGACAGACAGTCAAAGTACTATAACGCCAAACATAGGAACGTGGAGTTCAGTGTTGGTGACCGGGTGTACCTGAAAATCAAACCGTTCAAGGGTGTCTCGCGGGTTCGACACTTGAAGAAGCTGAGTCCGAGATACCTTGGACCATTTGAGATCGTGGAGCGTGTTGGCGAAGCAGCGTATAGATTGAATCTATTGGTGGGATTGAGTGGGCTACACGATGTGTTCCACGTATCGGTGTTGCGTAAGGCGGTGCAAGAGCCTTCGCAGATAATTGCGGTTGATCAAGTGCCAGTTGATTACGAGTTGACGACAAAGGTCAAGCCTGTACGTGTAGAAGACGTTGAAGTCAAGCGACTCCACAACAAGGATGTCCGAATGGTTAAAGTCCGTTGGGATAATTGCGGACATGAGGAGCTTTCTTTGGAGCGAGAGCAAACTATGTTGGAAGAATAACCCGAGTTGTTCCATCAGGTAACTTGTAGTTTTGTGTACCTTTACTTAATTTCGGGACGAAATTCCTTAAGTGGGGGAGATTTGTAACGCCCTGAAAATTGTATTTGAGTGGTCGCGTAAAAAGGGATATTTGGTGCCGGTATAGGGGTACACGGGCGTGTCCAAGGCCGTGTCTGGCTAGTGTTTTGGTCGTTTTCATCCCGAGAAGGATACGGCTAGAAATACGGCTGAATGACATGGGTGTGTCATTTGACACGGGCGTGTCTTGACCCGTACCCGTGTGCAAGCCGATTGAGTTCGACAAAAAGTGTTCGAGAGGAACATGCCAGGCGACACGGGCGTGTTGGGAGGGTGTGTCCCCCTGCGATCGACGATCGACGAAAGGCACTCGATGATTGTCGGGTGACCCTCTGCGTTCGACGATCGACGATTTGTGCTCGACGATTGTCGAGTGACACGGGCATGTTCATACCCGTGTCCCTACCCATGTTCAGTTGGGTCGTGTCCGTTGCCGTGGCGGTTATATGTGACACGCCCCCTAGTCAGGGGCATGTGTCGAGGATCTGACACGGGCGTGTCGAGTGAGACATGGGCGTGCCGTAGCCCTTGTAAGTCTTTGTGTTCGACAATCGTGCCTGGATCGAGGCACACGGCCTTGTGCCAAGCCATGTTCGGCCCGAGTTTGGGTATTTTTGTGCAGATCTGAGCCGTTCATTTTCTTTAAGTAAGATCCAATGGCTCAGACGGTTTCTGCTCTGTTAAGGCCGAGAATGGGGGAGTTAACTCTTCATTTTCTCCAAGCCATTCTCTTTCCAAGGAGTTAGAGAGAGGAGGAAGAAGGAGGAGGATTCTGGCCGCCGGCGGAGCATCGAAGCACCGTTTGGAGAACCGAGAGCGGTTCCGTGGAAGAAATTCTGTTGCGAAGACTTCTATCCGTATAGTTTTTCCATGGAGCAAAAGCGGACTACAAGGGTAACGATTCTCCACTTGAGCATATGAAGCTCTTCCTTTCTGCATAGGGAATCCGGCTCCCGTGAGTGTCCGGTGAGTGCATAGTGTTCCTTGGGGTTGATGTGAATAGTTCCCCCTTGTGTTACATATAGAGTCCGGAATCGAAGTACGTGCATAGGCATTGTGTGTGAAGCCTACCCGGACATGTTGGTCTGGATCAGTGATGTTGCATTTGTTATGATTTGACGGAGAAGACTCCGTGCTTTAGGTTTTCGGGTTTCCACGCGATAGATTGCAGCAGGGATCCTTGGAGGTTAGCTCCAAGGCGCACCCGGAAACCTGAGCGGAATCGTTGTTCTGCTAACTTGGCGGTCTGGGAACCGGCCTTGAACATAACTGGGTTATGTGATTGTTTGGAAAAGTTTTGGGATCCGAGAGAAGTTTGGCTCGTGCGTACGTCTTAAAGTGACTACGTGGTGTGAGCAACGGGCAAGTGGAATTGGACCTAGGCTATGTGGTTCGGTGCGAGAGACCCGAAAAGGAGACTGGCCGTTGGCATAGTCGGGAGCCTTAGATAGTGGTCATAAAGGCTAAATGCTCACGTGGTTGCCATCTTGGTGGTGGTGGTGGTGAAGATGCTGAAGTGTCAGGATTCACCATTAATGTGCCCTGAGTGCATGGGGTGTTTGGCCGTGCGAGCCTACACCTATGGCGAAGTATGTTTTTACATAATTGTTTAGCTGGGATAATGTTATGCAGGGAAAGAGCACCGCCGTCCCGAGTAAGCGGCGGGGTCGTTATAATTTAGTCGGCTTTTGCTGACCGTTGCTTTGTTTGCCACCGTGCGGTGGAATGTTGCTTGCAGGTGCTGCGAAGCCGCGTGCTAGATAACGGGTTGGAGCCCATGTTGATGTGCTGGCCCTCGAAGGCCGTAAACAATAGTTGTTTTTATTTTGTCATGTGTGGCCGGCCTGCGAGCCGATGTATGTAAGACACTATTTTGTCAAGTGAACAGTTGTAAGGCCATAAGGCCGTGTAACCTTTCAGTGTATTTGGTTTTCATTCCAGTGGTGTGGTTGTGGACATTCATGATTATTGGATTTAAGATTTGGGTTCTTTCAACTTTTAAAAGCTTCCGCTAGAATGCTCTGTGTAGGACGAGTTGTCTTAATTGGATAGTTTGAATATTCTTATGTAACCCTTCCGACTGTCTGTGGTATATGGCGTCGGGTTCCAGCTGTACCTTCTGTTATATGTCATGCGACGGATGGAGATGTTACAACTTGCCGTCCAACGCATCATTTTACTTCCTTTTATGTGCATTTAAATTTGTGGACGTAAATTTATTTTTTGAATTATTCATTATGTTGTGTTTATTACAATTCATATGTCATGTGTTTTGATTAATGCATTTATATACTTTATCAAAAAACTTTATACACACCATTATCTTTCAAAAAACTTCCACTCATGAGAATTAGATACTAACGCATAATTACATTATTTTTCATAACCCTATGTGAATGCACTAGATAGCAAAGCATGATCACTACAATATTTAATCATAGATGTTATCTTCTCTTAATATTTCAAGTCTTGATTGCAATTTTTCAATGAAATAACATCACTTGCAACATCCGCGAAATAGTTCATTGATATTATCATCATTGCTTGAGGGTCATACTAATTTAGATTCTCCCCGGGATTCGATTTGCCCAACCCTCCATCAAGATTTAGACAATGTACCTACTTCGTGGGAAGATTTGGTTAGCAAAGGATGTGACGTTTTGGAAGATTTACCCTGTGAGGGAAGGCTATTTGTGGATGACGGTAGCACTGAGGACCCGATAAACATTTCTTTGATGTTAGCTCCTTCGCCAGAAGCCACAAATGGATTAGAAATTTTGTCGAGTACGATTTTGCCTACTTTTGAGACCAATACTGATTCTGATTTGGACGAATTATCTAGTGGGTTGGAAGACATGTCGACTGAGTTGGTAGAGTCACCCTGTGATTAATGTTTATCTGATAGTGAGTTAGATGCTGACGATCCGGCTGAGTTTTCCGTAAGGACGAATCTATTGTTTGATTTTTTCCTTTGATTTTGATGGCTTGCATCCGGAGGATTTTTCTTGGACGTTAAATACATGTTTTGACGGTGAGTATGATTTAGTTCCTCCTCCGGAATCGACCATGTCGACTCCTCCTCTGGTTAACTTGACTCGATTAGATGACTTGTTAGGGAACGAGCTCGTCATTTCTAGACTGAGATATCTGGAGATGTTTATTTATCTAGCTCCCCCATTAAACTTACCCACACGGATGTGTGTGAGCGATTTGTTAGTTGTCGCGTTCGGTCTTTCATAGATCTGACTATGTTGTTCCTAGGGTGGACCGTTCATCTGTCCGCTTGGCGTTAGGTAAGGCTTCGTGTTGGACTGCTAGTGATTCCATGGCGATGGTACTTTTTGATGTGGTGTCCCCTAGGCACGCTTACTTACCAGGCCCGATCACATGCAGTTATCACACGCCTGTTGATGACATGTGCATACACACGTTAGTGAATGTAGTTGGGTATGTTGAGTTGTGTTGCACGCCCATCCTTTCACATCCGGGAGAGTCCAACTCTATAGTTGGTAATGGGCATTTTTCACTGGCATTTCTTTATGACATTCTTGAATCTAAATTTAAAACTACGATGTTGGACTCCATGGAAATCATTAATGAATTTAAGGCACACGTGCCACCTGATATAGTCCCGTTATTTTCTACCGCTGATTCAAGTCATGTGGCACATGTGTTCACACCTCATGGTTTTCATTTAATTAGGAACATTCTTAACATCTTAATCAATCAAAATGTGTCCTTTAAATTACTTGCTAGTTTGTATCAGAGAGTCTCCCACCGTTATGTGGATGATTTGGTTTTGGCTTATCTCACCACTGAACGGATGCCCCCCGCGCACCTTAAAAATATTAGTGAATCGGCAAGTCCATCCTTTGTAAATCTTAAGGGAGTTTGGTAACGTAACGTTTCTTTTAGAATTTTCCACCGATTGGGGCATAGCTTCTATTTTCATTATTTCATATTTTATGCTTCATGCTTCTATGCCACTTGAAATGTCAACATCTCCGTATATATATTCCACTATGATTTCTATTGGGTTGGGTGGTGACAGTTTCCCAGGATCATTCTCTTTCTCGGTCTCCATCGGAGGTATGTTGGTTGATGTTGTGGAAACTATTTTTCCTTCTTTGGCTAATGCGTTTTTGAGGTCCCCCCAAGACCACTTTTTTGTCGTGCAGGTTCTTCTTCCCCGTCGATGATCTTCCATGCGAGTACTCACAGGCCTACTCATCAGTGATGAGTACTTTTGAGAGGGAGAGGATTGATGGTGCCGACTATCCCCGACATGTTGACATGGAGCGTCCCCCTCCTGTCGACGATGGTGATCAGGTACATGTTGATATAGAGGCTCCCCTTCCCAATGATTTTGGCGACCCGGTTGTTCGTTGTGCCGGCTCGCGACGGATGATACATCACCTCCACCAGAAAATGATTTGCTATGACATGTTTGGTTCGTTGCTCGCCGCCACTCCCGCCGCTACAATGTCCGCGACGGTTCTCGTCCGTGCCATGTTAAAATATGTTACCGCATATTTTAACATTTATTTCATGTTTTGATTTCATGTTAGTTGGGCTTCTAATAGCCTTGTTTTTATTTTCATTATTTCAAGTTAGTTGGGCTTCTAATAGCCTTATTTTTTATTTTCATTTGGCACATGTATAGCCATGTTGGGGTGCTTTTATCCCTTATGTTTGTAAAGCCTATAAAAGGCTAGACTTTGATGTTTTTGGTAGAGAATGAATGATAAAAAAAACCCTAAATTCTATCTTGAGGTTTCCCCTCCCTCCTCTCCTTCTTCCCCTTGGCTGAGTTCCCCCTTCCCCTCCTAGCTTTGGCCGTCGGCCACTTTCCCCCTCTTCCTCTCCTAGCTTTGGGCCGCCGACCACTTTTTCCCCTCCCCTCTCCACCCGAGCAGCCCTCTCCGACCACCTGACCAGCCACCATCTCCCACTCCACCCGAACAGCCCCCTCTAACTACAGCCCGCCCCTCTACATCCCCACCAAAACCAACCCCCCCCCCCCCCATTAACACACCCAAAGCTGCCCCCCAAACAAAGCCCCACTCAGCCCGCTCATTGAAGAAACCGACACAGGCAAAGGTTTTCCTCTTCGGGGATTCCCAACTCCAACGTGACGCCGCGAAGGCAAAGTATCTCCTCCAATCGGCGTGGTTCCGGTGGAATCAGAAAGGAACGATCCTCACATACTCGTCGACATCCGAGCGGGGTGTCACAACCCGCATTTTTACCGCATAAAATAACTTATCAGAGTAAGGGAAAATGAACGTCATGATGCCACGTCAGCACGGGATAACTGCGGACGCTCAGGCAGACACCCACTTAATCATGAAGAAAGATTGTTTAAGTTATTTTAAAGAAAAAAAATTAGTTAAGTGCAATAGTTAGCCGTATCCCTTGACTTAATGGCTCATTTAGTCCACAAATCAAAATTTAATTATACTGTTGGATCCCTAGTTGATTTGGGCTAGGTCCACTGACTTAGTATGTGACCAATCATGTATAGTCTGGGTCAAGTTTATGTCTTAGAGTCTAGGACAGTCCTCTATCTCAACTTCAGATGGACCAGCCTTCCTCAAGACCATCAGGAACTCCATATCTATCAGTTTTTCAGACTAAGTGAAATGAGTTCGATGTTCGTCGAACTCAGCTCGACAAAGGGAGTTCTGCGCTCGACGATCGTGAGACAATTCGTAGTGATGAGCTCGACGAACTATGTTCTTTGTTCGACGAACACCGGGATTCTACTTCAAGCATTATCAGGACTACTTCAGAATTTCTCTAAGTCCAACTTCAAGCTTTGGTCGACGAATTACTTTCTGAGCTCGATGAACTTGGACCTCAAGTTCTCAGATTCTCAGGTCGACGACTTCAGTTCTCAGCTCGACGAATTTAGTTCTCTGCTCAACGAATAAAGATTGTTTGATATTGAAGATTGTCTGTTCAACGAATGAAGACTGTCAGCTCGACGAACTCAGCTCAGCTCGACGAACTCAGCTTAGCTCGACGAACTCAGGCTCAGCTCGACGAACTCAAAACTCAGTTCGACGAATTATGTTCTTCGGTCGACGATTCCAGACTAGGTCTTCTTCCATTACCGTCTCATTCCATGGCGCTGATTCCTGAACATTTAATGGCAGTTCTTCCCAGAATACTACCGTTAGAATGCGAAGTTAATCCTGGATTATTAAATGCCATTTTCCCATGGAAACGGTTGGGGAAATAATTAATTGCTGCTTCCTTTTCAGGCCGTCTGCCATTACTGATCTATATTCAAAATTCAAATGTTTCTTATGAGATATTGAGATATACAGAAAGAGTCAGTAATACAGTGATATACAACAAAAAAGACAGACAGTGATTCAAACAACACAGAAAAAGGAATTCATTCTTGGCCCAGAGAGAAACTGATCAAGAAGAAGAAGAAGAATACTACATCAATATCAAGAGTCTTCTTCATCTGTTTTTACTCAGGATAACTTCAAAGACAATACATTCATATCAGTCACAAGAAGTTCCTGGAGACTTTCTCTGGACCAGAAAATCTAGGTCTTTGAAGACCTATCACCCTGAAGCAGTGTATAACGCCCCGAAACTCAAAGGAGCGACGGGGGACGTTTTGGGCCAGTTTTGGGTTCTAGCTGCAGGCACACGGCCTGGGACAAGGGCGTGTCCCAGGGCATGTCAATCTTGTGTCGACACTCAGCCGGGAAGTCGACACTTTGGTCTCGACGTTGTGTCGAGACTGGGCATACGGCCTGCAATACGGGCGTGTCGCAGGGCGTGTCGACCCGTGTCGACACTTAGCCGCGAAGTCGACACTCTGCGTTCGAGGAAGTGTCGAGACATGGCACACGGCCTGCGAAACGGGCGTGTCGCAGGGCATGTCAGCCCGTGTCGACACTCGTCCCGGGAAGTCCACACTTTGGTCTCGACATGGTGTCGAGACAAGGCACACGGCCTAGGACACGGGCGTGTCCAAGGCCGTGTCATCAGGTCGACGATCTTCGCTCGACGAAGTGTCGAGTGTCGAGACCGTGTACACGGCCTGGGGTCCAGGCGTGTTGAGGTGACACGGGTAAGGACACGGGCGTGTCCTAGAACCCGTGCAGTGCTCGGGTTGATTTCGGGGAAAAATGATGGGGTACACGGCCGGCCACACGGCCGTGTCAGGTGGAACACGGGCATGTCAGCTCGAACACGGGAGTGTTCGATACCCATGTGTTGCTTCAGGTGATTCGATTTTGACGGCGAATGAGGCACACGGCCCTGGACACGGGCGTGTGCCAGGTCGTGTTCGGTACAGATTGGGCATTTCAGTCCCGAATCAAATCCGTTTGTTTCCTTATTTTGAGATCCAACGGCTGGGGGTTGTTCCTGAAGGGATATACCCGGGATTGGACTTAGAAACCCTCACTTTTCTTAAGTGTTATCTTTCTAAAACCTTAGAGAGAGAGGAGAGCCAAGGAAGGAAGAAGGAGCTAGATCCGGCCATTGGAGGAGCTTCTAAGCTCCGAATCGCGAGCCGACTCCGGATCCACGGAGGCAAAGCTAGTGCGGTGCTTTTCATCCGTTTACTTTTCAATGGCACCAAAGAGGAACGCTAGGGTAACGATTCTCTTCTTGAGCATGAGTAGCTCTCCTTCTTTGCATAGGAAGCCCGCTCTCGTGAGTTTGCGGAGAGTTGGAGGCGTTCCTTCGGGTAGATATGTGAAGTCCCCGTTGTTTAGAGTCCGTAAGCGAGAACGGACATAGGCATGATGTGTGAAGCCTATCCGGACGTGTTGGTCTGGATCGGTGATGTTGCATTGCATTATGCCGAAGAAGACTCCGTGCTATGGTTGTTTTTCGGGTTTTCTACGCGGTAGATTGCAGCAGGGAGCCTTGCGGATTAACCCAAAGGTGCACCCGAAAAACTGGGCGGATGCGAGATCTTGCCAACTTGGTGGCCTAAGAGTCAGCTTGAACATAATCAGGTTATGCGAAATGTGATGGAAATGGGACTCGGGAGAAGTTTGACCTGCGCATATGGTTTAAATTACCGTTGCGGGCGCATATAGTTTAAATTACCGTTGCGTTGTGAGCATGGGTTAGATGGAACCGTACCCGTTCTATGTCGTTCGGATTAGAGCCGTTGGCATAGATGAGAGTCTTCGGCGGTCTATGGTTTTAATTACCGTGACCCATGCCGGGAAGACAAACTGCTCATTGTTTGGCCGTCCAAAGGAGATGGCGGTGTGTCGGCAGACTTAGACTGCGTTCACCGAGAATGTGCCCTGAGTGCACGGGGTGTGTGGCCGTTGAGCCTACGCCTGTGATGTAATAATTATTGCTATATTGCTCGCTTATGCTAATGAAAATGCAGGGAAGCAGCTTCGCCGCCCCGAGTTGGGGGCGGGATCGTTATAATTTGCTCAGCATTGCTGACCGTTGCCTTGTTTTGCCACCGTGCGGTGGTTTGTTGTTTGCAGGTGTGGCTGGACCGAGCGGCCAATAGCGGGCTAAAGCCCAAGTGCGAAGCCGGCCCTCGAAGGCCTATTTGGAAGTGTTTACTGTTTTATTCATGTATGACCGGCCTGCCTGCCGTGGTTTGTAAATCATGTAATATCAAGTGAAACATTTTGTAAGGCCTTAAGGCTAACGGTTGTATTTGTAATACATTCCTATTTTGGTTTAGTGGACATTCATGCTTTAGTGCTGGGTTCTTTGTTACAACTTTTATAAACTGCTTCCGCTAGAATGCTCTGTGTAGGACGTTGAGATTGGTTGGATGGTTTCCATAAGTAACCACCCGGTCTGTCTGTGGCATACGGTGTCGGGCCCCGGCCAGACCCACTGCTATATGCTATGTGACGGATAGGGGGCGTTACAATTTGGTATCAGACTACTGGTTTTGGTCGGGCTTAAGCTGAATTCGTGGCCGAATTCTTTTTAAGGGGTGGTGATAACATTGTGTGTGTCATCGTTATAACGGTAAAAGAACCCATGAATGTCCACTTAGGAATGAAAATACGCCTGTTTGAGGAACATGCGTGTTCCTATAATTGCTGTTTGCAATTTTATTTGGTCGCTTAACGGTGTTTTGTACCACTATAGGTGACCAGAAGTGGTGTTGGGCCGTCAGAACACCGAGTTTCTGAGGCTAGCAGTGCACTGGATGTTGCTCCTGCATCACCTCTATCGGGTGAGAACATACGATTGGTGGCTGAAGTGGTGTTGGCCGTGATAAATGCACAGCCTGCAAGGCAAATGCAGCAGCCCGCTCCTGTGATGGAGCAGGAACCTCTGCAAGGGGCTGAGCCGAGGAGAGTGGAGTAAGTAGTTGTGGAACCGGTGGTGCCAAGGAGGGCAACTGAGAGACAGCTTAAGCATGTAATGAGCTTTAACCCTCCGTTATTCTCGGGGTTGGGAACCCCATCTCAGGCTGAAGACTGGCTCTCCAGGGTGAAGAGAGTCATGACAGCAACGGAGACGGAGGAGTGGCAAATGACCACCATCGCTACGTTCCTTCTAGACGGTGAAGCGAGGATGTGGTGGGAAGGTTTGGAGCTGCACTTACTGAGAGGTAGGCAACTTGGTGACGTCTCGATAGAGGAGTTCTCGAGATTGTTCTTGGCTAGATACCTCCCTTCGACGCAGAAGATAGCGTTGGAGAATGAATTTCTGAAGTTGGTTCAGGGTGAGAAGAGCGTGGATGAATATCTCCACGAGTTTACTCGTCTGAGTCGTTATGCTAGCTCCACTATCGCGGATGAGGAGCGCAAAACCAATCGATTCTACGAAGGCTTGAGAGATGAGTTGAGATTGCTACTCTCGGGGCCGATGACGCACGGTTTCTTAACCTTGGTCAACACGGCCCGGTCCTTGGAGAAGGACATGAAGAATGTGCAGGCAAAGAAAAGCTTGGGCGAGAAGAAATCTGGGTTCAAAGTGCCGACTACTTCAAAGTCTGGCTATCAAAGATTCTTTAAGAAGCATAGGACTTCGGGTCCAGCTCCTTCTGGTGCTTCTGGGGCGACTACGAGTCGGACCCCGGGCGCGTGTTTTACTTGTGGCAAGACGGGGCATTTTGCCCGTGACTGTTGGAGCGGACGTCCTAAGTACGAGAGGAAGCCGGGAGCTACTTATGAAGAGAAGGGAAAGGTGGTGGAGTCGACCGCATCACATTATGCTCCGGACCAACCAAGAGTCTACAATCTTGGCCAATAGGAGGCCATCAAACAAGCTGATGTGGTGACAGGTACGGTTTAATTTATAGCAAGTCGATTTCTTTAAATACTTATTATGCACATGTTACCTTACCACTGCTTATTTAGGATTTGTATTGATTTGTTAAAATCCGGCACGAGCACTCTTCGATACGGGAGCCTCACACTCCTTCTTGTCCGAAGGATTTATATCACGCGTCGGAGTCCCTTCTTCGATGGCGAAGGATAAGTTGGATGTGTTGTTGCCCAATGGGTGTTCGATGCGAGCGGATAGGATCTGCGATGTTAAGATTCGTATTGGGGAGCAGGAGTTCGACCTGCGGGCGTCTTTACTTCCGTTGGTGTAGTTCGACGTCATATTTGGCATGGACTGGCTCTCGGAGCAGCAGGCCCATATAGATTGCGGTAGCAAGGAAGTCAAGCTGGGTGCAAGTCGTGAGACGACTTTTACGGGCTTAAAGGGGTCGAGCAAGACGTTGATGTCTGCTCTTCAGGTGGTGAAGGCGGTTCGTGCCGGAGCAGAACTGTTCTTTACACTAGTGGAGGTTGCAAAGCCGAAGCCCACATTGGATTGTATTTCAGTGGTATCGGAATACCCTGATGTGTTCCCCGCAGATCTTCCTGGAGCCCCGCCTCAGCGGGAGATAGATTTCACGATTGAGCTAGTGCCAGGTGCAAATCCTGTGTCACGATCTCCTTATCGGCTAGCGCCTAAGGAAATGGCGGAGCTGAAAGTTCAACTGCAAGAGTTGTTGGATCAAGGGTATGTGCGCCCGAGTTCTTCGCCTTGGAGCGCACCGGTCCTCTTTGTTAAGAAGAAGGACGGAAGCTTGAGGCTATGTATTGATTATCGGGAGCTCAACAAGCTGACGGAGAAGAACAAGTACCCGATCCCCCGGATTGATGATCTTTTTGATCAGTTAGACGGGTCGACGGTGTACTCGAAGTTGGATCTCAAGGCTGGGTACTATCAGCTGTGAATAAGGGAGAGTGATATCCCGAAGACAGCGTTTAGTACGAGGTACAGGCATTATGAGTTTACGGTCATGCCGTTTGGGCTGACTAATGCGCCATCAGTGTTCATGGATTTGATGAACAGGACGTTCAGGGAGTACTTGGACCATTTCGTGATCGTCTTCATCGACAATATTTTGGTGTACTCGCAAAGTGAGGAAGATCACTTCAAGCATCTTCATTTGGTGTTGGAGACTCTAAGGAGAAATCAGTTGTATGTCAAGTTCTCGAAGTGCGAGTTTTGGCTATCCTCAGTGGAGTTCCTCGGGCATATAGTAAGTGGAGAGGGTATTGTTGTGGATCCGGCGAAGATTGTTGCGATACGGGAGTGGCCTGAGCTTGTTACGGTAGCGGAAGTCCGGAGTTTTCTGGGGCCTGCCGGCTATTATAGGTGCTTCGTAGAGAACTTCTCGCGGATAGCGTTACCTCTCACTACTTTGACGAGGAAGGAGCATAAGTTCGTTTGGATGCCAGAGTGCGCGCGAGCTTTCGAGAAGTTGAAGTGTCGGTTGACCACGGCGCCTGTGCTTAGTTCGCCATGTGGGATCGAAGGCTATGAGATTTATAGTGATGCTTCGGGCAGCAGTTTGGGTTGCGTGCTACTGCAACACGGAAGTGTAATAGCTTATGCCTCGAGATAGCTAAAAGTGCATGAAAGGAAATATCTGGTCCATGACTTGGAGTTAGCGGCCGTGATTTTTGCCTTGAAGCTGTGGAGACACTATTTGTACGGTGTGAAGATTGATATCTACACCGATCACAAGAGCCTGAAGTATCTTATTGATCAGAAGGATCTGAATATGCGGCAGCGTAGATGGATGGAGTTTCTGGGGGACTATACATTCAAGATCCACTACGTGCCTGGTAAAGGGAATGCGGTTGCGGACGCGTTGAGTCGCCGAGCCCCAGCTCAAGCCAATTGGCTATCAGTGTGAAAGTGCAACTAGATCTGATATACTCTAGAGGGGGGTGAATAGAGTATATGGTGCTTTAAAAACTTTTACAAACTTTTACAACAATTGTTGTAATCTGTGTGAGCAGGGAAGCAGAAATAAATCTAATCACAGCACTAAGCTAAGCAAAACTAAGCACAGAGAAATCAAGGCCAGAAACAAAAATGAAAGCAAGCAGAACCAGAAGACACAAGGAAATATAGTGGTTCCCCAAACTTGGGTACATCCACTCTTCTACCACCCTAGGTAGGAATCCACTGCAGGATGAGTTGATCAGGTGTCCTGGGCACCAATGAGCTTTTGATAAGGTGCTCAAAAACCAAAGCAGATTTTTTGATCAGGTGTCTTGCCACCAATGAGCTTTTGACAAGGTGCTCAAAAACCAAGTTCAAACTTTTGAAGGGAGTTTGAGAAACCCTTTACAGAGTGGGGGTGAGAGAGTGATGAAGTCTTCTCTTTCTCAAACAACTGAGAAGACTATGTGGATTGATGTCAAAGCTCCCCCTGAATCCTTGAAATTTCAGGAAGAAAAGCTTTGCTGAGGGTGATAGGTCTTCAAAGGTTGAACTCCAGCAATGGATGATTTCAGCAATAGCTGAAATGTTGAGTGTCTGGAGTCTTGAAATATGTTGGCCTTGAACACTTTGAAAACTAAAGAGATCTGAAGATTTGAGAAAGCTTGATCTCCTTGGATGAGTGTTCTGCAGAATTCTTTGTGACAGAAGATTTTTGAATGTATCTCTGTAATCTGTATTGTGTGTGTTCTGTTGAGAGATTCAAAAATCATTCTATCTTTTATTCTCTGGTCCAGAATAGAATATCATTCTCTGTCAAGTATAGCCGTTGGCCTGCATTAAATGCATCCTTAATTGCATAATCTCTTCTGGAGGAAAGTCCACAGAATTATTACTTGAAAAATCCCTCGAAACTTGGTCCAGAATTGAATGAAAACGGCTAGCAAATCTCTGAATTAATTGCAGAATAACTCTTAACTGATTTTGAATTTGAATTAAGAAATATCCTGGAAGTCATCTGAAATCGTCGAACTGAGCTCAAAGATCGTCGAACTGAGCTCAGAGATAAAGATCCAAAGCAGAGTCAAAAATCGTCGAACTGAGCTCACCGATCGTCGAATGGAGTTCGACGATATAATGATGTTGAGCTCAGCGATCGTCGAATGGAGTTCGACGATCTGTCGAAGTTGAGATAGACGATCGTCGATCGGAGTTCGACGAATCGTCGTGCTGAGCTCGACGATCAGACTTAGTCTCCAGACAGAAAATCTTGGTCTTCAGGGCAGCTTCCAAACCTAGACTTCTAACCCTTAGACTCAATTCTAATTGACCTATTAAGCTATACAGAAGGTCAAGCAAAGATTCATAGAGACATAGTGATCCTGACCCAAATTAGTAATAGGGTGTTCCAACAATCTCCCCCTATTTGGGTTAGGATTACTATTTACAGACTTTGGAAAATTTAAATAACAGCACACAATCAGTAAAACATAAAAACAGCTAGACATTGCAGAATCATCACAGAGATATATATATGACATCCAGATAATCAAAAGTTCCAGAAATTGTCACCTTACAACATCATTTCTTCTCTTTGCCTTTAACCATTTTAATTTCTCTGTTTGGATTAAGGGCTTCTTTGTTGGATCTGGTGTCATCTGCTGCACCCAAATATGTTTGCTTTGAAGGCCTGGGGACCACTGCTTCAGGATGTAATTCCATGTATCTGTCAGCATCAAAGAACTTACTGGAAGCATATCTTTCTAATTCTTTTTGTCTCTGTTCAGACATAGTAGAGATGTTGGAAGAATCTAATCCTTATTCTTTGGCCTTCTTAATCTGATCCAGTGCAGCTAATTCCTTTAACCTGGCAGTCCAAGCAGCTGGGTTATTTTCAGGGTCCTCAAAAGGTACAGGTGGCTCATACCTGTTGGAAGGATTGTCTTGAGGAGGCCTGACAAACACAGTCTCTTTCAGCTTATAAGGGAAAGGACCTGATGATGTATCAGATGAGATATGTCCTCCCCTAGAATATGGGTGCTGCCTGGAGTACCCTTTGGAATATACTTGAATATCTCTCTGATTACCTCTATATCCTCCTCTCCTAGAATATGAACCCCTGGATTGGCTTTCCCTTTGATAGGATCTAGCATGAGGTTGATAGGGAGCCTGGCTTCTGGCTGGGGGTTGACTTGCAGAGCTTCCACCTGCACCTGCATCAGGAGGAGGTGGTGGAGGAGGATGAGAGTGCTTAAATGGGGATGAACCCTTCTCATACTTTCTCTTTTTCTTCATGGCTTTCAGCTGGTTCTTGGAATACTGCATCCAGTGTTCAGTGATTGGGCAATTATGAAGGATATAATAAGGGATATCATTGTTATCCTTAACTTTAGCAGGAGGAACCCTTTTCATTGCTTTGCTCCTTGCCTTCCTTTTCCTGGCAATGGTAGCAAATGAATCATCAGAGTCTGTTTTAAATTCATCAGATTCAGAACTCTGGTCATCATATAGAGCATCTATTTTCTTCATCAAATCTTTCTTTAGCTGAATAGAGGCAGATGAGGCAGAAGCTGAAACAGCAGCAGCAGTAGGGGTTGAGATGGTAACAGCAGGGACAGTAGCAGATGGAGAAGGTGCAACAACAGCAGCAGCAGGCTCTGGATAGGTGACAACAGCAGCAACTTCACTAACAACAGCAGATTCACTAACAGCCACAGAAGCTGGAGAGGTGATAGCAGCAACAACTTCACTGATAGCAGCAGAAATAGCAGAAACATCATCAAAATCTGCAGCAGGCTCAATTTCAGTGGCCTCTGACATCAGAATGTCCTTGGATATTGGCTCATCAGAAGCAGCAGAAACTTCAGCAGCAGCAGCATCAACAATCCTTTCTTCAGAGGAGGCATCAGCAGCAACATTGTCAGTAGCAGCAATTACTGAATGTACAAAAGAGGTGATAATGCTAGGGTCACAGCAAGAGAAAGGCACAAGTGCCTTGGATAAGTCTTCTGGGGGCTGGACAGCATTACCCTCTGGCAGACAGCTGAAGAAGGCAGAATCAAAAGCAGATAGCAGAGACCTGAGGTATATTGCCAGAACTGGAGTAGGAGGCACAGCAGCAGCAGTCACAGAAACAGCAGCAGCAACAGCATGAAGGCTTTCTTCATATGGCATCTCCCCCTGCCTAGATGCAGATACATCTGGATCAAGGCACACTGCTGTAGGTGCTGCCTGAGGGAAGAGGGAGGAGAGCCTGGCAGAAAGAGCTGCCACTGACAGGTGTAGAGGAGCCAAGGAGGTCTCCAATAGTAGAGTTAGCCTGGGGGCAAGTAACTCATACAACCTGTCAGCTAGGGCTGAGAGGTCTACTTGCTCAACAGCTGGAGCAGAGGTAGATGGTATGGAAGCAGCTGGGGATTCTGGAAGTAGAGTGCTGGAGAATGTTGGTAGGGATGGCTGAGGTGTTGGTATGGTGGATATGGAGGACAGGGGAATGGAGATGGATGGGGTGAATGTTGGTTGGTCTATGATGTGGTGTAGGAGATCCTGGAAAGAAGTGGAGGAGGAGGGTAACTCAGGAGGAGATGATGGGGAATCATCCATAAAGGAGTCATCCAGTAGGGTGAAGGATGGAATAGAGGGTGAGGAGGTGATATCTGGTGGAGGGTAGGAGAACAGTGGGTGGAATTAGTCTTCTGGTGGAGGTGGAATGGGTTCTGGAGATGGAGTTGATGTTGGAGATGGGCTAGATATGGTGATGGTGGAGGGAGCTGGAATGGTGGATGGTAAGGGAAGGGATGGAATTGGAGGAGGAGGAGAGGCAGCAACAGCAGCCAGGTCATCTGCAGGGGCAGAGACCTGTGGAGGATTGACTCTTGGAGTCCTTGTGCATAAAGGAGCACTGGAGGAGGGCCTGCTAGGCTTGCTTATTTGCCTGTCCCACTTGCCAAAGAGGGCACAGGTTAGTCTCTTGGAGGCATTGATATGAACTCCAGAGGAGACCAGCAAGGCAGGACACCTGGTCTGCAGAAAAACTCCAATAATTCTCCCAAAATTAACAAAACTTTTGTTTATTTTCTTTTTAATGAGGTCAAAGAAAACCTCTCCCCAGTTCAGATTTTTCTTGTCCACAAGAGCTCCCATGACACAGAGCTGATGTCTGGATATTGTATCATGGGCTGAGTGCTTTGCCAGGAGCACTTTTCCAACAACATCTGCCAGGAACCTATATTCAACAGACAGATTCCTCTTGAAGAGCTTGCTAGGGTTTCCCTCTGGATGACCCATCCTGGCAAGCAGGTCAGAATACTCTTCTCCAGATAACTCAGCAGATTCTTCTCCATTTCTCAACTCAAAAACCTCTGAAAGAATGGTTGGGGTCAAGGGTACCTGATTTCCAGCTATTGACCCAACTATAGTGTTGTTATCTTGATTATGAGCAGTATAAACCCACTCCTTGATTCCATCAGAAGCCAACTTGATCCTGGTGGTCATGAGGGCAGTCAGATTCTGATCCTGGAACAAACCCAGTATATCTTGAAAGATCTAATTAGTGGTGCTGAAGGATTCTATATCAATATCAAAACCTGCATCAAACTTCATTGCAGCTAGGACAGCAACTGACACAGCCATTGTACCTGCAAAAACTCAACAAACAAAACGACCAAGCGTAGAACTGTTTGGAGGGAAAGAAAATCCTTGCAGAGAAATCGAAAGCGCAAATGAGAACGACGGCGAAAAATGAGTTTTATATTAGGGTTCGACGCAGAATTGGAAAGATCGTTGAACTCAGTTCGACGATCGAGGCTTCTAAAGGAATCTGAAGAGACTTCAACATCGTCGATCTCCGTTCGACGATCTTGGAGAGCGTCGAGCTCCGTTCGACGATCGTTCAGAGAACAAAATCGTCGAGCGCCGTTCGACGATCGTTGACCGGAAGAGATAGTTCATACTATCTGAGAGGCGCTGAACTCAGTTCGACGATTTTTGGAAATTGTCGATCTCCGTTCGACGATCTTGGGGCAAATCGTCGAGCGCAGTTCAGAGATCAGAAAGATTCTAGACACTAAGAAAAATCAGAATGTTTGCCTAGTATTGGTCAATTTTTAAGCTTTCAAAATCTTGGATATTATTTAAGACTTCCTCCATCTAACATTCCTAACTGATTGTGGAAGAAGGTGTGTTTCTTTTCATCCAAAGGCTTGGTGAAAATATCTCCCCTTTGCAAATCAGTTGGGATATATTGTAATTCAATTTTATTCTTTTCAACATTATCCCTTAAGAAATGATGTCTAATCTCTATGTGTTTTGTCCTACTATGGAGGACTGGATTTTGAGCTATGGAAATAGCACTTGTGTTATCACAAAAGATTTTAGACTAGGAGTTGATTTTGAATCCACAAGATTTGTGAACAACAACTGCCTGCAGCCATATATTCAGCTTCAGCAGTTGAGGTTGACACAGATGTTTGTTTCTTACAAAACCAAGAGACAAGTCTGTCACCAAGGAACTGACAAGATCCACTGGTGCTTTTCCTGTCAATTCTGCATCCAGCATAATCAGCATCAGAGAATCCAGTTAACTCAAATGCTGAATCTTTTGGATACCAGAGACCTAGATTTGGACAACTTTTAACATACCTGAGAATCCTCTTTACTAAAGTTAGGTGTGACTCTCTAGGGCTCACTTGGAACCTAGCACATATACATGTAGCAAACATTATATCTGGTCTACTAGCTGTAAGATACAGTAAAGAGTCAATCATTGCTCTATATGTTGTCTGATCAACAGGTTTCCCATGTTCATCAGCATCCAATACAGCATTAGTAGGCATGGGTGTTTTCATACAAGATGCATCAGACATACCAAATTTCTTAACCAATTCATTTGCATATTTGGTTTGAGAAATAAAGATGCCTTCAGCATGTTGCTTGACTTGCAATCCTAGGAAGAAGGATAGCTCACCCATGCTACTCATCTCAAATTTAGAATGCATCAGGTTAGAGAACCTTCTGCACAATTTTGAGTCAGTAGAACCAAAAATGATATCATCTACATAAATTTGTACTAGCAGGGTATGGGACTTATGGGTTTTAATAAAAAGAGTTTGGTCTACTCTACCCCTTATAAAACCATTTTCCAAAAGAAAGCATGCTAGGGTCTCATACCATGCTCTAGGAGCTTGCTTGAGACCATATAATGCTTTGTTAAGTCTAAAAACATAATCAGGATAAGTTGGAGAGATAAAACCTGGAGGTTGTCTGACATAAACTTCCTCTTTGATGTCTCCATTTAAGAAAGCACTTTTGACATCCATCTGATATACTTTGAAGCCTTTGTGAGCTGCATAAGCTAGAAATATTCTGATGGCTTCCAATCTTGCAACAGGTGCAAAGGTCTGGTCGTAGTCAATTCCTTCTTCTTGAGAATATCCCTGAGCAACTATTCTTGCCTTGTTCCTTATAATTACTCCTTGATCATCCAGTTTGTTTCTGAATACCCATTTTGTTCCAACAATGGAATGATCCTTAGGCTTTGGCACTAGTTCCCATACTTTGTTCCTCTCAAATTGATGCAACTCCTCTTGCATTGCAATGATCCAGTGTGGATCTTGCTCTGCATCTTGAATGGACTGAGGTTCAATTTGAGATAGGAAGCAGGTGTGCAACAGGTTATGGTTGACCTGATTTCTGGTTTGCACACCAGCTGAGATTTCTCCAATTATTTGGGAAATTGGATGGTCTCTTGATGTTACTAAATCAACAGGGGGTGTTGATTGTTCACCAACCTGTGTTGTTGTTTCCTCTTGTGGTACAACAACTGGCTCTTCAAGTTGTGCTTCAATGTATTGAGCATTCCCTTCATCTTCACTACTGTCATCCTCTTGAGCAACCTGTAACATGTTCAAGTCTTCAACTAGAGAATGTTCCTGCAAAGGTTCTATGGTAGAAGAAATCTTCTCCTTGAAAGACATGTTAGATTCATCAAAAGAAATGTGAACAGATTCCTCAATTTTCAAAGATGATTTATTATAGACCCTATAGGCCTTGCTGATCATGGAGTATCCCAGAAACACTCCTTCATCAGCTTTGGCTTGAAATTTTGCTAAATATTTCTTCTCATTATTGTGAATGTAGCAAATACAACCAAATACTCTAAAATAGTCAACTTTAGGTTTCTTCCCTTTGAGTAATTCATAGGGAGTCTTTCCCTTTAGTTTATGTATCAGGCTTCTGTTCAGCATATAGTTGGAGGTGTTCACTGCCTCTGCCCAAAAGGATAGAGGTAGATGAGCATCTGACAACAATGTGGTGGCAGATTCAATAAGGGTTCTATTTTTCCTTTCAGCTACCCCATTTTGTTGAGGAGTTCTAGGAGCTGAGAAAGTATGCCTGATCCCTTCACTCTGACAGAACTCTTGCATAAGAAGAGAATCAAACTCTGTCCCATGATCACTTCTGATCAGGGCAATGTGAGTATTGAACTCAATCTGTATACATTTGAGAAACTCTGTCAGACACTTAAAGTTATCAGACTTCTTCCTTAGAAAGAACACCCAAGTGAATCTAGAGAAGTCATCTACAACTACTAAAGTGTAGGATTTCCCTCCTAGGCTTTGTACTGTGATGGGTCCAAAGAGATCCATGTGTAACAGATACAATATCCTAGGTGAATCACTCTTATTAAGTGACTTAAAACTGTTTTTAGTTTGCTTGCCTAATTGACAAGCCCTGCAGAGTCCTTCCTTCTTGTAGGGGCCAGAAGGTAGTCCTCTAACAAGGTTGTCCTTGGATAGCCTAGCAATAGTTCTAAGGTTTAGGTGTCCTAATCTCTTATGCCATAAAACATTTGGTCTACAGACAGAGTTAAACAAACAAATATCTACATCAGTTGAAAGAAAATCTACTAGATAGATGTTACCTTTCCTTTTACCTGTCAACACTGTTGTGTTGTCCTCTGACTTGATTTTGCATAAGGCTTTGCTGAAGGTCACCTGGTAGCCTTCATCACACAGCTGACTGATGCTAATTAGGTTGTGCTTCAGTCCTTCTACATAAGCTACCTTCTTGAAAGTTACTGAACCAATCTGGACTGCACCATATCCTTTAGTCTGTCCGAAGTTTGAATCACTAAACATAACTTTGGGTCCAAGCTTGGCTCTGAAGGATGTGAGGTTGTCCTTGTTCCCTGTCATGTGCTTAGAGCACCCACTATCCAAATACCATTGCTAGTTAGATGTTGGATAGGTCTTCACCTGCACATAAAACAATTCATTTGTTTTTGACCCAGTTTACCTTGGGCCTAGGTTGATAGCCTTTGAATTCAGAAATGAAAGACATCCCAGGTTGACTCTTATATCCTTCAGGATGATATCTCCTTGGAGGTAAAATCCATTCAGTATAAGGGTTATAGATTTGGGATGAAGGACCCTTAGGATTCAATTTTGATTTGCCTTTGAAAAGTTTTCCAGGGCTCTGACCTCTGTTCGACGATCTTGGAGCTGCGTTCGACGATCTTGGGTCAGATCGTCGAGCTCCGTTCGACGGTCGACTATGGGTGAGGTCAGGTATATGAGATCGTCGACCTGCGTTCGACGACTTTGGCTGAGATCGTCGATCTGCGTTCGACGATTGTTCCTGAGATCGTCGAGCTGCGTTCGGCGATCGTCGATCTCCGTTCGATGATTGTCGAGCTCCGTTCGACGATTTCTGCTGGGACTTAATTTTCTGAGGCAGATCAGAATTTTTCCTAGCAACCTCTACAACTCCCTTTCCCTTGTTAGAAATGAATTTGATGGGAGTTGTTAGGACTATAGGTTGGCTGGATGAAGCACCCAAGCCTAGTGTACTGTTAAATCTAGAGTTCACTCTGCTTATGATGTCCATCAGCTTGATGCTTCTCCCATTAAGGGATTCTTCAAGCTTCTTGGCCTCAGAGAGCTCACTTTTCAGTGAAGCTATCTATTCCCTACAGCACTCCAACTCCTGAGAGAGTTTGAGGTTTTCTGACTTTAGAGCATTGTGTTCAGATAATTGATTTCTGAGAGAGATAATCTCTTTCTCAGACTTTAGCAGGTCTAAACACAGTGCTTTAAATTCAGATTTGAAATCTTCTGAACTAAAATCAAAGGAACCAATTACCTGATCTTCTTCAGGTTGAGTCTCTGAGTCTTACTCTGACTCTTCTTCCTCTGAATTGTGTTGTGAGGCATTGATTGCCATCATCCAGAACTCCTTTTCTTCTGCATCATCCTCATCATCACTGGAGTCGGATGAGGCTTCTGACTCCTCTTCTGTCTCACTCCAGGATTCAGCAACAAACCCTTTTCTTGTATGCTTGTTTTTGCTTGAAGAAGGTTTGCCATTGCCATTTCTTTTGGAGTCTTTCTCCTTTCTTCTTTCTTTTCTGTCCCTTCTGTCCTTGTTCTTGTTCTCTGGACAGTCAGGAACTATGTGCCCTGGTTTCCTGCAACCAAAGCAAATAATGTCTTTATTATTACTAATGGACTTGTCATACCTTGGCTTGTCTTGCTCCTTGTATGATCTTCTTCTGAAGTCCTTTCTGGCCATTTTGTAGAATCTTTTGGCCAACAAGCTGAGTAGTTCATCATTGCCTGTGGCTTTATCTTCAGGCAGATCCTCAGTTGCCTTGAAGGCTATGGTCATCTCTTTCCTTGTGGCTGGTGAAGCAGCCTTCTGTTCTTCCTCTCTATTCTTGATGAGTAGCTCATAAGATTTGAGCTTACCCAACAAGGCTTCAGTGGTGATCTCATTCAGACTTCTGGCATCCTTAATTGGCCAGATTCTTGAATCCCAAGTGCTGGGGAAGCACATTAGGATCTTGTCATTAAGTTCAGTTAGAGAGATCTCTTTGTCTAATGTCCTAAGTTCACTGACAATTAGACTTAGTCTGTTGTACATGTCTCCCACTGACTCAGTTTCTCCCTTTTTGAAATTCTCATATTGAGAGATGAGATGGGATCTTCTATCCTTTCTCTCATCAGCTGAGCCTGAGACTATTTCTGAGAGCTTGTCCCAAATTTCTTTTGCTGAGTTGCATTCAGCTACCTTTTGAAATATGTCATCTGACATTGTCTGGGCTAGGATGTTCATAGCCTTGGCATCTGCTACCTTCCATCTCTTGATGTCAGCATCTGTTCCTGATGGAGGTGGCACAGCATTTGTGCTTGTGCTCTCTGGGGGTCTTGGACACACTCTCAAAACAGAGTTAAAGATATCTTCGTCAATAGAATTCATGTAAAGTCTAATCCTTTCCTTCCAAAGTGCAAACTTGGAAAGATTGCACACTGGAGGTCTAGTGCTAGCATAATCTTTGTTTTGGGCCATGATTTGTGCAAACAAAATCTAATAATACACTACAAAAGAAGAACAGATCTAGTTTGGGATCTTTGGGTTCAGGTGTTAGCCTGTACAACCAATCAGGTATGGTATGTTTAACCAACCTCCCTTTGATACCAATTGAAAGTGCAACTAGATCTGATATACTCTAGAGGGGGGTGAATAGAGTATATGGTGCTTTAAAAACTTTTACAAACTCTTACAACAATTGTTGTAATCTGTGTGAGCAGGGAAGCAGAAATAAATCTAATCACAGCACTAAGCTAAGCAAAACTAAGCACAGAGAAATCAAGGCCAGAAACAAAAATGAAAGCAAGCAGAACCAGAAGACACAAGGAAATATAGTGGTTCCCCAAACTTGGGTACATCCACTCTTCTACCACCCTAGGTAGGAATCCACTGCAGGATGATTTGATTAGGTGTCCTGGGCACCAATGAGCTTTTGAAAAGGTGCTCAAAAACCAAAGCAGATTTTTTGATCAGGTGTCTTGCCACCAATGAGCTTTTGACAAGGTGCTCAAAAACCAAGTTCAAACTTTTGAAGGGAGTTTGAGACACCCTTTACAGAGTGGGGGTGAGAGAGTGATGGAAGTCTTCTCTTTCTCAAACAACTGAGAAGACTATGTGGATTGATGTCAAAGCTCCCCCTGAATCCTTGAAATCTTCAGGAAGAAAAGCTTTGCTGAGGGTGATAGGCCTTCAAAGGTTGAACTCCAGCAATGGATGATTTCAGCAATAGCTAAAATGTTGAGTGTCTGGAGTCTTGAAATATGTTGGCCTTGAACACTTTGAAAACTAAAGAGATCTGAAGATTTGAGAAAGCTTGATCTCCTTGGATGAGTGTTCTGCAGAATTCTTTGTGACAGAAGATTTTTGAATGTATCTCTGTAATCTGTATTGTGTGCGTTCTGTTGAGAGATTCAAAAATCATTCTATCTTTTATTCTCTGGTCCAGAATAGAATATCATTCTCTGTCAAGTATAGTCGTTGGCCTGCATTAAATGCATCCTTAATTGCATAATCTCTTCTGGAGGAAAGTCCACAGAATTATTCCTTGAAAAATCCCTTGAAACTTGGTCCAGAATTGAATGAAAACGGCTAGCAAATCTCTGAATTAATTGCAGAATAACTCTTAACTGATTTTGAATTTGAATTAAGAAATATCCTGGAAGTCATCTGAAATCGTCGAACTGAGCTCAAAGATCGTCGAACTGAGCTCAGAGATAAAGATCCAAAGCAGAGTCAAAAATCGTCGAACTGAGCTCACCGATCGTCGAATGGAGTTCGACGATATAATGATGTTGAGCTCAGCGATCGTCGAATGGAGTTCGACGATCTGTCGAAGTTGAGCTAGACGATCGTCGATCGGAGTTCAATGAATCGTCGTGCTGAGCTCGACAATCAGACTTAGTCTCCAGACAGAAAATCTTAGTCTTCAGGGCAGCTTCCAAACCTAGACTTCTAACCCTTAGACTCAATTCTAATTGACCTATTAAGCTATACAGAAGGTCAAGCAAAGATTCCTAGAGACATAGTGATCCTGACCCAAATTAGTAATAAGGTGTTCCAACACGGTGCATGATGAGCGGTTGGTGCGAGAGTTGGAGGCGTTGGAGATTGTTTGTGTGGATAGACAATCAAGAACTGAAGCAGTTCTGAATTGGACTGAAGTCCAATATGACCTGGCTGATCGTATTCGGCAGGCTTTGGATATGGATGCTCATATGAAGCAATTCATGGTAGAGGCTCTGGATGGGTCAAATTCCCAATTCATCGTGGAGGACGGATTACTTTGGAAAGACGGTCGTCTGTGCGTCCCAAGTGTGGGCAATTTGCGGGTGGAGTTGTTGTACGAGGCACACCATACCAAGTACTCGATTCACCCGGGGAGCACAAAGATGTACCGTGATGTGAAGAAACTGTTTTGGTGGCCGGGTTTGAAGAAGGATGTGGCGCTATACGTAGCGAAGTGCCAAACTTGCGCCTTGGTAAAGGCGGAGTGCCAAAAGCCGGGAGGATTTCTTAAGTCCTTGCCTATTCCGGAGTGGAAATTTGATGACATCTCTATGGACTTTGTGCACGGTTTGCCAAGGTCGCAAAAGGGGAACGACTCCATTTGGGTGGTTGTTGATCGATTAACAAAGGTGTCGCATTTTATTCCGCATAGGAAGGATGATTCTATGGAGAAATTGGCAAAGCTTTATGTGGATAATATAGTACGGCTTCATGGTGTGCCCCGCAGCATCGTGAGTGACCGAGATGGGCGGTTCACGTCCAATGATTGGAGGCTAGTGCAACAAATGTTGGGAACAAAGTTGAAATTCAGCTCAGCCTTCCATTCGCAAACGGATGGGCAGACCGAGAGGGTCAATAAAACCATGGAAGACATGCTTCGCATTTGTGTCTTGGATTTTGGAAAGCAATGGGAAGACCACCTTTATTTGGTGGAGTTCGCATACAACAACAGCTACCAAGCGAGTATTCAAATGGCGCCCTTCGAGGCCCTATATGGTAGAAAATGTCGCACGTCGTTGTCTTGTTTAGAAACGGGTGAGTCAAAGTTGTATAAGCGATCGGAAGTGGAGGATGCTACTTTTTTGGTGAGGACCATACGGGAGAGGTTGCTTATCGCTCAGGACCGGCAAGCAAAGTACTATAATGTCAAGCACAGGAACGTGGAGTTCGCTGTGGGCGATTATGTATACTTAAAGATCAAGCCGTTCAAGGGTGTCTCGCGTGTGCGGCGATTGAAAAAGCTAAGCCCGAGTTATCTTGGACCGTTTGAGGTTCTGGAGCGAGTTGGTGAAGCGGCCTATCGGTTGAAGCTTTCAGTGGAGCTTAGTGGTTTACACGATGTATTCCATATTTCGGTGCTTCGGAAGGCGGTGCAAGAGCCTATGCAAGTGATCGCGGTTGATCAAGTGCCGGTGGATAGTGGGCTGACGACAAAGGTCAAGCCCGTGCGGATTGAGGACTCGGAGGTCAAGCGGCTACGTAATAAAGAGATCAGGATGGTCAAGGTCCGGTGGGACAATTGCGGTCGTGAGGAGCTCTCTTGGGAGCGAGAGCAGACTATGCTTGACGAGTATCCGGAGTTGTTCCGCTCAGGTACAAATTTTGGTTTTGTACATGTCTTTCCTTTATGTAATTTCGAGGACGAAATTCTTTTAAGAGGGGGAGAGTTGTAACACCCCGAAACTCAAAGGAGCGACGGGGGACGTTTTGGGCCAGTTTTGGGTTCTGGCTGCAGGCACACGGCCTGGGACACGGGCGTGTCCCAGGGCATGTCAAGCTTATGTCGACACTCAGCCGGGAAGTCGACACTTTGGTCTCGATGTTGTGTCGAGACTGGGCACACGGCCTGCGACACGGGCGTGTCGACCCGTGTCGACACTTAGCCGCGAAGTCGACACTCTGCGTTCGAGGAAGTGTCGAGACATGGCACACGGCCTGCGACACGGGCGTGTCGCAGGGCGTGTCAACCCGTGTCGACACTCGTCCCGGGAAGTCGACACTTTGGTCTCGACATGGTGTCGAGATAAGGCACACGGCCTAGTACACGGGCGTATCCAAGGCCGTGTCATCAGGTCGACGATCTTCGCTCGACGAAGTGTCGAGTGTCGAGACCGTATACACGGCTTGGGGTCCAGGCGTGTTGAGGTGACACGGGTAGGGACACGGGCGTGTCCTAGAACCCGTGCAGTGCTCGGGTTGATTTCGGGGAAAAATGATGGGGTACACGGCCGGCCACACGGCCGTGTCAGGTGGAACACGGGCGTGTCAGCTCGAACACCGGAGTGTTTGATACCCGTGTGTTGCTCCAGGTGATTCGATTTTGACGGCGAATGAGGCACACGGCCCTGGACACGGGCGTGTGTCATGCCGTGTTCGGTTCAGATTGGGTATTTCAGTCCCGAATCAAAGCCGTTCGTTTCATTATTTTGAGATCCAACGGCTGGGGGTTGTTCCTGAAGGAATATACCCGGGATTGGACTTAGAAACCCTCACTTTTCTTAAGTGTTATCTTTCTAAAACCTTAGAGAGAGAGGAGAGCCAAGGAAGGAAGAAGGAGCTAGATCCGGCCATTGGAGGAGCTTCGAAGCTCCGAATCGCGAGCCGACTCCGGATCCACGGAGGCAAAGCTAGTGCGGTGCTTTTCATCCGTTTACTTTTCAATGGTGCCAAAGAGGAACGCTAGGGTAACGATTCTCTTCTTGAGCATGAGTAGCTCTCCTTCTTTGCATAGGAAGCCCGCTCTCGCGGGTTTGCGGAGAGTTGGAGGCGTTCCTTCGGGTAGATATGTGAAGTACCCGTTGTTTAGAGTCCGTAAGCGAGAACGGACATAGGCATGATGTGTGAAGCCTATCCGGACGTGTTGGTCTGGATCGGTGATGTTGCATTGCATAATGCCGGAGAAGACTCCGTGATATGGTTGTTTTTCGGGTTTTCTACGCGGTAGATTGCAGCAGTGAGACTTGGGGATTAACCCAAAGGTGCACCCGGAAAACTGGGCGGATGCGAGATCTTGCCAACTTGGTGGCCTGAGAGCCAGCTTGAACATAATCAGGTTATGTGAAATGTGATGGAAATGAGACTCGGGAGAAATTTGACCTGCGCATATGGTTTAAATTACCGTTGCGGGCGCATATGGTTTAAATTACCGTTGCGTTGTGAGCACGGGTTAGATGGAACCGTACCCGTTCTATGTCGTTCGGATTAGAGCCGTTGGCATAGATGAGAGTCTTCGGCGGTCTATGGTTTTAAATACCGTGACCCATGCCGGGAAGACAAACTGCTCATTGTTTGGCCGTCCAAAGGGGATGGCGGTGAGTCGGCAGACTTAGACTGCGTTAACCGAGAATGTGCCCTGAGTGCACGGGGTGTGTGGTCGTTGAGCCTACGCCTGTGATGTAATGATTATTGCTATATTGCTCGCTTATGCTAATGAAAATGCAGGGAAGGAGCTTCGCCGTCCCGAGTTGTAACGCCCCCGATTTTCCAGGGATTTATTTAATTTCTTATTGGACGTATTATGACGTCAGAGCGTTATGTTAGCGCGTGTTGGTCATGTGACTTTGTTAGGGCGTGCTCTTAGCTCTTTAGGTTCCCTGCGTGGCTTGGTGATGCCTGGTAGCAAGATTCCCTAGCGAGCCGGAGTCTGTTTGGTGACTCGGTGGAGCCTCTTGGGGAATGCTTGTGTTTTGGCTTCGGGAGAAATTTTCCCGAGTTTTGTTCGTCGGATTTTGTTACCGACCTTGTCGTTAGCGCGTTTTGCGTTCGTTAGGTTTGACCGGCCAAATTTTGGGATTTGCGTCGGGAGTGGAAAATTTTACATTAGAAAATTAGATCGGCTAATTTTAGACTTGCTCGTCAAGTTTCGTCGCGTTCCGAGCATTTTTGGAGCCTCGGCGCGCGATTGAAGTTTGTATGTTTTCGCGTACGCCGTTAACTTTAGAAATTATTATCTCGAAAACGGTGCGTCGGAATTCGATTTCGACTTCGTCGTTGGATTCGTAGCGTCGTCATTCGCCTACGGTGCGAATTTCGTTCGATTCGGCGCGCGTTTGGCCCTCCGTAACGATATAAGGTTATATCATGTTATAATAATTATAAATATTATTTATATATATATATATATATAGAATTAATAAAATAAAAAAAAAAAGAATTCGGTGAGAATGATTCTCACCGAATTCATATGATTCGGTGAGAATGATTCTCACCGAATCATGTATTCGGTGAGAATCATTCTCACGGAACAGCCCCCCCCCCCCCTTTTTGTTAATATTAATTATTTATATATTATTATTAATATAATTATATTAAGTATATATATATAAGATTAAGAAAGAATCCTTTCTTCTTCCTCCGAACCAGCAGCCCCTCCTGTGCGAAAATTTTAGGCGAGTGCGGATCCTCCGTTCGCGAATCTTCCGGCGGCCGCCACCGCCGATCCGGTGGACGGAATTTCGATCTGATCGCGGCGTTGTAAAGCTCTCGGCGAGAGCTTCGAGATCGCGGTAAGTTTTTCCCGTTTCGGTGACCGTTTCGCCATAGATTTTTTTCGGCCCTAACCCCGGTTGTCCGTTTTTCGGAGATCTCGTCTCCACGTGCCCCCTTTTGGACGGATCTACGTGGTGGAGTATTTTGGGTGGACGTTTTCAAGAACGATTTGAGGCAAGTGGATTTCTCCCCTCTTGCGTGCCTCCATGGGTTGTATTTCGCTTTATTAATTCTCCTTGTCGTAGAATACCGGAGTAATATAGGTGAGATTAGAAATATTCCTAGGTTAGGGCTTGTGGTCGGCCTAAACTAGGAAGTTATCGGAATTTATTTTAAGTTGAATTCGGCGGGTAGGGGGAAATAATTCGGCGGGTAGGGGGAAATAATTCGGCGGGTAGGGGGAAATAATTCGGCGGGTTTTGGTTGTAGAACTTGGTAGTTTCTAAGTGGTGTTGTCGGCTAGTTTTGGCGCCGAATAGTGGATCCTTAGCATGTGCTAGCTGGGTTTCTGAAGGAGTATGGTACCGGGGGAGTTCGAGCCGTGGCCACCACCATTCCCTCCTTTGGACATTTTGGGTTCCTGTAAGAGGTTGGAACTCTATGTGTGTGGACCCTGTGGCGGCCCCTTTAGTACTCTTGAGACACCTGGACCTGGTTGTTCGGTTGTGACTGTTCTTAGTCTCCGACACAGGTTTGGGATTTGTGCCAGTGCTAACGATTTACAAGTTTAGGACTGTTAGTTCCTTTCATACTGTTCTTTTGATGCATATTGATTTCCTTTTTGTCTCTACAGGCTTGAGCGGAGTTTGGTACGTTTTAGTACTTGATGCATTTCTCTCACTTTACTGATTGTTATACTTACTTTTTGTCCCTTTTTGGATTCTTATGCTGAGATTTTCAGCATTTCTCTTGCAGGGTTGGTAACCCTTTTTCTTTCTGCTCTTTTCATTCGATTATTATCTGATGTTTCTTTGCCTCTTGTTTTATTATTTCTTGCTGAGGTGTTCTTCTTTTGAATGCCTCAGGTTAGGTCTGTAGCCGGCTGAACGGCTAATTTTTCAGGAGTTCCCTTGTAGACTGCGTTGTGGCAGTGTTTTCCTCACTTGTTGAGGTAGTTCTTTAGCTTTGTAGTAGTACAGACATACATGCTCGCCAGCGAGTTCGTGTCAGGTTGTTGACGCTCGTTGGTGATTTTCCTTTGTGATACTAAGTCTTTGCTTAGCTGCTAGTTTACCTGTTTTGTGGTAGTTTCACTTGCTCTCTGGGAATGTTTTATGCTAGGTTGCTAGTTACTTTGAAACCTATAAAAAAAATTACTATATGTATTGCATGATCAGCATGTTTTGTAAAAGCTCAATCATTATTTTTTTCAAATGCGTAAAAAAGATTGTTTTCTTTATAAATATTATAAATTGAAATCTAGGGTTTTGCATAGTGTAAGTTGTCCTCTTAGGACACTTATGCGCTCTTTTAGGATGTTAAGCATAAATGAAGTATTTTTCCGCTACGTATAAAAATAGTTTTCAAACCGTGGACTATCTGATCCACTGAGCCGAGGGATACGGCCAATTAATTTAAAAATCAGTTTTCTATTCATTTTAACTTATGATTTGAAGGATTAGAGTGTTGCCTGAGCGTCAGCAGTTATCCCCTGCTTGACGTGGCATCACAGCTCGTAGTTATCTCGTGCTCTGATTTATTTTTTTAAATGAGAAAAATGCGGGTTGTGACAGTTGGTATCAGAGGGAGGTTGCTTGACAAATTGTCGGGCAACCTGTCCCTGTTAGTATTAGGTGTTTAGAATCATATCATACACACACCGATATGTCATCAGCACGTCTTGGCTGAAGCACGAACACTACACTCATAGCATGACATGAAGTGTACGAGGCATATTATGTAGTATGGGATGCATACTATGTGTTTGTATATGAATCCACCATAGGAGGCAACATGGGAGGGTTATGTAGTATGGGATGCATAACCTCACCACATGAATGCGGCTAGCACTTTTTCTTTTTTTCGTTGCATGGAAATGTTATGTAGTATGGGATGCATAACATTTTCATGTGTACGCCGCTCATAACATGCATTAGGGCCTTTTTAGAATGCATAGCACAATCATGCATAGCATAACATTGCATACGCACAACGTGACAAGCTAAAGATTTGCAGGATGGCATGTGTACACACATAATTTTTGAGTCAAAAACAATATAAATTCATGCATTCCCGATCTAGGCACAAGAGTTAGTGTGATAATAGTGAATCATCGTAGGATAAGCATATCATCATTATTGAAAATCCCAGAGCAAGTTAGCAGCATGAGCAAGTACTTAAGTATGTATTGTTTGTACTATATTGTTTGGTTTTAGTGGGTGGGCTAGGTGTCTAATTAGTGTTTTTTTGTTCCATTAGAATGTTGAGGCGTCCTTCGACAAGGTTGACTCCCCAATCAGAGGGAGAATCTTCTGGTGCGCAGAGCAGCGCAATGATAGAAGGTCTGCGACAAAGCAATGAAGCCTTGTCAAAGCAAGTAGTGGATTTGCAGTCTCAGGTCCAGTCCTTGTTAGCAGTTGTGGCAGGGCAGATTCCGAGAGTTCAGGACCCTGTTGTGGGTCAAGCTATCCCTGTTCCCCCCGCTCCTCTGGTGCCTCCGGTCGTGGTGCCACCAGAGATGACCTTTATTTCTCAGTTTCAGCGACTTAGGCCTCCGACGTATGATGGCAAGGCAGATTACATGGTCTTAGACGATTGGATGATATCAATCGAGGAGATGTTCTCATACTCCGGGATCACTGATGATCAGAAAGTGATGTTAGCCGCATATCAGCTCAAAGGGTTGGCAAAGGGCTGGTGGCTGAGGGAGAAAGAAGGTCTGAAGGACGGGTGTTCCTGGGAGTCCTTTAAGGAGCTACTTCTGAGCAAGTTTCTGCCATCGGTCGAGAGGGACCGTCTGATGAATGATTTCCTGCACTTAAAGCAGAGGCAGCTTACGGTTAGTGAGTACGAAATCGAGTTTAGTAAGCTAAGCCGATTTGCCCCAGACTTGGTGAGTCCGATGAAAATAGAAGCAAGCGATTTCTGGCTGGGCTAAGGAATGACGTCCAGCAATTAGCAAGTGCCTATGCGACATCAAGTTATGCTGGTATGGTGGAAGCTGCCTTAAAGGTAGAGGCAATTGATAACGCCAAGAATCGAGGTCAACAACTGAGAAAAGATAAAAGAAAGTCTGATGAGGGTAAGAGTACTCAGGTCCCTGACGCTGCTCCGAGGAAGAGAAACAAAGAGGTATGCAGTTTCTGTGGCCGACCGGGCCATCCATTTGAAAGGTGCTATCAAAGATTAGGAGCTCAGAAGAAAGAGCAGATTCATGTGATCCAAGGTATCCCAAAGAAAGACTTGCTTTGTTCTGTATGCAAGAAGCCGGGGCACGATGCTGCCCATTGCTGGAAGAAGGCGAGAAGTTGTTTCTTGTGCGGTCAAGAGGGTCATCTCAAGTATCAGTGCCCGCAAGCTCAGCTTAATCTGCAGCCAGTTCCTCTTCAGGCCTTGCCGCCGCCGCAGCGAGTGGACAAGGGAAAAGGAAAGTTGAACGTGGTCTCTATGGAGGAAGCTCAGGCGTCCACGCAAGTGATATCAGGTTAGATTCTCCCCTAGTTTTAATGTTTAGCTCATAGTTATAGTTTTGAGCGTTCGCTTCCTTAGTCGCGTGTGCAATTTTATAGGACGATGTAAGGTAAAGAACCGCTGGGCGCGTGTTCTGTTCGATTCTGGCGCTACCCACTCATTTGTGGCTAGGGCCTTCGTAGAGCATTACCGTTTCGATCTCGATCGTGTTGGTGATGCGTTCTGTGTCAAGTTTCCTTCAGGTGAATATGTAGTTTCAGATCAGGGTATTCGGAGTTGTCCGATTTTACTAGGCGATTTTCTCGCGATTACTGATTTAAAGTTGTTGGATCTGGAAGACTTTGATGTGATCCTAGGCATGGACTGGTTGTCCAGATATGATGCTGTGATCCAATGCAAGGGTAAACGCTTGGACTTCAGGATGGACAACGGTCAGCCCGGGAGTGTTTACGGTTATCCGCGCCAGGATTCTCCGACTATATCGGCGGTATGTGCTCGGAAGCTTGTAGATTCCGGATGTTTTGCTTGTTTGGTTTCGGTTTTAGAAACCAAGGTTAGTTTGCCGTGTTTGGAGGAGATCCCGGTGGTTCGTGATTTTTCTGATGTCTTTCCAGCTAATCTTCCTGGTCTCCCGCCTGATCGAGACGTGGAGTTTGTTATAGATTTGGAGCCGGGTACGCGTCCTATTGCCAAGGCGCCTTACCGGATGACCCCACGCGAACTGGAGGAGTTGCGTATCCAGTTAGAGGAGTTGCTTGAGAACGGATTTATAAGGCCTTGTTCTTCGCCTTGGGGTGCTCCCGTTTTGTTCGTCACGAAAAAAGATGGATCGATGAGGTTGTGAATCGATTATAGAGAGCTAAATAAGATAACGATCAAGAATAGGTATCCGTTGCCGAGGATAGATGATTTGTTTGATCAACTGCGAGGCAGCGCCGTGTTCTCTAAGATTGACCTTCGTTCGGGCTACCACCAGTTAAGGATCCGTGAATCAGATATCCCGCGGACTGCCTTCCGTTCCAGACATGGTCATTTTGAATTTTTGGTGATGTCGTTTGGTTTGACCAACGCACCTTCTGCTTTCATGGACATGATGAACAAGGTCTTCAAGGACTTTCTGGACAAGTTTGTAGTCGTATTTATAGACGATGTGTTGGTGTATTCACGCAATGTTGAGGAGCATGACCAACATTTGCGTCTAGTTTTATCTGCCTTGAGGGACCATAAGTTGTTCGCCAAGCTAAGTAAATGCGAGTTCTGGTTGCCTCAGGTTTCTTTAATGGGTCATGTGGTTAACAAGGACGGAATCTCTGTCGACCCAGAAAAGATAGCCGCAGTTATGGAATGGACGAGGCCTGCCACACCCAAAGAAATAAGAAGCTTCCTAGGATTGGATGGCTACTATAGAAGATTTGTAGAGGGTTTCTCTACATTATCTGCGCCATTGACCAAATTGATGCAGAAGAATGCAGCATTTGTGTGGAGCGATAAGTGCGAAGAAGCGTTCTAAGAGCTAAAGAATAGACTGTGCACTGCTCCGATATTGACATTGCCTACGGAAGGATTAGACTATGTCGTTTACGTGGACGCATCCCACGTGGGTCTTGGTTGTGTGCTGATGCAAGAAGGAAAAGTGATTGCGTATGGGTCAAGACAGCTTAAGATTCATGAAAGGAACTACCCTACGCATGACTTGGAATTCGCAACAGTTATTTATGCATTGAAATTATGGAGACACTTGTTGTATGGCGCGCAGTGCAAGATTTATACAAATCATAAGAGTTTGAAGTACGTCTTCACTCAAAAGGAGTTGAACTTGCGCCAGCGCAGATGGTTAGAGTATGTGGCTGATTATGATGTGGAGATCCTATACCATCCGGGTAAGGCTAACGTGGTAGCCGACGCCTTAAGCAGGAAGACAGGGAAAATTTTCAATCTCTCCACTGAGTTGTTGGTAGAAGAGTTCCTTTTAATGGATATTTCAGTTGGTAGATGTGACTCGCCAAGCAGTTTGGAAGTGTCTGAGCCTTCATGGATTTCTCTTACGAGGCTTCATCAAAAGGACGATCCTGATCTACTGCACCTTCATAATAGAACTGAGAAGGGGGAGCTGCCTGACTTTTCGATCGATGACGCGGGTACTCTAAAGTACCGCGGTAGATTTTGCGTCCCCAATTTTCGAGATATTCGAGTTAAGTTGTGCAGTGAGGCACACGGTTCAATTGTAGCCTACCATCCAGGGTCTACAAAAATGTATAAGGACTTGAAACAGATTGCCTGGTGGATTGGGATGAAGGGTGACATTGCAAGATTTGTGTCAGAATGTTTTACGTGCAAAAGAGTTAAGGCTGATCATGGAAGGCCTGGTGGAAAGTTAGCGCCTTTAGAGATTCCAACTTGGAAGTGGGAGAGTATCTCAATGGATTTCATTACTGGTTTGCCGAGATCTCCCCGAGTGCATGACTCTGTTTGGGTGATTGTTGATAGATTAACAAAGTGTGCGCACTTCGTACCCTTTCAGATTGGTTACTCAATGAAAAAGATAGCGGAACTATATTTGAATGAAGTTATGAGGTTACATGGAGTACCCGTAAGTATAGTATCAGATCGAGACTCCAGGTTTACGTCTCGTTTCTGGAAGAGCCCTCAAGAAGGATTGGGAACTGACTTGAGATATTCTACCGCATATCATCCACAGACCAATGGTCAAACGGAGCGTGTTAATCAGATTGTGGAAGATATGATCCGTTGTTATATAGTAGACCACGGAGGAGCGTGGGATGAACGCTTGAGGTTGATGGAGTTCGCATACAATAACAGTTATCAAGAGAGTCTGCGAATGGCTCCTTTCGAAGCGCTATATGGAAGACGATGTAGAACTCCTCTATTTTGGGCTGAGGTTGGTGAGAGGCCGATGTTAGGTCCAGATGCCTTAGAAGAAATGGAAGTCTCTGTAAAGCTTATTCGAGAGAAGCTTCGGATAGCTCAAGAGCGATACGAGAAGAACGTCAATCGGCGTAGGTCCGTTTTGGAATTTTCTGTGGGGGACTTGGTATTCCTTAAGGTTTCCCCGATGGTTGGAGTGAAGAGGTTCGGTAAGAACCATAAGTTGGACCCAAGGTATGTGGGACCATTTGAAATTGTGGAGCGGATTGGTGTGTCAGCCTACAAGTTGAAATTGCCCGCAAATTTTCCTGGTGTGCACAATGTTTTTCACGTGAGCCAACTGCGAAGGTGCGTGCTAAGTGACAGACAAGTGCTGGATGCAGTGCCCCAGTTGGAGCCTAACCTTTCCTACGTGGAAGTTCCTATTCGTGTTTTGGATGTGCAAGATCGAGTGTTGCGGAGAAAGACAATACCGATGGTAAAGATTCTGTGGAAAAACCAAGACGTGGAGAGCGCGACTTGGGAGTTGGAGTCAGCTATGAGGGAGGCGCATCCTCATTTGTTCTCCTAGCTGTGCTCGGTAAGCATTCGATAACCCTTGGTTATTTTCTTTTCCTTCTATGGTAGAAGTGTTTTATGCGTAAAGTTTCGGGACGAAACTTTCTTTTAGGGAGAGTGACTGTAACGCCCCCGATTTTCCAGTGATTTATTTAATTTCTTATTTGACGTATTATGACGTCAGAGCGTTATGTTAGCGCGTGTTGGTCATGTGACTTTGTTAGGACGTGCTCTTAGCTCTTTAGGTTCCCTGCGTGGCTTGGTGATGCCTGGTAGCAAGATTCCCTAGCGAGCCGGAGTCTGTTTGGTGACTCGGTGGAGCCTCTTGGGGAATGCTTGTCTTTTGGCTTCGGGAGAAATTTGCCCGAGTTTTGTTCGTCGGATTTTGTTACCGATCTTGTCGTTAGCGCGTTTTGCGTTCGTTAGGTTTGACCGGCCAAATTTTGGGATTTGCGTCGGGAGTGGAAAATTTTATATTAGGAAATTAGACCGGCTAATTTTAGACTTGCTCGTCAAGTTTCGTCGCGTTCCGAGCATTTTTGGAGTCTCGGCGCGCGATTGAAGTTTGTATGTTTTCGCGTACGCCGTTAACTTTAGAAATTATTATCTCGAAAACGGTGCGTCGGAATTCGATTTCGACTTCGCCGTTGGATTCGTAGCGTCGTCATTCGCCTACGGTGCGAATTTCGTTCGATTCGGCGCGCGTTTGGCCCTCCGTAACGATATAAGGTTATATCATGTTATAATAATTATAAATATTATTTATATATATATATATATAAAGAATTAATAAAATAAAAAAAAAAGAAGAAGAATTTGGTGAGAATCATTCTCACCGAATTCATATGATTCGGTGAGAATGATTCTCACCGAATCATGTATTCGGTGAGAATCATTCTCACCGAACAGCCCCCCCCCCCTTTTTGTTAATATTAATTATTTATATATTATTATTAATATAATTATATTAAGTATATATATAAGATTAAGAAAGAATCCTTTCTTCTTCCTCCGAACCAGCAGCCCCTCCTGTGCGAAAATTTTAGGCGAGTGCGGATCCTCCGTTCGCGAATCTTCCGGCGGCCGCCACCGCCGATCCGGTGGACGGAATTTCGATCCGATCGGGGCGTTGGAAAGCTCTCGGCGAGAGCTTCGAGATCGCGGTAAGTTTTTCCCGTTTCGGTGACCGTTTCGCCATAGATTTTTTTCGGCCCTAACCCCGGTTGTCCGTTTTTTGTAGATCTCGTCTCCGCGTGCCCCCTTTTGGACGGATCTACGGGGTGGAGTATTTTGGGTGGACGTTTTCAAGAACGATTTGAGGCAAGTGGATTTCTCCCCTCTTGCGTGCCTCCATGGGTTGTATTTCGCTTTATTAATTCTTCTTGTCATAGAATACCGGAGTAATATAGGTGAGATTAGAAATATTCCTAGGTTAGGGCTTGTGGTCGGCCTAAACTAGGAAGTTATCGGAATTTATTTTAAGTTGAATTCGGCGGGTAGGGGGAAATAATTCGGCGGGTAGGGGGAAATAATTCGGCGGGTAGGGTGAAATAATTCGGCGGGTTTTGGTTGTAGAACTTGGTAGTTTCTAAGTGGTGTTGTCGGCTAGTTTTGGCGCCGAATCGTGGATCCTTAGCATGTGGTAGCTGGGTTTCTGAAGGAGTATGGTACCGGGGGAGTTCGAGCCGTGGCCACCACCATTCCCCACTTTGGACATTTTGGGTTCCTGTAAGAGGTTGGAACTCTATGTGTGTGGACCCTGTGGCGGCCCCTTTAGTACTCTTGAGACACCTGGACCTGGTTGTTAGGTTGTGACTGTTCTTAGTCTCCGACACAGGTTTGGGATTTGTGCCAGTGCTAACGATTTACAAGTTTAGGACTGTTAGTTCCTTTCATACTGTTCTTTTGATGCATATTGGTTTCCTTTTTGTCTCTGCAGGCTTGAGCGGAGTTTGGTATGTTTTAGTACTTGATGCATTTCTCTCACTTTACTGATTGTTATACTTACTTTTTGTCCCTTTTTGGATTCTTATGCTGAGATTTTCAGCATTTCTCTTGCAGGGTTGGTAACCCTTTTTCTTTCTGCTCTTTTCATTCGATTATTATCTGATGTTTCTTTGCCTCTTGTTTTATTATTTCTTGCTGAGGTGTTCTTCTTTTGAATGCCTCAGGTTCAGGTCTGTAGCCGGCTGAATGGCTAATTTTTCAGGAGTTCCCTTGTGGACTGCGTTGTGGCAGTGTTTTCCTCACTTGTTGAGGTAGTTCTTTAGCTTTGTAGTAGTACAGACATACATGCTCGCCAGCGAGTTCGTGTCAGGTTGTTGACGCTCGTTGGTGATTTTCCTTTGTGATACTAAGTCTTTGCTTAGCTGCTAGTTTACCTGTTTTGTGGTAGTTTCACTTGCTCTCTGGGAATGTTTTATGTTAGGTTGCTACTTACTTTGAAACATATAAAAAAAATTACTATATGTATTGCATGATCAGCATGTTTTGTAAAAGCTCAATCATTATTTTTTTCAAATGCGTAAAAAAGATTGTTTTCATTATAAATATTATAAATTGAAATCTAGTGTCTTGCATAGTGTAAGTTGTCCTCTTAGGACACTTATGCGCTCTTTTAGGATATTAAGCATAAATGAAGTATTTTTCCGCTACGTATAAAAATAGTTTTCAAACTGTGGACTATCTGATCCACTAAGCCGAGGGATACAGCCAATTAATTTAAAAATCAGTTTTCTATTCATTTTAACTTATGATTTGAAGGATTAGAGTGTTGCCTGTGCGTCAGCAGTTATCCCCTGCTTGACGTGGCATCACAGCTCGTAGTTATCTCGTGCTCTGATTTATTTTTTTAATGAGAAAAATGCGGGTTATGACACGAGTTGGGGGCGGGATCGTTATAATTTGGTCAGCATTGCTGACCGTTGCCTTGTTTTGCCACCGTGCGGTGGTTTGTTGTTTGCAAGTGCGCCTGGACCGAGCGGCCAATAGCGGGCTAAAGCCCAAGTGCGAAGCCGGCCCTCGAAGGCCTATTTGGAAGTGTTTATTGTTTTATTCATGTATGACCGGCCTGCGTGTCGTGGTTTATAAATCATGTAATATCAAGTGAAACATTTTGTAAGGCCTTAAAGCTAACGGTTTTATTTGTAATACATTCCTATTTTGGTTTAGTGGACATTCATGCTTTAGTGCTGGGTTCTTTGTTACAACTTTTATAAACTGCTTCCGCTAGAATGCTCTGTGTAGGACGTTGAGATTGGTTGGATAGTTTCCATAAGTAACCACCCGGTCTGTCTGTGGCATACGGCGTCGGGCCCCGGCCGAACCTACTACTATATGCTATGTGATGGATAGGGGGCGTTACACAGTGCTCCAGCATTCTTCCTGATTCATTCTACATCTCAGGGGGAGCAAAGCTGCTAAACAACAATCCACAAGTCTTCTCATTTGACTTGAGAAAGAGAAGACCTCATCACCCTCTCACTCCACCTCTGTACAGGGTTTTAATTCCCTTCAAAATTATTCTGGTTGCAAGTCTCCCTCCAAAAGACTTGAGGGTTTGGTTTTTGGGAACCTGATCAAAACCCCATTGGTGCTAGGACACCTGATCAACCCCTTCCTGCAGTGGATTCCTACCAGGGTGGTAGAAGAGTGGACTACATAGATTTGGGGGACCACTATAAAATTCTTGTGTCGTCTGGTTGCTTTCTTTTCTTTTTGTTTTCTGGCATTGCTCTGTGAATGTGTTGTGATTAGATAGTTGCTGCATCTTGGTTTATTGTATTTGCTTCCCTGCACACACACCTAAAATACAACAACAGTTATAAAAGTTTTAAAATCACCAACATACTCTATTCACCCCCCCTTTAGAGTATATCTGTTCTAACTAACACCTTCAGGTGGTATCAAGCATACCTCCTGAACTTTCAATTGGTATCAGAGCCAGGTTGGTTAAATTACAAGACCTTACAGGTTGGTTGCTATTCAACTAATTCAGTGCTTCAGGTTGGTTAACATATCATACCTGATTGGTTGTACAGGCTAACACCTGAACCCAAAAATCCCTTAGTTAGATATGTTTGTTTTTATTCTGTTATTGGACTTATCCTTCTCACAGACATGGCCCAAAACAAGGATTATACAAGCATCAGACCTCCAGTGTGCAATCTTAATAAGTTTGCCATCTGGAAGGCAAGAATTAGATTATATATGAACTACATTGATGAGGATATTTTTTCTGTCATTTCAACAGGTGTTCCTCCAGTTCCTGCAACTTTTGCCAGCACATCAACTAATCTGAGTGCAGTACCACCTCCAGACAATACTGAAGCCTATAAGAAAGCCAAGATGGCTGATGCAAAGGCTATGAATATTCTGGCCCAAATAATGTCAGATGACATATTTCAGAAGGTGGCTGAGTGCACCTCAGCCAAGGCCATTTGGGACTCTCTCAACCAAATGGTAGCAGGCTCAGCTGATGAAAGAAAGGATAGGAGATCCAGTCTCATTTCTCTCTATGAGAATTTCAAAAAGGATGAGACAGAATCTGTGGCTGAGATGTATAATAGATTAAGTTCAATCATCAGTGAACTCAAGACTCTTGACAAGGACATCACCTTAACTGAGGTGAATGACAAGATACTGATGTGTTTCCACAGTTCATGGGATTCCAGAATCTGGCCAATCAAATAAGCCAGAAGGCTCAATGAGATTTCAACAGAATCTCTGTTAGGCAAGCTGAAGTCATATGAGCATCTTGTCAAATCAAGACAGGCAGCAGAACAGAAGGCAACTACCCCAGTTAGGAAGGAGCACAGCTTGGCCTTCAAAGCTTCTAAAGACAATGAAACATCTACATCCAATGAAGAGTTAATGAGTCTTTTTGCCAAAAGATTCTACAAAATGGCAATAAAGGACTTTAGAAGAAAATCATCCAGGCAGGATGATAAGCCCAAATATGACAAGACACCAACTAAGGAGGTTGTGTGTTTTGGATGCAGAAAGTCTGGGCACTATATTTCAGAATGCCCAGAGAATCAGAAAAAGGACAAGGGCAGGGACAAGGATTACAGAAGAAAACAAAGCAGCAGACCCTCCTCCAACAAATATAAAAGGGAAGACAAAGGATTTGTTGCTGAGTCCTGGAGTGACACAGAAGAGGAAACATCCTCCTCCAGCTCCAGTGAAGAAGAGGAAGAAGCCAGATCCAAGGAGGTGTGCCTAATGGCAATAGATGCCTCCAGAAGCAACTGTGGATCAGAAGAGGATTCTGAAGATGAAGGTGCCTCAGACTCAGAGGCTGATCAGGTGATTTCTAGTTTTGATTTCAATTCTGACTTATTTAAAGTAGAATTTAAAACTATGTGCATGGATCTAATAAACTCAGAGAAAGAAACAAAAACCTTGAGGACTAGACTAGAAAACCTTGAATCTGTCAGCACAGAAAATAGAAAACTAACTGATCAATTGACACTAGCTAATGAACAGATAATCAAGTTAAAATCTGAATTATGTGAGGCAAAACAACTTGAGCAATCTCTCAATGGGAGAAGCCTCAAGCTGATGGATATCACAAGCACAGTAAATGCCAGATTAAATGGCAGGCTGGGCTTGGGTGCTTCATCACGTTTACCCCCCCATAATAAAGAAGAATATACTTTCTACTCCCATAAAGTTTATCACTGCTAAGGGTAAAGAGAAACTAACTGAAAAACTCATGTCAGAAAACAAGTCAAATCTCCTAGACAATAGAAACAGAAAACAGAAGAAAGCTGTTAAAAACCAAGTTCAGCAGAATTCGTCGAACTCAGATCGACGAAATCCTGCAAGTTCGTCAAACCCCGATCAACGAACGCTGAACGCAAACTTCAGAAATAATTATTCGTCCAACTACGATCGACGAACTATGTATGGTTCGTCGAGCAGAGGTCGACGAACATGGGACGCAGAAAATGACCATGGTCATTCTCTGAGTGGAGTTCGACGATCTCATCCCCATTCGTCGAACTCTGGTCGACGAACTCACAATAATTCGTCGATCCCAGAACGACCAAATATAAATCATTTCTCCTATAGAAATTTTAAAGCAGCTTACAAGATATTTAATCCAGTAGCTGATTGGATAATCCCACTTAGGAGATATCACCCTCTAGGGTATAAGTCTCAACCTGCCTTATCAGTCATTTCTAGTTTTACTTTTCAGCCAAACCAAGGACTCAAGGTAACCTGGGTCAAGAACAATTGAGCTTTATTTTTTAATGCAGGTACAGGTGAAGAGTTGTCCAAGGTTAAGTCAGACCTGGTACCTGGACAGTGGCTGCTCCAAGCACATGACTGGCAGCAAAGCAAATCTCTCCAGCTATAAGTCCAAGCTAGGACCAAAGGTGATATTTGGAGACTCAAACAGTGGTCAGTCAGAAGGATATGGAAGAGTAAGGATTGGAGCAGGGACCTTCAAAAAGGTGACATATGTAAGAGAACTTAAACATAACCTTATATTCCATAAGTCAATTATGTGATGAAGGTTATCAGGTACATTTCAACTCTACCTCTTGCTTTATTATAAATGATAAAAACCAAACTGCTTTAATTGGACTTAGACAAGGAAACATATATTTAGTAGATTTCATTTCTGCCACAACTGATATTTGTTTACTCAATATCACTAGTAACCAAAATGAGTTATGGCACAAAAGTCTAGGACATGTAAACCTTAAGAACATATCTAGGTTATCTAAAGACAACCTTGTTAGAGGTTTACCTTCTGGTCCCTACAAGAAGGAAAGCCTATGCAGGGCTTGTCAACTAGGCAAGCAAACTAAAACTAGTTTCAAATCCATTAATAAAAGTGATTCACCTAGGATATTGTATCTGCTTCATGTGGATCTTTTTGGACCCATTGCAGTACAAAGCCTCGGAGGGAAGTCTTACACCTTAGTCATTGTTGATGATTTCTCCAGATTCAGTTGGGTAGCCTTTCTGAGAGCTAAGTCAGATACATTCAAAGTTCTTACAAATTTTCTCAGGACCATATAGATTGAGTTCTCTACTCATGTTGCATTGATCAGAAGTGATCATGGCACAGAGTTTGAGTCTCTTCTTATGCATGAGTTCTGTGAGAAGGAAGGTATCAGACAGTGCTTCTCAGTTCCTAGAACTCCCCAACAAAAATGGGGTTGCTGAAAGGAAAAATAGGACACTCATTGAAGCTGCAGGTACATTGTTAGCAGATGCTTACATGCCTCTATCCTTTTGGGCAGAAGCTGTAAACACAGCTAACTATGTCCTGAATAGATGTCTTATACATAAACTAGAACATAAGACCCCCTATGAATTACTTAAAGAAAAGAAACCTAAAATCACTTACTTTAAAGTTTTTGGTTGCATATGTTACATCAACACTAATAACAAAAGATACATTAAAAAATTTGAGGCTAAGGCTGAAGAAGGGATTTTTCTAGGATATTCCCAAGTAAGCAAGGCCTATAGGGTTTTCAACAAATCATCCCTTAAAATTGAAGAATCTGTCCATGTGTCTTTTGATGAAGCTAACATGTCTTATAAGGAGAAAGACATTTCTACCAATAGTTTTTTGCAGGTTTCACCACTGTGTGAGTCTATGGATGGACTAAACCTTACACAAGAGGTTCCAACTCATCCCACTCCACAGGCTGCTGAAGATAGTGAAGAAGAAGTCCAAGAGGAAGTAACTGAACTTCCATCAACAGCCAGTACCATTCCTCAAAAGGAATTATTTACAGAAGCTGTTACTCAACCAACTCCACCAACTGATCTTGTCACACTTAGAGATCACCCCAGATCTCAAGTGATTGGAGACATTTCAGTTGGTGTACAGACAAGACATCAGCTCAATCAAGACTTGATGCATGCCTGTTTTCTCTCTCAAATTGAACCTCTCACCATCCATAAAGCTGAGCAAGATCCCCACTGGATTCTTGCAATACAAGAGGAACTAAATCAATTTGAGAGATGTAGAGTTTGGGATTTGATTCCAAGACCCCATAACTACCCAGTTATTGGAACAAAATGGGTCTATAGGAACAAATTGGATGCACAAGGGAACATAGTAAGAAACAAGGCTAGACTTGTTGCTCAAGGCTATAGGCAAGAGGAAGGAATAGACTATGACCAAACATTTGCCCCTGTTGCAAGGTTGGAGGCCATTAGAATATTCCTAGCCTATACAGCCTACAAAAAGTTCAAAGTATTCTAGATGGAGGTTAAGAGTGCCTTTCTGAATGGTGTACTTCAAGAAGATGTTTATGTTGAACAACCTCCAGGTTTTATCTCTCCAACTCAACCCTCTTATGTTTACAAATTGCATAAAGCTCTCTATAGTTTAAAGAAAGCTCCAAGAGCTTGGTATGAGACCCTAGCTAGCTTTCTCTTAGATCATAAATTTACTAGAGGAAACATTAATAGAACCTTTTTCACTAGACATCATAAGGACCAAATCTTATTGGTACAAATATATGTGGATGACATTATTTTTGGGTATATTGATCCCAAATTGTGCAAGAGGTTTGCTGACCTCATGCATTCCAAATTTGAGATGAGTATCATGGGTGAGCTTTCCTACTTCCTTGGTCTCCAAGTGAAGCAACTCCCTGATGGTATCTTCCTCTCCCAATCTAAGTATACTAAAGAGCTTATTAAAAAGTTTGGGATGGGTGATGCTTCAGGAATGAAAACACCTATGGCTACCAATGCTGTTGTGGATTCTGATGCAGCAGGGAAACCTGTAGATCAGAAACATTATAGTGCAATTGTTGGATCCCTATTATACTTAACAGCTAGCAGGCCTGACATAATGTTTGCCACATGCCTTTGTGCTAGATTCCAAGTGGATCCTAAAGAATCTCATCTTATTTTTCTAAAAAGGATTTTGAGATATATAAAGAGTTGTCCTAGTTTAGGACTCTGGTATCCTGCAGAGTTAGAATTTGAGTTAACTGGATACTCAGATGCTGACTATGCTGGATGTAGAGTGGACAGGAAAAGTACCTCTGGAACTTGCCAGTTCCTGGGTATGAGACTTGTCTCTTGGTTTTGCAAAAAGCAGACATCTGTGTCTACATCAACTGCTGAGGCAGAGTATATGGCTGCTGGCAGCTGCTCTTCACAGATGCTATGGATACAAAACCAGCTCCTAGATTATGGTATCAACTTAAATAATTCAACCTTATTTTGTGATAATACAAGTGCTATTGCTATAGCTCAGAATCTAGTTCGTCATTCTAGTACTAAACATATTGAAATAAGACATCATTTCATTAGAGATAATGTAGACAAAAAGAAGAGTAACTTGATTCATATTCCTACTGATTTACAGAGAGCAGATATTTCACCAAACCTTTAGATGAGAAAACCCATCTGTTCTTTATAAATCAACTGGGAATGATTAATGGAGAAGAGTTAAATTAATTTCTGTCTGCATTCGACGAATTTTCCAGAGTTCGTCGAACGGAGTTCGACGAATAAGGGAAAGTTTGAGAGATTCTCGTCGAACGGAGATCGACGAATTCTCTGTGTGGAAACAATTTTCGTCGACCGGAGATCGACGAACCTTGCTTCAGAAACCATTTCGTCGAACGGAGTTCGACGAACTGTTTTCAATTCTTCTAAATGAGTTCGACGAACTACTCACCTCTAACTTATTTCGTCGACCTTAGTTCGAAGAACTGTCTCTTTTCGTGGAACGGAGCTTGTCGAGTCATATTCCGAAAATCTTATATCTAGGTTTTCTTCGACCTCCGTCCCGCGCTTTCAGTTCCTTTGCTCTTGATCGCCGTTTTCTCTGTGATTTTCTTTGCAGGTCATCAATGGCGATTCCTCCAGGAGCACTTGCGGCGATGAAGTTTGATGCAGCATTCTCCATGGATTTTGAGTCTTTCCAACATTCAGATCCAATCTTTCTTTATATCCTGGAATTACTTGAAGAATTGCATCTCAAGGATTTCATGACTCGCAGCATCAAGCTACACTCAACCGAGATAAGAGAATGGGTGTACACTGCAACCGTTTCTGAAGATGGAGATCTGACAGGACATATTGGAAACACTACCGTTTCCCTGTCTCCAGCAGTCCTTTCTGAAATTTTTGGACTGATCAATGGTGAAGACAACTTCGAAATGGACGCCGAAGAATATTCTGATATGTTGAAGGTAATGGGTTTCTCCGGCAGCAACCCTAATAAGCTTCTGAAGAAGCAACTGTCTGCCGCCTATCAATTTTTGGCCGACATTATAGGAAAAATTCTGATGGGCAAGCACTCGGCACATGACTATATCCCTCGCCATCAATTTCTGATTATGTGCGCAGTGCTCAACAAACGACGGGTCGACTGGGGCATGGTCTTCTTTGACCTAATCAAGAAGAAAACAAGCAAGAAGGAAGTCTGCTACGGCAGAATCCTGGGGATTTTCCTCCAGGAAAAGGCCAGTGAATGTTTGGTCTCCCCGACCACATTCATCAATGCCAGCAAGCGCATCACATGCGCCTTGTTTGGCAGATGTGAGAGGACAATCACCAAACCCTCCAAGGGTTCCTCCTCCTCCATCAACGCTTCTGAGAGCATAAGGACCGTCAAGGTCACTCCCCACCCTGACACTGAAGAGGCCATTCCACCTACCCAATCTCTTCCCACTCCTCCTGCACCTCAATTGACTCCACCTCAACATCAATCTCCACCGCTTGATCTTGCACATATCCCTACACCTCCAGTTTCCCCCACTGAAACCCATATTCCCTCACCTCCTCAATCCCCTCTTCCCCCACACCTATCCACTATTCCATCCTACACCATACCCACTGAACCACAAACTGTTCTCCCTCCATTATCCCCTCCACATATTCTTCCTTCCTCCTCTGCTTCTATCCCCTCCACCATTCTTTCTCCACTTCTGGCCTCTTCCACCATTCCCTCCATCATCTCTCTTCTGACTCCTCTCATTCAATCACTCATCACAGAGGCCATTGCACCTCTGATGAATTTCATTAATTCTTTATCTGCACAAATCACAGCCCTTTCTGCTGCCCCCTCTTCATTCAGGGGCCTGACTCCAAGTTCTCCTGAACCCAGGCAGGGGGAGATGCTCCATGATGAAGCTGGTGCAGCAGCTGCAGAGGTTGATATAGTTTTTGACAATACAGTTGATACAGATACAGTTGATACTGCAGATACAGTTTTTGATAATACCGATACAGTTGATACAGTGCTTGATAATGCAGTTGCAGTTACAGATATAGTTATAGATTTTGATTCTGAAATAATTGATTTTACTCAATTTATGGACACTGACATTAGCTTTGATGAGTCAGTAGATACAATAACAACTGCTGGTGATTTTCTTATAAATCCCACAGTTAATTTATCTGAGATACTTCATACCTTTGATTCTATATATATGAAGCTTCCTTCAGCAGAGGTTGCTAAGCCATATTTGGCTATTGTCTGGTATACCTCTCCAGCTAGTCCAGCAGTTGCCAAGAAACTCTGTGACACCTTTGCTGCTCCTACTGCTGTTCCAATTCCTGTGTCTATTCCAGAAATCTGCTCTGTCCCGGATTTTGCCATGGATGATTCTCCCATGCCTGATCTAGATGAGCTCATTCTGGAAGACATTGAAGAGGAGAACAAGGCAGCAGCTGAAAGCTCTATCTCTACTGCTGTTGAACCCTCACCCTCTGAACCTTCTATCCCCCCTCAAGAAAAACCTCTTATCATTTCTGATGAAACTATAAGGAATTTGAATGCTCTGTATGACAATCCTCAGAGTTTAGGTTCTGATGATGATGATGATGATGATGATCAGATGAGGAGGCTGCTAAAAAGAAAAAGAAGTTGCTTTCTAAGAAAAGGAAGGCTCCTCCTCCTCCTGCTCCCAAGCCTAATCCCACTGCAGACACTCCATACTATATTCTGCACAATGTTGCTCCTTACAAAGGGATGTCTGCATGGATGTGGCTATCAAAGAACCAGCAAAGAGAGAAGAAGAGGAGTAGGAGATACTCTCCTCCCCCAGTTCATAGATACAGAAAGGATCCTCCTCCTCCTCCTCCTCCAGCAGCAGGTGCCTCTGGCTCTGGCTCTCAGAGATCTGCCCATATTCAAACTTATCAGAGACAAACATGGAGATCTTCTGGTGGTAGTCAGCCAAGACCACCATCTTCAGGCAGACAACACCATCAACAACAACAGCAGCAGCAGCACCAGGAATATAAGGAACATGAAGCTGAAAGGCCCTATTCTCCTCCTGAAGATCCAGAAACAGCCAACACAGCCAGAATGGCAATGTTCCAAGAGCTCATTGGCTTATCTCTAATCAACAAAGCTAAAGTTGAAGGCAAGGACACAACAGGCTTAACTACTATGTCTCAGTATAGGAGAGATGAGCTAAAGAGATTTGGGAAAGGAAACAAGCTACTCAATGTTGATGAGTACATGCATCTTCACCGAGAAGCAGTTGTCCCCATAGCCACTTCACTGAACATCATAGGGGCAGCTGACATGACTATGACCAAGGCTCAAGCTTCAGATCCCAATAGGGAAATCATTTTCAAAAAGACAGGAGATAAAGCACCAGGAGACAAGCTAAAACAGAAGAAGACAGAGAAGTAATTTTGTGGTTATTTCATTTCTGCTTCTATTTCAGACTATATCTTGTACTAAAACAAAGCCTGTATGTATGTATATATCTGATGCATGTATTGTAAATTCTCTGCCAGATATATTTCTTAATTTTGATTTGTTTTTCTGTTTGTTCTTTGCTTGGAGTCTCTGTTAGTGACCTCACCCAAATAGGGGGAGATTATTGGATCCCTAGTTGATTTGGTCTAGGTCCACTGACTTAGGATGTGACCCATTATGTATAGTTTGGGTAAAGTTTATGTCTTAGAGTCTAGGACAGTCCTCTATCTCAACTTCAGATTGACCAGCCTTCCTCAAGACCATCAGGAACTCCAGATCTATCAGTTTTTCAGACTAAGTGAAATGAGTTCGATGTTCGTCGAACTCAGCTCGACAAAGGGAGTTCTGCGCTCGACGATCGTGAGACAATTCGTAGTGCTGAGCTCGACGAACTATGTTCTTTGTTCGACGAACACCGGGATTCTACTTCAAGCATTATCAGGACTACTTCAGAATTTCTCTAAGTCCAACTTCAAGCTTTGGTCGACGAATTACTTTCTGAGCTCGACGAACTTGGACCTCAAGTTCTCAGATTCTCAGGTCGACGACTTCAGTTCTCAGCTCGACGAATTTAGTTCTCTGCTCAATGAATAAAGATTGTCTGATATTGAAGATTGTCTGTTCAATGAATGAAGACTGTCAGCTCAACGAACTCAGCTCAGCTCGACGAACTCAGCTTAGCTCGACGAACTCAGGCTCAGCTCGACGAACTCAAAACTCAGTTCGATGAATTATGTTCTTCGGTCGACGATTCCAGACTAGGTCTTCTTTCGTTCCCGTCTCATTCCATGGCGCTGATTCCTGAACATTTAATGGCAGTTCTTCCCAGAATACTACCGTTAGAATGCGAAGTTAATCCTGTATTATTACATGTCATTTTCCCATGGCAACGGTTTGGGAAATAATTAATTGCTGCTTCATTTCCAGGTCGTCTGCCATTACTGCTCTATATTCAAAATTCGAATGTTTCTTATGAGACATTGAGATATATAGAAAGAGTCAGTAATACAGTGATATACAACAAAAAAGACAGACAGTGATTCAGACAACACAGAAAAAGGAATTCATTCTTGGCCCAGAGAGAAACTGATCAAGAAGAAGAAGAAGAACACTACATCAATATCAAGAGTCTTCTTCATCTGCTTTTACTCAGGATAACTTCAAAGACAATACATTCATATCAGTCACAAGAAGTTCCTGGAGACTTTCTCTGGACCAGGAAATCTAGGTCTTTGAAGACCTATCACCCTGAAGCAGTGCTCCACATTCTTCCTGATTCATTCTACATCTTAGGGGGAGCAAAGCTGATAAACAACAATCCACAAGTCTTCTCATTTGACTTGAGAAAGAGAAGACCTCATCACCCTCTCACTCCACCTCTGTACAGGATTTTAATTCCCTTCAAAATAATTCTGGTTGCAAGTCTCCCTCCAAAAGACTTGAGGGTTTGGTTTTTGGGAACCTGATCAAAACCCCATTGGTGTCAGGACACCTGATCAACCCCTTCTTGCAGTGGATTCCTACCAGGGTGGTAGAAGAGTGGACTACCCAGATTTGGGGAACCACTATAAAATTCTTGTGTCGTCTGGTTGCTTTCTTTTATTTTTGTTTTCTGGCCTTGCTATGTGAATGTGCTGTGATTAGATAGTTGCTGCATCTTGGTTTATTGTATTTGCTTCCCTGCACACACACCTAAAATACAACAACAGTTGTAAAAGTTTTAAAATCACCAACATACTCTATTCACCCCCCGCCCCTCTAGAGTATAACTGTTCTAACTAACACCTTCAGGTGGTATCAAGCATACCTCCTAAACTTTCATATACGCTGCAGAAAAAATACTTATTTAGATTGACTCTAACATCCTACATGAGTATAAGCGTCCCCAAAGGACAACTCATGTAATGCAAGACTCTAAATTTATAATAGTAGTAAGGATAGCTTTTACGGTCGCTAAATATAACAAGTTATAGTTTTTAAATTATGCAGTGCATGAAGTAATAGTAATAGATTTTATTCTTAAAAATACCTAACATGCATTCCTAGCATAAATCCTCCCAGAGAGCAAGTAATCCACATCCACATATAGAGAAATAAGCAGCTAGCAAGTATCTAACAAATAAGAATTCTGTGGGCGCCAACAACTGACACGAACCCACTTACAGAAAAGAAAGTCTGAACCAGTAACTAAATAAACAACAGTCTACCTAGCTGAGACGAGGCAACAATCACGACCAACACTGCCGCCCAGAAACTCCAAAACTAGCTCTGCTATCTACTACTGCTCTGAAACTGAGGCATTCCAAAGACAAAACACCTCAGCAAGAAATCACAAATGGTGGCAGAAATTAATAAGCAAAAATAAACAAAGGTCAAAGGGGTACCAACCCAAAACCAACAGTACTGAAATAAAGCACAAAAAGTGGAACAAGTCATCATCGGGAAAAAGAACTCTTACGTGATTCGTCACGTACAACAATAGTACACCAGACGCACGAGGCTATAAGGTGACAACATGAATAAATCATAAGGAATAAATACAAAACCTTTATTAGGCACCTGTGGTCGACCCTACGCAAAAACACAGGCGAGGTGGTCACTCGTGGACACACCACCCAAAAACACGGGCGAGGTGGTCACTCGTGCACTTTTTATTGTAACGACCCTAGCCGATCCAACGTGACAGCGTCACGGCTCCGCTCCAGGCGACGCTACCGGGCTGCAGCCCAAGCACCCCAACCCCTCTCCAGCCCACTGGCGGGTTGTTGGTGGCCACAGCCTCCCTTTGATGAGCGAACTCAATAGTTAAGCTGGGCCGTACGTGGAATTCCCAGGAGGTCACCCATCCTCGTACTACTCTCGCTCAAGCACGCTTAACTATGGAGTTCCTTCACTTCTCATCACCAGTTGAGCTGCAGCTCAATTGGTGATGAGAATTGAAGGAACTCCATAGTTAAGCGTGCTTGGGTGAGAGTAGTACTGGGATGGGTGACTCCTGGGAAGTTCCCGTACGGCCCAGCTTAACTATTGAGTTCGCTCATCAAAGGGAGGCTGTGGCAACCAACAACCCGCCAGTGGGCTGGAGAGGGATTGGGGTGCTTGGGCTGCAGCCCGGTAGCGTCGCCTGGAGCAGAGCCGTGACGCTGTCACGTTGGATCGGCTAGGGGCGTTATAGCCTCTTGGGCACACCCACACAAATGTAAAATCTGTCTAACAGCGAGAGAGTCTCATACTCTCCACCATACACCGCAGACACCCAAAAACCAGGTACACTTCACAGGGCACTAATGAAGGAAACAAACACTGCGGAGGTGGAATCGTCCACTAACTCCCGCAATCAAGAAAACCGCCAAGAAATCACCACATATCTCGAGATTTGGCTCGTCAGATTCTACATGACATTACTAGATTCAAGACGCGGTTGATCAACCTCTAGGAGCAATTTACAATCCTAGATAAACTCTAACGCGTTCAATAACAGAAACTAAGGCACATAAATAAATCATAAGACACTTCAAGAACGATCAACATATCCGGACAAAATTGGGTTTACCATGACGAAACATTACAACATCATGTGATCATTGAGAAGGTAAATCATAATAATAATTTGGAAGAATAAGTGTAGAAAATTTAAGGAACATGAAAACATAGCCGTTACCATCAAATCGGACAAGGAGAAATGAGGGGAAACCACCACTTGCTTTGGTTTTACCGGAAAAGTCCTCCGAATCACTTCACGTCATAGATCGGGATAGAAGTATGCGGGAGAAGTTGAAATCTGAACAAGAACGACCTAAAAGGAGGTTAGTGCCGAAAACCCTACCGAGAAATCTCAAGAAACGGGGAAGATATTACCACGATGGCGTAGCTCTCGGCGAGAGCTTTCTGGATCTTTGTTCGGATGAAGATTTCGAGCACCGGAGCACCGTCGGCGGCCATTGGAAGATTCACGACAAGGAAACTCTCTCTCTCTCCCGCTCTCTGCTCTGGTTCGGGAGAAAAATTATCGGAGAAGATGAAGTTCGGTTCTAAACCTAAGTTTAAGAATATATATATATAATGTTTATAAAAAGTTTTGTCAAAAAAACGTGTTATTTCGAGCGGTTTTGCGGGAACCCAAAATAGAGGTCTAGGAATACTCCATATCAAACGATGACCAACATGAAAGTTGTAGATCTCGTCGAGACGAACAAATTTCATGTTGACCAATTTTGCGTACGACACCGTTTTGACCCTCACAACACTGCCCGAACTCAAACTGCACAGACTACTCGAGTAGAAATTGGTTTACTCGTGATGGAGGGGTTTACTCGAGTTGGAGAGGCTTACTCGAGATGGAGACTCGAGTTGGAGGCTTTGGGAACTCGATATAGTCATAGGGACTCGAGATAAAAGTCATAGAACTCGAGTAGATCAGGTCTACTCGAGATAGAAGGAATGGAACTCGAGTGGATCAGTCGAACGGGCTATCTATGAGCAGTTTCGGGAAAATTGAAAATAAAGGTCTAAGATGGCTCCAGATCGAAACGTGCCCAACATGAATGTTGTAGATATCGTCGATACGAACAAAGTTTATGTTAACGATTATTCCATACGATGTCATTTTGACCCTCAAAAAGCATCCAAATGTAAACACAATTGACCTACTCGAGTTGCATAATGACCTACTCGAATAGCAGAATTGACCTACTCGAGTTGCAGAATGACCTACTTGAGTAGCAGAATTGACCTACTCGAGTTGCAGAATGACCTACTCGAGTAGTAGAATTGACCTACTCGAGTTGCAGAATGACCTACTCGAGTAGCAGAATTGACCTACACGAGTTGCAGAATTGACCTACTCGAGTTGCAGAATGACCTACTCGAGTAGCAGAATGACCTACACGAGAAGCAGAATTGACCTACTCGAGTTGCAGAATGACCTACTCGAGTAGCAGAATTGACCTACTCGAGTTGCAGAATGACCTACACGAGTAGCAGAATTGACCTACTCGAGTTACAGAAAGACCTACACGAGTTCATATAGAAATCACTCGAGTATAATTGCAGGAAAAACAATTTTTTTGCAAATATACCCTTTTTGATCAAACTATATGAATGAATAGTAAAAGACATTTTTGAATAGTATTATAATATTAAAATAATCATGTTTATATATTTTTGAATAAGAAAACTACGAGATCAAAACGGAGGCCCAAACGCGCGCCGAATTGAACGAAACAGACCCCGTAGGCGAATACTGATGCTACGAACACAACGACGAAGTCAAAACCAAAATCCGACGAGACGTTCCCGAGATATTAATCTTCATAGTATACGGCGAACATAAACAATCCAAAACTTCAATTGCGCGCAGAGACTTCAAAAATGCTCGGATTGCGACGAAACTTGACGAGCAAGTGCAAAATCACTTAACTTAAATTCCAAATGCAAAATTTTCCCATTACAACAAGAATTCGGCCGACTCGACCGCACGGATGCGAAAATGCCTTAACGGCATTGCGCCGCCAACTCGACGTTAAAAGTAACGCCACGACGTCATAAATATGACGTTGCCCAATCAAATAAAATCATCGAAAAATCGGGGGCGTTACACGGGGTAACGAACATTCCTCCACTAGTTATTGAGCTTCTCCTCTTGATAGATCTTGTGGCATATGCGTATTGCGTGGCTTGTGAAACGTTTGAAATTTCGTGGTTAATTTCTTCATAGATATTGTTGGTGTTTACTTTTCTCGTTTAAGTTCGCGAGGCGTGGCGGCCCTCGTTTTATTTTGTTGGGAGAGAACCACCCTTGTCCGAATCTTTTGTTTTCGGTGGATTCTCTTTTGGTACAACAACGCTCGACCGAACCATGTGCGTTCCTTTCGCTTGAGAGGACCTTGGCCTATCGCCTTGGTACTATCTTGAAGGGCTTTGCGAACCCTCCGTCGTCTATGTTTAATGAATATTCGAGTTGTGATGTTGCTGTGTTTTGCTTGAGCGTGACGTGAGAGTCAGCGGAGAGCGGTGCGTTTAGTTACGTTCGTCACCATAACGCCAAAAGGGTCAAGCCTGCATCATAATAATTTCAATTAGTACATGATTTTGGAAAATAGGTGATTGAAGTTTGTATAAAAGCTAAATTAGAACAAATACTATCAGCATGATTGGGAGATACATAGAGAAAGTGCTTAAATTTCCTAGGATTCATTGATTTTTTGTTGTTTAGTACTACGTTATAAGTATCTAGGTGGATGTCAATAATCCATCCATTTCCTAAAAGGTCATCAAAGTGAGATCGATACAATATGATATTATTATATAGAATTACAATATTATTTCTGCACAAAAACATTAACTAGTTAAACAATCATTCATTATAAGTTTAAATTATACAATATAAATGAAAACACATTCAAATGCTAATATATAATAGAAAAAAAAAGAAGGAAAACTTGTTCGAAAACACTAATAAACATGGTCTATTATAAGTTGCTTGCTTTTAGCTATGTTAGATCTCCCTGGATAAGATACTTGGGAGGATAATGAACCAAATTTAGAATTTTGCTTTCAATCACTGCAACATTTAATATATTAAATTAAACTTATATCGCTCCCCACAATATTGGAAGGAAGAGCAACAACCACTAGAGTAGAAGAAATATCTACTACTGAGGGGTCATGAACATCACCCTAATTTGATGGTGCTCTAGGTGTAGAAGGATGGGAGATAGCTGCTTCCTTAAAAGTAGGTGATTGGGGACACTTGTATCCTTCTAAAACGATGGCGGTTAATGAATTTATCGTTGTATCTATATGGCTACGTAATTTAGTCAGCTCTACTAATAAGAAATCCTTTATTTTGTGGACTGTGTTTTTATCTCTAAAGACACTATATCTACTATGCTTACAACATTTTCCCCCCTTTCTCTTCACCTCTTCCTTCACTGTACTCTTCCCTTCCACCTTACCCTCTTCATTCCCCTCACCCTTCTGTTCTCCCTTCCCCACATTTTCTCCTCTACCATTCCGTCTTTGCCTTTTCCCCCTCTCTTTTATAATTTCCTTTCTCATCTATCTTCTTTATCAACCTTTTCTTCTCCTTATTAACCTTCTTTCTTATCAGTCTATCTCTTTTTTCATGAATGCTTCAAATTTTCTCTAGTACTTCTTCATTTCCTCTTTGTTTTCCTCCTCCCTCGATTCTTCATCTTTCATACTCTCTTCCTCATGATATGATTCTTCAAAATCACTATCTTTCAACACTTTAACTCATAATAACATTTCCTCAGTTGGAAATATGCCCTCATATGACATCTTCACCTATATAGTAGTTTGATGGCCAGGTAATATTATTGTGAAATATGTAATATAATCAAACTATTTATATTTATTAGAAGGTATATCATACACTCCCATGGACGTCTAACTTTGAGTGTAATTATGAGCAAAATTTACCATCAAAACTAAATTTAGCAGACCACTGACAAAGTAGAAGCCTCACTAAGTTGTCAACAAACGATAGAAAGTTAGTCAACACACATAGAACCAATTAGGAGATATAACGTTAAATGAACCCTTTAGTGGTAAAAATCAGTGCTAAAATTAATTTGATTTTACCACTAAGAGCACTGAGCAAACTTCCCAATAGCCCAAACTCTTGTTGGGTTTCTTTTTTGAGGCTGCACTACTTAGTGTTCGAAATTGTGAGTGCATGAATTTATGCACTGCCTCAAGCCAGTTAAATTTCTTAAACTCCTCCAACCCTCCAAAAGTATGTAGACATGTGGGTATCTTCTGATAAGAACCTGTGAAGAAACCTGTGAAGAATAACTGCATAAGAAGAAAAACAGCATACAGCTCTTAGGACTAGCAGCAAATCTCACCTATTATGTTGCTTGTTTAACACTCCATGTAAGGGATTACTGACAGCTGTTTTTCTGTCAATCCCTATCTTCTTTATAGCATATCCTTATGTAAAAACTGTTGTATAAATAAGACTGCAGATGTACTAAAAAAAGAGAGGTTTTTAAGAACTATTTTGGCTGTTCTTTGTATTGACATCATTTACCAACATCTTCATTATCTTTAATAAAAGATGAGCATGCATAAAACATACTTAACAAGGGTGTCAACCCTTTACGACTCTCTCTCTTTAGACTTTTCTAGATCGGAAAGCCGCAATAACTCAGATGTCAAGCCCTTCTGCTTGTAGTTGGCAAGAGGGGTCCTATTAAAGATGAAATACAAACCCTCTATTTAGTAGGTCGAGCATTAATGTAACATTATTAGTTATTAGTTTCATGTATTTCTTTCTTAGTAGGAACACTCTATTTTTGGGATAATATGACCTAAGCAATATGCTCAACATTGATATATTTCATTTTAGACTGGGAATGACAAATAGTGGAAGAATCCCAGCTGCTTGTAAATCAATATTTGAACTTTCATTTGGAGCATTCAGTAGTTGTTGTGCTTTCTCCTTGAAAGAGGAGACGACACATCGATAGTTCAATGTTGCTAAACTTGGCATCTACAAAAACAATCCCTACATTTAAAAACATATAGATTACCTATTGTAATCTTTTAAAACAAAATGCACATGTATTTATATAATTGAAATAACAGTGAACAAGACAATATGTCAAATATAATTGTTTTGATACAGGCAAAATACGGCTGCACATAACCAATTTACGACTGTATTTGAACCACAACCTTACTGTACCGAGTAGTAATCTGATTGAATTATAAAGAACAATACAACGCATATACACATATTGTTATATTCAAATGATAATACGCCTATCTTTATACAACTACAATTGTTGGGGTCAGAAAATATTACTAATATAAGTGATTGGATACCAACAAAATACGATTGTACACAACCATTTTATGGTTGTATCTGCACTGCATCCATATTGGCAGTATCTTCAATACAGGGATATATAGTGGAGAATTGGGTTGTATAACCTAAAAGAAGAAGATCTAAATACATCAGTTAGAATAGCATAAATAACAGAAATTCATAGAGATAACACCTTCAGAATAGGATTTTATAACAAAAATTTCAGTAATTTGATGAAAAATAACTCCACAAACCCTAGATTTAGTTGTATCTGTACTACATATAGTACAAATAGCCTAAATACGGTCATATTTAGAAAGATTACGATTTTATGCAGTGATAGAATACTATATAAGTACTTCAAAATTATCCCCAAGCTGTACAACTATTTGGCATAGATTTTTAAAAGTTTGAATCGCGTTCGCGACATTCATACCGAACGCAAGCGAAGTGAAGGATCTGAACAATGAGAAGAAAATGTACCTTGACGCTGACAAGGCTATCCGCTGGCAGCCGGTGCTTCAATATCACCGTTTAAATCTTGTTATTGTTGTCCAAGTACTGGGCCACGCATCTAGTTTTCACCAGGTACGGGGAATAGGAAAAGGGGGGAGTACGACATTTTAAAATACAAAGAGTGGGCCCGCAACTTCGACAATATTTATTAACGTACCAGGTAATAGGTACGTTTCACGTACCAAAAAATCTCCCCTAAACAACATGCTTGCTCTTATATTCCATTCCTGCTCGCAAACTCCTATCATTGCCCTACAATCGTTCACCTTCTCTCACTCTTGTGCCTCACTCATGAATACCCATTCTAGGCCAGAGTTTCTCTCCCAACATCATCATTCTCCCCACTCCAGTGATCAGCTTCTATCCCATTATGCCTAACATTCCTCTGCTACCTAATATAGTTGATTTCTTCGATCGATAAATGAACAAAATCCTTGATAGAGTGGAAGGGAGCCATGGAGGTCCATTGTATAGGTATCTACCAAATCCAGCAGTTCTCCCCAATATTCTACCATTTTCTCTGATTTGGTACACATTACTCTTCTTTATACCATTACCGAAACTAGAAGGATAAAAGGGTTGTCATTCGGTTCTTTACTATGCAACTAAAACTTGGTTTTGGGCGGAATACTATCTGTATTGCATTTCTTCCTATACCCGTCTCCAGTAATATCTTCTCCATTTTTTTCTCTTTCTTGAACCGAGGGAATGGTGATTGCAAATTGAACAATACAATGCATTTTTTGCTTTTTTTTCTCCATGTTTTCTTCATGGGAATGGTGAAAAACCACAATTCTTATTTTTTGAGCTATCGCTGGTGATATTGATGTCGTTAGATGGTAGTATGCCACATGGAAGACAACCACATGTCAGTTGGTCATGTGGCGGTTGATGAGTGGAGCTGACTTGGTTAAATGGCCACCACTAGAGATATTGCACTACGATAGCAATATCGCCCGACGATAGCATTTAACCAGATTTCTCAGAGTAAATCGGGGCCATCCATTCCTTTTGACTTGGAGATCTTGTGGCTGGGATTAGGTCCGAGAAACTTAAGTTTTTGAGAAGTCTTTTCTCTTCTCATTCTCTCTCTCTCTCTCTCTCTTCAAATTAAGTAAAGAAGAAATTAGAGGAGAGAAAGGAGAAGAAGAGGACTGGAATTCAGCCATTGGAAGAGCATTTGAGCTCGGAATCATGAGCCAACAGTAGATCCGGGGAGAGGAAGGTGCTGCGAATCCTTTTATCCAGATCAACTACAAAATCATGGCTCTGAAATGATCTACGAGGGCAATGACTCAACTTCTGAATACTCAGACATGCTAGTTCTTTAAATTGGCATAGTTGCATAAAAGCATCTCTACAAATTAGTTGGAGGTGAAGCTTTTAATGGGTTGAAACAGTTTATCCTCTGTAGAAATTGCATATAGTGTCCGAATCGTTGTACGGACATAAGTATGATGTGTGAAGTCCATCTGTGACAAGTTGGTCTAGATTGGTGATGTTTGATTTGCATGTCGGAGAAAACTCTATGGAAAAATGAGTAATTTTCTTGATTTTGGGGTGTGCAGGTTGCTACAGTAAGTTCTGGAGATGTTCTCCAGGAAACACCCAAGGTTGCAAAAGAAATAAAGGTTCTATTGCTATCGCTCACGATAGCATTATCACTAGCGATAGCTCTGGGTCGTAACTAGTGAGCATTTGTATGTACTGGGTGTGAACTCCCCAAGATTATGACAGATTTATGGTTCTGTCGATACCGCCTAGCGATAGTGGTTATCACCGGTGATAGTTCCAATGAGCTGACGGTTGTCAATCCTATCTCTTGGATACTAGGTGCATAACATGTTAAGTTGAAGGCCTGTTGTACCTAGCTTGTTAGCCTTGTGTACCGACCATAGGATAATGTTGGTTATATTAACCGGCTGATGTTAGGCTAACCCACATAGTGCTGGTTGTTCGCGATGATTGAGTCGGGCAACGCTGATTTGAACCCGTCTAGTGTGAGTTGGTGAAGAGGTAGATCCTAGGTGCACCATTCTTAGGGAAGTCTGGGAAGCATAATAGATTATGACCGACAATTGCTCAAATGAAACTATCTAAGTGGATGATACGTAAGATGGTGGTGGGACTTGAATTTCAGTACACCTAAAGTGTGGCATGAGAGCACGAGACGTGTGGACGTGCGTGCAAATGTTTGTGATGAATGTATAATTATATATACTACCATACTACTTGCTTGTAGGGAAGGAGTACCACCTCTCCAAGAATGGGGTAAAGTCATTATAATTGTGGTTAGTTAATGCTAGCCAGTATTTTGTTTTGCCACATCTTCATGGAATGTACCTGTGTAGGTGCTAAAGAGCCAAGTGGGAAATAACGGGCTGAAACCCAGATACTGTACTGGCCCTCGAAGGCCCGAGTACTATATTTACTATTTTTATGTGTCGCCGGCTTGGGTGTCGATGCATTTAAATCATATTATGGTGTAAACATTAAAGAAGTTTATAAGGCCTTAAGGCAAAACATATGTTTACTATCATTCCCTGATATTTATATATAGTAGACATTCCCGATGGTGGGTTATTGTAGTTTGCAACTCTATGTTAGGTTACATGAAAGCTAAGTTTCATTTTGTAAACCTATTTTCTATTTGTTTAATATGGAGTGGGGCTTCAGCCAGACCTTCTATTATATTTTTGTGACGGGGTGGTGTTACAATTTAGTATCAGCTTTTGGTGTCGATCCCATCTTATTCAAATTCATGGGCAAATTCTTTTTAGAGGTGGTGAGTATATGTGTGTGTCACCGTTATAACATGAAATAACCCATGAATGTCCACTTAGGAATGAAAAATACACATGTTTGAGAAACCTACGTGTTCCTATGATTGTTGTTTGCAAATGTTAATAATCGCTTAATTTTGTGTTTCACGATTTTAGGTGACTAGGAGTGGTGTCAGACATCTCAACCTCAGCACTCTACGTAGAGTAGTGCACCAGCTGATGTGCCTACTCCTCCTTCTATGGAGACTGTTTGATTAGTTGCTGTAATGCCCCTGATTTTATGATGTTTATTTTAATTTCTTTAGTGGCATATTTTTGACGTCAGGGAGTTACGTTGATGCATAATTAACGGGTATCATTGCTAGAGCGTGACTTATGCTCATTGGTATCCGAGGTTTTGACTTGGAATATTAGCTTGTCTAGTTTCTAGTGTATTTTTGAGATTTCCCTTACGAGTCGGGCTTGTTTTGGAACTCGGTGAAGCCTTTTTGAAATATTTGTGTTGACATCGGGGAGTTTTACCCGAGTTTGGTATGTCAGGTTTTGATTTCGACTTCACCATTGGATTCGTAACATCGATATTTACCTTCGGTGCGAATTTCGTGAAAATTCGTGTTGATTGGATTTATCGGTAGTTTGGACGTTTGTTATAATAATAATAATAGAATATTATAAGTATAAATAGTCTTGTGATACGACGGAAACCCTATTCATTGTCTCTCCCAAATCCGTCCAACTGATTTGCGAAAGAGAGGAAGCGGTAGTCATTGCAGAGCTTTCAGCCGTCGATTGTAGGAGCTCCATTGCACGAAATCGTCGTTGGAGGGTAGATTCAAATAGCCCTTGTCGAGATCTACGTTTGTACAGTGAGTTTTCCCATTTCTTGAATTTTTGGGCGTTAGGGACTTCATTTTTGACCCTTGTTTGTCCCAAATGGTTTCAGGAATCGTTGGCTAGGTGTTCTTGCGGCCATATCTTAGAGGAGGAGCGCTTGCGTGGACGAATTTCAGGCGATCTAAGGCAAGTGGTGAATCTTCCCCTTGCTATTTTGTTCTTACTTTTCATTCCTTTCATTTCCTTCCCTCCTAAGAATGTAGGGGTAGGGAAAAGGTCAGCCAAGATCGATTTGTTGAGTAGTGTAGGTTTCCCAGCCAAGTGTAATTCGTCGATTTTGGTGGAGCCAACCTTGTTGGATCGTGTGATGCCCTTAGAGGGGGTGAATAAGGGTGAATTAATTTTCTTTAGCTATACAAAGTTTACTTGGTGAACAAAAACAATGAAATTATGAAATTGAGACTAATTTTTCATAAGCAGGCTTGAACACTCTGAAATATATAAAAGCAATAACAATAACGATTTATTTCAAACGTGTTAAAAGTGAATACAAAGTATCTCTATAGAGCTAGAGACAAAGGCTTATGAAAAAAATATAATTTACTTTTGATTTTGATGGTCCTCAACCAAGAACCGGCAGGCTAAAGCGTATCTCTCCCTAGATCTTCCTACTAGCCTCTCCTAGATCTACCACGATCTAGACGCTGCACATAAGGTAATGATTTCTCCTTAAGCCAATAAGGACTTGGACGCCACGCATAAGGCAGCGATTTTCCCCTCAGCCATACTAGGATTTAGACGCCACACACAAGGTAATGATTTCCCCTAAGCCACGCAGGGACTTAGACTCCATGCACAAGGCGGTGATTTCCCCTCTCGATTACAATGGGATTACAATAGGAACAAGAACAAAACAAATTGAAAATTTAGAATTAAAACTCCCTTCAAACAACACGCTGAAGATACTGACGAATCCTTGTCAGGGTTTCTTTGAATGTCCCGTACGTGCCATCGATCTTTTGCGCTTTGGTCTTCTTGAGAGTATGGAGTAAATCAAGAATCTGGAGCTCTCTAGTTCGTCAAAACAGGAAGGTGCACTCTAGGTAATGAAATTCGTGATCCCCACAAAAAATTGACTGACTTTTATACTTTGGCGATATTGTCTGGCGACACAGGGTATCATCACCTGGCGACATCGATAACGTCTGCCACGTGTCCACGAACTCCTCATTTTTGCATCGCAGATTTGTCGATGATCGAATGTGGACTGTCACCTGGCGATACTCACTATTGCCGGGCGATGGAGACAGTAACTACCAATCATTTGGAGATGTTCGGTTAACTGTTCATTTCGCTGTCGCCTGTGGGCGATACCCAATATCGCCTGACAATATCTCTGGAGATCATTTATTCTGACCCGAATCAACATCCAAATTCCATTAGAGTTAGACCTGTGGTATCTGCACATCATAAACACCCAAAGATCAAATACAAATGAGATTTGTTATTAGCAAACCAGGAATCGTGGAACGCATTCTGCAACAATCTCCTCATTTTGATAATAACAAATCCACTGAGTAAGAAATCATGAATGATCTAAGAAGTGTTAGAAACAATGAGTAACAAGACTAAGCATTTGTATATGCACAAACTTCTCTTAGATGTAACACTCCCCCTACAAGTGTACTTCCCCTAAATCTAAGCATATGGAACCTGATGTATTGATTTAAAATCTAGTAGTAAACCATGAGTATGAATGATTTCCTTAGTAGATTCTCCCCTTTTGGTATTGTCAAAAGATATATCAGAGTGGTATGAAAGATAAAGAGGAAAAACACAAAGGAGAAATCAAGGATAGAACATGTGAATCAATGTATAGTAAAGAAGAAAATGAGTAAACACGAACATTGGCAATGGTCATCCATTTATATCATAGACACATACACTAGTGAAGAGTAAGTTGGAAATAGTTTCGGTCCAATTCTCATAAGAAGAAATTTTAGATAAGATAATGTTGTGTACATGTGATAATTGGATGAAAAACATATATGCAAATGCCTTACAAATATATGAACACGTGGAATGTGAAAAAACAACATAACATAGAGATATACATGACGAGTTGTGCTTGTACCCAAGAATTCAGAGCATATACAAAAAGAATATCCAAATATAGAGTTTTACATGATACTTTACAATTCTGTCCACGGTGCTCAACCTCACAATGCTTACTAATACTTATCAGGAGGGTAAGTATTGCTTGGTGGAGGTTGCCTGTCAGTCTCTTTTATTTTAATGTTGAATGACATCAATAAAGGTGTTGAATTTTTTGAACTTTTTTTGAACATGTTTTGAACGTTTTTTTTGAACATGTTTTGAACATTATCATTTGGCATGATAAAGGAGTCTGAATTCACTTGTGAGCATACATGATAATAAAATATGAGCGGTGCAAAGAATAAACTAGGATAAAGCGTTAGCGATAGCATGTAATTCTAGTGGTTATGGTAGAACATTCATAATTCACATATGCAGTAAGGTGAATCCATATGAAGAGTTTCACAAATGTGGGTGAAAGAACATTATCATAACTAAAATATTTCTCATACTTAGAGGCACGCGAAAATAATTTCACAAGTATAAAAACACTAGTTCTTATGTTTGTAGAAAATGATATGTGATGGTTGAACAACTAAACTATGCTACTAGAAACCGAAAATCAAAGAATATACATTGAACTATGCCTAAACCTGAGAAATGAAGACAAATTGGTGTAATAGTGAATTTTTGTGGTCGCCCAGTGATACTGGATATCGCCGATCGGCGATAGTGCAAAAATATAAAAGATGGTCAGATTAGGTCAACTGCATCATTTCCAGTATTTTTCCCTGAATTCTTGACGCGAAGTCGAAGAGGAAACCGACAAAAACCATAGATCAAGGTAACTTCCATGGAATTGTCTTTCATATTGTAGAATTTTTAGATCTAAATGATTGTAGGGTAGATCATGGTACGTTTGATGAAATTGTTTCCAGGTTTTGAAATAGGTTTTATCATGGTTAGGGTATTGTTCAAAACTAGTTTTTTTGAGAGAATAGACTATAACCCAATATGTTTAGAGTAGTGGTGGCATAGATTGATGAAATTAAAATCCCTAAACTCGAATATAGTTCTTTTTGAAGAAAACTTTTACTTGAGTTATGTTGTTAGGAAAGAAGATGATGAATAATATTTTGAGTAAAAATTTCTTAGATAGCATTAGGGAATTTGTTAAAAACCTTATAAGAAATTTTAGATATGGGATCTAAAGTAGTGGAAAGTGCAGATCTTGGGACGGAAATTGGATTAGAGCAATTTCCAGTATGCCCAACGATAGTGGGTGTTGCCGACTGGCGATACTGAAAATTTCTGGAATATTTTTTAAAAAATTTTGCATGTTATCTGTTTAACACCCCAAAAAGGTGTTGATGGTAATAGGCTAAACTTCGAGTGGAGCTCGAAGAAGACGTCGAGTGGCAATGACCCTGTCAAGTAGTATGACCCGTTCGACGAACTTAAGCCCGTTCGACGAACTCACTCCTATTCGATGAATTTCGGTCGACAAACGTAACTCCATTTGATGAATTGTCGAAATAAGATGTCGCCGTAGTGGCGACTCGTGTCAGGTGGCTGGTGTACGACCACTGAGCAGTGGTTGACCTTGTCAGCTCAAACCCGTGCCGTTGCTTTGTTTTGATACGAAGAGATCGTATGGCTGGGGAAAACCTGAGACCACACATGCAGAGGGGTAGGATAGAGGAAATCATTATTTCCTTTTCTCTCTCTCTTCCTTTCTTCCCGAGTTCTAGAGCATAGAACTCTCGGTTGGTGCTAGGGTTTGGGTGGAACTTGAGTTGCTGGAGACGATCTTGTGGCTAAAATCAAGGGCCAAAGCTAGAATCGCGAAGGGGAAAGTGAGGCGATCATTTCCATCCACGTATAAAAGCTTTCTCATGGCTCCGAAGAAAACTCTATGGGTAACGATCTTCCTCCTTGTACATGTGAAGTCCTTATTTTGGCATATGCATGGATTTCCCCCACCAAAATGTGGAGTGTTAAAGGATTTCCATTGGGTTGATTCTTGAAATCCCAATAAGGTTTGCATATAGATCCGGAAATGTGTAGTACGGAATAGGCATGCTGTGTAAAGATCATCTAGACAGGTTAGTCTAGATTGGTGATGCTTTATTTTGCACACCGGAGAAGACTCCACATATAAACGAGTGTTTTGTGGAGTCGGTGGTTTGTGCCTGTGAAGTGAGTAACAAGAAGTATTGAAATGGAGTTCCAGGAAAATACCCTCAAAATTCATATGCTGCATGCTATGAAAGTCCAGCGTTTCTGGAACTGCAGGTGGATACAGGGTTTTCTGGATAGTTGGTCCAGATATGTTTGGGGCTGGGTACAGAAAGAGTGTTTTGTCACAAACGCCAGACGATAGTGGTTGTCGTTGTTGATAGCTCCTATCTAACCTATGATTGGGAAAGCCAGTCCTTGTAGGATAGTGTGGCTATTGTGAGCTATGCGCTCTTAAAGGCCAGTGGGCCGAACAGACAAGGGGAGGCCGACTCGCGTCAGTCTAGACATTGAACTGGCGATATGAGCAACGGTCAAGGGCTGAACTGTATCTGCATTGTGTTTGTCTAAGTTGAGTGCCTAAGCTATTGGCTTCGTTAGGATCACATAATGAGAGTCTTGGTTGTTCTCCATCAAGACTAAAGTATCCGGCCGTGGACCGTGGAGCATGAATGCTCAATGTTTATCGTGGGTCTGGGACCTGAGAATGGTGGTGGGACCCGGGTTTTCCGGTACACCGATAATATGCCCTGAGTGTACTTAGCGTCGGGCTGTATAGTCGACGTTTGTGATATATTGAATGTGCGTGAGTGCACATTTTGTCATATATCCACTTGTGAAAATGCTATGCTTGCAGGGAAGGAATACCACTACCCGGGAAAAGGGTAGGGTCATTATAAATTGGTCGACTGAATGATGACCGTTGCTTTGTTTAACACCATCGCGGTGGATTGTCCCCATGGAGGTGCTGGAGAGCCGGCGGCAAATAGTGAGTTGAAGCCCTTGCTGCTACTATACTGGCCCTCGAAGGCCGAATGAAGAATAGTTGTAATGTTTTCATGTGTGGCCGGCCTGCGTGCCGATGTTTGTAAACCACACTTGTGAAGTATAACTGTAAGGCCTTAAGGCCAAATATTTTGTGTATTTTGTATACATTCCTTGGAGATATATAAATGTGGTTGTTTATATATAGTGGACATTCATGGTCAATGAGTTCAATGTTAACCTGTTGGAACACCCTATTACTAATTTGGGTCAGGATCACTATGTCTTTAGGAAACCTGTTTTTGACCTCATTGTATAGATCTAAAGGTCAATTAGAATTGAGTCTAAGGGTTAGTAGTTAGGTTTGGAAGCTGCCCTCAAGACCAAGGTTTTTCAGTTTGGAGACTAAGTCATTTCGTCGAGCTCAGTACGATGAATCGTCAACTCCAATCGACGATCGTAGAGCTCACTTCGACGGATCGTCGAACTCCATTCGACGATCGCTGAGCTCAACTTCAACAAATCGTCGAAATCCATTCGACGATCTTCGAGCACAGTTCGACGATCTTGACTCCAGTATTGATTCTCTATCTCTGAGCTCAGTTCGACAATAGTTGAGCTCAGATCGACGATCTCTGTTGCTGTATAAGTCCAAATTGCTGAGTTCAGTTCGACGATAGTGGAGCTCAGTTCGACATTTTTCTGAAGAGTTAAATGACTTTCAAGATTCAAATTCAGAACAGTTAAGGAGTTATTCTCAGCAATTAATTCAGAAGATCTTGTAGTCGTTTTCATTTATTCTGGAGCAAGTTTCAAGGAATTATCAAGGAATGTTTCTTTGGACTTTCCCCCAGAAGACAATTGCAATTAAGGATGTAATTAATGACAGGCTAACAGCTATTCTTGATAGAGGATCATTTTCTATTCAGAACAAAAGGAATAAAAGACAAGATTTTTTAATCTCTCGCAAGGACAAGAAGAGAGTGCACAACAAGAAGAAAAAAAAAGTTTCTCTGCTACAACTCTCTCTGGAACAACATCTTTCTCAACAACAATCACTCAAGAGAAAAAGAAAAAGAGCTGTAGACATTCTCTGTCTCAAAGAAGTCATCACAAGAACACCATCACCAAAAGGA